>RPOG01000001.1:3262314-3592314 GCA_008086565.1 Thalassoma bifasciatum
TGTGTGTGTGTGTGTGTGTGTGTGTGTGTGTGTGTGTGTGTGTGTGTGTTTGTGTGTGTGTGTGTGAGTGTGTGTGTGTCTTGGTATGTTAAAGTGCATTCTGACCTAATTTCTGCATGCATTGTGTTAGTGTATCACCCCTGTGATGTCGTCATTGACTCTCACCTAAGAACTGTGACNCCACACACACACACACACACACACACACACACACACACACACACACACACACAAACACACACACACACACACACACACACACACACACACACACACACACACATAAACTCAAAGTAGTTGCCTGAAATGACCTTAATAACATCTGGAACATAAAGAATAGAAACACTTGCTATTTCTTAGTTGGAAACTGATGCAAGATTATGGAGCCCTTTGTGTGTGTGTGTGTGTGTGTGTGTGTGTGTGTGTGTGTGTGTGTGTTTGTGTGTGTGTGTGTGAGTGTGTGTGTGTCTTGGTATGTTAAAGTGCATTCTGACCTAATTTCTGCATGCATTGTGTTAGTGTATCACCCCTGTGATGTCGTCATTGACTCTCACCTAAGAACTGTGACTTGATGTGTGTATGTGTGTGTGTGGGTGTGCGAGTGTGTACATGTCACAAGTCATCTGCAGAACTGAGAACGACAGTTTTCTTAGATCTCTGTCTCCCTGTGAGTCCAGCTCCATCTGACGCTGTTACCCTGCAGAGGGATGGAGAGGAAACGAGGGAAGCAGGGAATGAAGGAAGGAGGCGGGGGGAGAGGGGAGATAAGAGGGACAGCTGGAATCATCCAGACCTCGCCTCTCCTTCTCTCTTTGACGCTGCAATTTCCCAATATCAAAGCATCAATCCGACACTTTGTCAAAACAGGCCTTTTCCTTGATTCCCTCTTGCCCTCTCTCCCCCTTCATCCCCCATTTCTCTTTTTGTTCTCTCTCTGTCATGCTTTCATTAAATTTCAGTCTTTTGCTCTTTTATTCTAAGAATATTTAAGGTTGAAACTACCTGTGTTTCCCTCATCTGCCATTCTGTTTTTGTCCCTGCTATTTTTTCATGTCTTACTCCTTCTCTCCTTTCTATTCACATATATCCCTGGAGACCATCCACTTCTCTGATGCTTTACAAACCTTTTATCTGATCTTGGAATATAAAGGACAAAATTGTTGAACAAGTTTGCAGGGATTGTCTGTGATAGTTTTTATTGAGTTGACCCTATCACCAGCTAGTGATGTCTGACAAAAATATTGGGGATGCAGGTTGCAAAATATGAACCTAGTGCTTGAGTGCCAAATTGGGACACATGCAAAATATTGCCAAAATAATGTGTCTGCAGTAAAGGGGTAGTGCTTTATTTAATATTTGTGTCAATGGAAAGTCCACCTCCAGAACTGAAGATGAGCAATGTGAAATGCTAAAAAAATTCTGTCAGCTGGATGGAAATAATAAAAAAGTGAATAAGGCCTCATCAAAGCCAGAAGAGCGGTGGTATATATTCTCCCCATAGCTGGTTAGTCAGTGGTGCATTTTTATTTAATTCTTACTCCCCCACAGTTTTCTATAGACTGGATTCTCTTTCAATCAGAAATGCATGGCAATGATGCGATCAGCAAATGGTAAACCATAGGCTTACTCCCTTATAAGAGAAGCTGGTTTTCAGAGGAATGAGGCACTGAGATTATGAATGTGAACATGCTGCCTCTGGAGGGAATTTGGTCCTTTTTTCCTCTGTGCATCGATAACAAGCAGCTTAATGGCTCAGTTGTGAGAAGCTGAAGAGAACTTTAGAATTACACAGAACCCCTGTTCACCTTCAGTAATTTTGACTGAAAAGCCAACTTATCTGCTTCGGGCTCTTGATTGCCCGTGTTGTTAGCCCATCAGATAACACATTTGTACCTGGAAGTAAAGCTGCCCAAGCAGCGGCTTTGCTGAATAAGGCTTGATATCAGCTAAACAGTCAAAGAACATTACACACCTGATTGGGTGCATCATTATTTTTGAGGGGAGATGCTGTTTCCTCGATCACATTTTCTCCTCACTTATCTTGCCAAATCTGTCCTGTCTGTTCGCATTTTGTGCTTTTTCGCTCTTTCTACCGAATCTCTTTCACTCTCTTTTTCTTTTTGTTGTGAATTTGATTTGCCTTTCAAGTGACTGAGTACAACTCAGATTTCAAAACTATCTGGGGGACTTGATGGACAGTCATGTGAGTCTGTCTCCCTGTGCTTTGGTTGGTGAGTACATCAAAGAATTGTGAAAGAGTTTGCAGCCATGATTCCAGGTTTTTATAACAGTGTCATGTGCATGTCAAATCAATGCCCTTGTGCACTTTCAAAAGTTTATTCTTTTTTTCAAGTCACTCCTTTTTTGCCTGATTGAAATATCAAAAAAGCTAATGCATGCATTAAATAGTACTCACAATGTATTTGTGCTCCAATAATGAGGTGGATTTTTTTGATCATAAACAGTTCACATTTGTCTTTTGTTTGTAGAAAGATGTTGCAGATAGACTGCATGTATTTCTTTCTTTTGTTTCGAGAATACTCAAAGTGCTTTTACTGTAGAGGTCAGAGTGATCTACATACTGATGGCAGAAGATGGAATTTTTAAGTACCCATCAGTACGAACAGATCCCATTCACACGCTGCTAACTGTTCCACTGGGAGCAATTCAGGGTTCAGTGTCTTGCTTGAGAACATTTTGATATTTCGCAGCAGGAGTTGCATATTGCAATGAACCTTCCAGTTAAGAGATGACCAATGCTGTATTCATGTTCAAGTAGAGGCTTGAGTCTCTTGTGTTTAAAGTCAGAGGTGAATCCAAAGCCACAAAGAGGAATCCAAGTAGGGTCCCCATATCTCCTGAAAGATTTCCAAAGAGGCCATTTATACCCATTTTATTCTCTGTATAGACCTGTGTGGAACAGAAATCCATTCATTTATTTATTTACAATAGATTATGACTGATCCTGCCAACAGATTTAAAATCACATGTCGTAGCCCTGTGTTTGTGTGTTGTTGTTTTTTTTTTAAAGATATTTTTTTGGGCTTTTCTGCCTTTACTTGGATAGGTGTGGAGGACAGTGGATAGAGTTGGAAAGGGGGTAGAGAGTGGGGAATGACATGGGGGAAACAGGCCACAGGCGGGAATCGAACCCGGGCCACCCGCTCGAGGGCAAGCCTCATGGTGCGCGGCCATATCCACTAGGCCATCTGCGCCCCGTGTTTGTGTGTTGTTGATATAATTATGCACTGTGCCTCTCTTCATGTGGAGATACATCAATGATTTTGCTGCACTGGATCACTGCAGGTGTCTGAATAACATAAAAATAATACCTGCAACCTACCTTTTATAACAACAAACCAAAGATTCTGGTCCCTTGGGTGAGTTTCTAATGAGCAATCTAAGTAATATCTGCATTTATTTCATTTTTCTATGCGTTTCTTGTATGTTTTTTTGGTTACAGCTTGTTCCCCTCTTATTTGGATGGGCTGTCATTTAGTAGAACTAATTTTTACTGTTGTATCAAGTTTGCTCTAATATACAAAGCAAAGCATTGGCCACCTTACTTGGCCCCTCTTTAGGCATCCTAGCAGGTTGCTAAATAAGACAGCTCATGAGCGTGTATGCCAGGAGCAAATTTAACAGCCCTTGCATGAAACTTAAAATTTTATTTGGACCTATACAACAACAACAACAAAAAAAAAGAGATAACAACAAAAAAAAAAATAATAAGACAAATCATCAAAGTAGCTGTGAGGACTTTCTGGAAAAGCTAGTGTTAGCACCAGCAATAGAGACTCCACTTCCCATAAGCCCTTGCTTCCTACTGTTGTGATGAACCAAGATGTGTTTTTTTCAGTTGGTTTTGGAATTGGGATTGGGTAGCTACGAGGCAGCATTTAGAAATAAGTCTTTTCTGTGCTGAAAATCTCATTGTAAGTTGTAGATTAAGATCAGGTGGTTGATATTTTTTTAAGATCACTTGGAAACATCCATCCATCCATCCATTTTCTATACCGTCTATCCTGCTAATCAGGGTCGCGGGTGGCTGGAGCCTATCCCAGCTGTCATTGGGCGAGAGGCGGGGTACACCCTGGATTGGCCGCCAGTCAATCGCAGGGCTGACATATAGACAAACAACCATTTACGCACACACTCACGGGCAATTTAGAATAATCAATTGACCTAACCACTTGGAAACAGTCCCTCTGATATTAAATAAATCAGAGACCTGTTTTTTTTTTCAAATCCCAGTGCAGTGAATGCTCAGACAGGGCTACAACCCTAGAGACAACTAACTCCACAATGGAGCCATAGCTGCCTGAAAAGATGATAACTAGCACTGATGTTGTTGAGCTGTACTTTGGCAGTATGTGTTAGAGATGAGAGTTCACACTGATATTTTACACAGTTCTTCCCTCCACCTTTATGGTCACCTTTTAAACCTCTGTTGTCCTTTTCCTCATGTCTCTCTTTTAGAGATTCAGTCCTGTGAAAGATGTGTCGCCCCCCGTTGGTGCATATAATGATCCGCGCTGTGCTCTGGAGTTCTTGAAGAGGACCACAGGGGTAAAGAAAAGTCCATTTGGCGTCAATTCAGTGCGCTTCAGTCCTAACTGTAATGAAGGCTCCACACCAGGTCAGTGTTTGTTTTGACCACGTGATTGGATATATTATGTTCCTGTGACCTGTTTGAATGCTATGCTGAGACCAGTGTCACAAGTAACATCTTAATATGCCACACATTTTTTTCAGATTGTTTATTAATTCTTAATTAATTAAATGTAAATAAAAAATCACAAGAAGAAAAACAAATATTTATTTCAATGATCAGATCCCAAGAGCAGACATTTATGTCAAACCTTCAAACTAACATTACATCACCAAGAATGGCTAGATTTAAGAGTAAACCATGACTTGTCTGGAAAGATTAAATGCCAGTGTGGTGTTCAAATGCAGGTCTGATGGAGGTTTGATGTATAGGTTGTACTACAGAATTGACAGGTGAGGCAGCACTTAAATGTCACTGTTGTACCACACTGCTGATTTTAAAGGGCCTTGCCTCTTTATTTGTCATTCCTGTTGTTCAAAAGTTACACCATCTTTCATTGTTTGTGTTTTTTGGTTCAAACATTTTTCCTTTATAAATGTCAGGCTCTAGTTGACCTTTTAGTTGTTTTATTTATAATAGTTTGTACAATGAAAGAAATGTAAAAAAAAACCCCACACTGAATACTCAAGTCAGCCACAACATAATGACCACTGGTTGATTCATAAAGTATATTTGTATGATGTTGTCAAAGGTTGGATATGTTAAGAAGCAGGACATGAATATTTTGTGCTCTTAGTTCATGAGTTGGAAGCAAGAAAATGTGCAAGTGCATAGGTGAGAGCAACGAAAGACTAAATCTTTATGGCTTAAAAAAGTGGATCTGCATTCACTGTATTTGTGATGAAATTAACAACTGATATGCTTCTTTGTTGACTTTTCTCTCCAAATTGCCCGTTACGTCTGGAAATTGTACTTGCTGAAGTGCTTAAGCATGTTTAACAGTGATTCATATGACTGTATTCCTGAACATTGTCTCTCTTTTAGCAAAGCCTGTGTTCACACGTGCAGAAATGGAAGTGTATTGTTATGGAGACAACTGATTACAAAGGCATAACACATGTGTCTCCATATGGCTTTTAGTTCAACTATATGTGGCTAATCTAATAGAATGCTGCTTGTTCTGCCAACACTAAAATATCCTAAAGCCACAAGTTACACCTACGCTGCACATGTCTGTTGCCTGTTGCTTTGAACAGACTTTTGCCACATGGTTGGGTTATTATAGAGGTTTGAACAGATATAATAGGATGAGAAAAGGAAGCATTTTACTCAGAGCACTGAAAAAGAGCGACAATATAAAAACCTTTATGTTCTCCGTACAGGTCCGGGGTCCTACAACATCTTTGAGTATAGTTTAGCCTCTGAGAGTTTCAAAAAGGCATTTTTAGAAAGAACCAGGAAGGGAGGCTTCGGCTCCACTGCTCAACGCAACTTCATCTTCCACAACAAGGAATCAATAGAAGCCCCAAGTCCAGGGCAGTACGAGGTAGGAAGATCCATCACTTTAGTCATCCAATGTGTTTCTTTCTTTTTTCTTTCTTTCTGTAAAGATGAATGTTCTTGTATCAAAAGTCTGAAATATGAAGCTCTAAAGATTTTTGACAGCATACTCTTTTCTGTACATGTGTGTGAATTTATTGTATTTGGGTTCAGACAGAAAAGAAGAAAGAGGAGAATTACAAACAGCAGCGCACAGCTGTTTTCAGATCAGCCACTGAACGTTTATCATTACCAGCTAAAGTAAGTCTCTCCTTCTCTACTCCTTTTGGCTCATTTTCTTGAATTTGCACCACAGTTCTCATTTTTTGCTGTTATCCTCACACCAAGTCCATGTTGTTAAGCCACAGAAAGTTATTTAACAGAGGAGCCCAAGACGAAGAGAAACAGCACCATGTGCCAAGTTCTTGCTTTGATAAATTGGGACATCACAGCAGTGGCATCTGACCTGTTATGCCAAGAGTTCCTGTTTTCAAGCAGATGATTTTCTTTGACTGCTTCTCTTTTTTTCTCATGCTCATTTATGCTGAAAGAAACAGGTCAAGATTTGGATAATTGGTGTCTTGTTCTTCTCCAAAGCTGAATTTCTATTTGCTGTGATTTTTTGGGGGGGTTTCTCTCTTGAAAACGTTATTCCTCCGATTACTATTTTAATCTAAACCTGATGCCACAAATGTTGTCCTTTTTCTGAGTTTAACTTAATTTAGTTGCAGTTTAAAATCACTGAGGGCTGCTAAACTAGTCAAGTTTTGCAATGTTAGTCATGCAAATGTAAATCACAATGATTCTATGACAATAACTTATTTTAAAGAAACAATACATGAAGTGAATCACTGACTCAGTAAGTCAAACATGAGGTCCAAAAGGAAATAATGTTTCATGACAAAGGGCACTTTAAACTTTTAAGGCCAAAAATTCTTGGAGAGACATCTCCCCACACTCCAAACAGTCCAGATTTCTTGTATTTGAGTGCTCAGAACACTAGCCCACTACTTTATCCCCCAAATTATGCCACTTTTGATCAAAACACTAACAAATTATTTCAACAAAGGACTCAAATTTCAATCTGAAAGGCAACTAGATTACTTTTTTTCCCTCCTGTTACTTTTGTAAAAATTGTTTTTTTTTTTTGCATGTTGAAAGTCTGTTGACATGCAGATAAGATCTCTGTAAGATAGTAGTAACACAGTCTGGTGATCAAATTTTGTGAAAAGCCTTGTTTTTATATTTACTCCCCTGTTGACATGTATCCAGTTTGTGCTCAACAAATTTTGTACTTTGTTCAAAAAATAACAACTTGAATTGTGAAAGCTGTGGTTCTTTGCCCTGTGTGGCACAGGGAGGTGTTTAGCTGCATATAAATATTGTGCTAATGAAGAAACATGGAGAAGCAGCTGGATGTGAGGGTTAGCGACTGACACCAGTATTAAAATAATGTTCTTGAGGAAAATTATGTAAATTCCTTCCTAAGTGTATGCGACAGCATTTTAAAATTCCAGATACGCAATTTGTGTTTTCAAGTACCCTTCTGTATACCAGCTGGTGTTTACTCTGATTTACTCCAAAGGTTAGAAGTGTTATCAGAATCTTGAGGCAAAGGTCTGCAGAAATTATTTTAACACTGCAAATCACACTGCTCTGTAGAGACAGAGTTTAAAGTGCGATGCTGTACTCATAACAGAGGGCAGAAAACTGATGCTGTGATGTGCCAGTGTACTGGGTTAAGTTAGTCATCTTGCAGTTTTCATAGATGCCTCCCTTAGTTTAACTCTGCCCAATATTAAAGAACAAAAAAGAGAAGAAGAGATAGAAGATATTTTCTGCTCACTGGTTTCTATAGTTGAATACAAACAGACAAATTCTTGGTCCCATTCTTGTGGGACATCAGAATTGATAGGGATGTTTAACAAGTCCCATCAACACCTGTGCTCTGTAGTAATCAGTTTTTGTTATGAAAACACAGACCTGCTGGTTTTCATTCTTGCCCTCTGTTCAAAAAGTGATTTTCATCTCAGACACCAAGTGAAAGCAATTAACTAGTTGGTAAGACATAATAACAGCAGGACTGCAGTACAGAGGGAAAGTACAGAGAGACACTGTCATGGCAAATGAGGAGTGCTGCCTCAGAAATTCCTGGTGTAACACAAAATATGTCCTCAAGATCAACAATGTTGTCTTGTGTCTCTAAGTGGAGGTCAAGTTCAGCTCCCTCTGTAGGAAAGAGACATTTTATTTCTTGTTCCACCCTGCTGTGTTCAGAGGGAAACGGACGTCTCAATACTATCTGTGTCATAAAGAGTAGCTACCAGTTTTTGTTGAATACAATAGTTTGAGTCTGGCACCTGTTACCACTCTTTTATACTTATATTTTTGATTAAGAGTTTGGAAAAAGTTGCTTTTATTTCTTCATTTACTGATTTTGTTTTTAATCTTTGATCTTCACTTTGTGTGCATGTCATAAATGAACTCCAGTTAGTGTGATGACACTCATTAGTGAGCAGAAAATGATCCATTAAGGATTCTGGTGCTGATCGTCTCTGTAATAGTCTGTGCCTCATATATCTGTCTGCACTGTTTGCCATTTTTCACCACAATGGCTCCGTGTAGTTTGTTGTCAGGCCGCAGTATATTGTGCTGATGGATGATCTGGCTCACTCACAATTCCTGGTGCTAAATCCTAATGGAGACAGTGGAAAACTTGACAGTATTATAAGAAGAACAAGAAGTATATCACATTGCATGCACTGATATGATGAAGATCATTCAGAGCCTAAGGGCTGTTGAACTGCAAGTTCCTTAATCAGAAGTCGAATTTCATTATATACTCGACACACAGGGTGCTTAATTATTTAACAATAGTTTTAACTTGGTTCAGCTCCCTATAGCTGTACCTCCAGCTTGTTTTCACTTTCCGACAAACATAATTGGCCACAATCGCAGGTGGGGAGCTGGCAAGGTCAGGGTGAAAAGAAACAGTTGGCGGCACCATGTGTGACAGAGGCAGCACATGTCCGTCTGCAACCCTTCCTGGGAAAACAGCATGGTTAGCTGTTACAAAGACTGTCTTGCACAGAGTTTGGACTTGAATCTGAACCAAAAGAAGAGGAAATATGAACCCAAAAGCTCATTAAACTCTTCTTAAGAGATGTAATATCCTACCCATATTTCCCTCCAAGTCTTGCTCCACTTTCTTCCTCTTTTCAGGCACTACCTCTGAGTGCTCTGTGGAGAAGATCTGAGGCCTTTTGTAATGGCTCCACACTGAGCCTCCTTTATGACCAGTTAATGAAAAAATCAGCCAGGGACGTCTTAGCTGTAACAGTTAGCCACATGCAGAGCTGCAGCCTCGACTGTATCCCTGGTAACAGTCCCCTGCTGGGACGGATATTAAAAGTGTCTAATCAGGAAACGATCACGGTCATGACAAGGGAGACAAAAAAGAGAGAAAGAAAAAAGGCTGAAAGGACATCTTAATGAATTGTTTGATGTTGGGAGTTTAATGTCTGTTCTTTGACTTAAAAGCTTCAACTTGCAGTGAAGGTTAACATTTTGTGGGAGAAAGTTTCCACACTGATTTCCTGAGAATATTTCTTGGCTTACAAGTGTTTGATAGTAGTTGGAAAGATTATTTTGTGTCATTTATTCTGTCTTCATGGTTAAACATATTGAATACCCCGGAGTGATTATTTTGGGTTTATTTTTCTTGGCGCATCCTCATTCAAAGGAGGCTTAAATTTTAGCAGATAAAATCAAACACATCTCAAAAAGGCTAGCTCAGATATCTGAAGACAAGTCAGATTTATGCTTCAGCCACTGGTCTAGATCTGATAGATGATGATTAGCTGTCGAGGGGGATGAATCAAGCATGTTGTTAAGGAAAACGACATAAAGAAAGTATTGTAATGAGTGTAGCATATCTTAAATAAGGGTTCGCATTGTCTCTTTTCCAGCGCTGTTTCTCCTGGTCCCAATCTTTATTGCTCTTAGTGTGTTCTCTCTTCATTCTTTTTTTTCCTCTCTCTCTGTCTCCTGCCTTCTCCTCTGACACTTCCTGATAATGACCTTTCTGTAACAGAGGTCGTGGGATACCCTCAGGCAGCGCTGGGAGAGAATAAGTGTGGAATTTAATTTGGACCGATGTTTTACCCTGTGGCTCTGGAATTCCTCCCTCTTCCATACATCAGTGAAATATTTTCCTGTCCCTCCAAGCGACAGGAGAGAGGCGAGACAGGGAGCTTTGTCTCTCTGTCAGTCACTTTTCCTCTAATTTGCTTCTGCCTGTTGTCATCTGTGTCGATTTCGATCTGTTGCCAATGACGTTGAGATTAATAGTGGTCCTGATGGATGGTGATACTCAGAGTGAAGCAGTGTCAGAAACAAGGGCATTGGTCAATAATAAGGTGTTGGTGAGAGCAAAGAGTGCACTGTAGAAGAATGAAGAGGTGCAACTATTTGACTGTGAAGTAATCTTTGTTGATTAGAGGTATATGAGTACATTAAGATGATCAATTCAAAGATTCTTCTGACTCTGCTGCTGACACAGTTAGGATCTTCAGAATGAAGCAGAGGCACAGATTTCTCCAATAGCTGCAGTCTCCCCTGAGAAGTAATTGTAAAACAGTAAGTGTTTGCTGCCAAACCCAAGGTGCTCAACACAACTACCACTAAATCATATCAACCCAAAAAGGAAGAGGACCCAAAATGGAGCTTATCAAAAATTCAATAATGAAACAAACTCAACAAAAAGCTCATTTTCCATAGTCCAGAGAAACAAACATCCATGAAAGAAACAAAATCCTTTAAAAATGGTGCAAGCAAAAGCAAATCCATTAGAAAAAAACCCACAAATGTAGGATGGGCAGTTGAATTAAAAAAAATGAAAAGGCTCTGAACAGAAATACTTCCAAAAACACCTATCACAACAAAGTCCACTGAAGAAAACAGATGATAGGACAAAAATGTAAGTACAGGGTAATTAGACACAGATGAGTGCAGCTAGACAGATGATGGGGCGAGGTACACAGCCACAAAGGCTGGAATGTGCACAAGTGCTTGAAGAAAGGGTTTAATCTGTGAAATGTAAAATCAATAACAGTCTACTTAGTGAACAGCAGGGGGCACTGAATATCTTCTACTTTTCCGTTATTTAGGGATGTAAGGAAGTCAGGATCGACTGCCAGTGTTCCCACACATGCCCAGGTGGTTCATGAAAATACATTTGTTGATTATTTCCCTGTGTATGTGTCACTATTGATGACCCACCATCCCCCAACCCACACCCCCTCCCACACACACACTCACTCTCCCCCTACAGTTTTTTACCATTGAATATTCATTTAGTAGATTTTTTCTTCAGAGTTTGAGGATAATTTTATGTATCAATTCACAAAAACAATCTAAAGATCAATAGAAGGACCGAGATTTCATTATTGAAAGAGATGTCTTCGAATGGAAACTTTCTAAAATGTTGGAAAAAAAACTTTTTTTGATTCTATTTTTTGCTTACGCAAGTACAAATGAATGAAATTACATAGCAGTAGCCACAGATGGCTGATTTATGATGAATTATTACCTATTGTCTATTTGGCTGTCATAAAACATGTTATATTCAGAATAAGGAGAAATATTTACATAAACATAAAAAAGAAATCTTGACTTCACACAATGGTTTATAATGGTGGTATATAGTCCCCAGTGACCTCAGGCAAATGTATTTGCCTGTAAAGAAACATAAAAGTAAATGAAGTGTTTACCTTCATAGTGTTGTTTTTTTTTCAATTAAAGCGAGCTTCAAATATCCTCATTATATCTTCAGGTGGTGATTTTAAATTGGCAAATTGAATTGTATTTTATAATCTATCATTTATTCAGGCTTTAATCAAGATACTTTTTTATTAAACATAATGTCATAAAGAATCAGCATTTGTTTTTGTATTTCATATACTGAAGTCCAATATTTAACAATACCATAAAAACTGTTTTTCCTGCAGTTCTGTTGACTCATCGAGTCATTTTAAACAGATAAAAGAAGGCAATAATGCCTGTGCCAGTCAAATTTTACATAATCTGCACTAATATCTGCCACCCTGAGAACAAACAGCACTCCATAATTCTCCTTTGTCAGTGTGAAACTGGTACGATGGAATCAGACACACAATATTAAAACACAGCTTTTATTACTTTGACCACTGACAGTGATTGGAAACAGTAATCATAACAGACCAAGTGTGTGAAAATAATAATGAAAACAAATAGAAAAAGGATTCGCTTCATATCTGGAGACATTTCCATCTTTAACTTGGCAGCTCTTTCCTCTGCTTGCAGATGTAATTTGCTTTCTTTCAAAAGAATCGCAACTTTAAAAATGACCTAGTACTCATTTTACATTTCCCACCAGCTTGTAATTTTCTCACTTTAACTGGAATCAAGAGGTTTGAAGGTACATGTCCCAGGACGACTGTAATTTAGTGGTTAAAATGGCTTACTGTAAATGCAGAACTAAGCCTCTATATCACGTATGACTATGCTCTATAGATGATACAGCCGCTGGAATAGTTCACCTTTTCAAATGTAGCTGTTGTGTGACCTAATAGGACTGTATGGAGACTGAGCTATGATTCTTTCCCTTCTCTCTGTTTCCAGAGTCACACACACAACACAAAATCATATTGAGTAGCTGCCTTATTGTGTTTTCTGGTCTAGCAACATGGACAGACATCATTCAGAGGCCTGATGCCATCACGGAAAACCTCATTAATGCCAATTACGAGTGGAAAAACACCAGATTGCTCTCAGAAAGAGATACCACACACAGTAGACTCAAGGAAGAGAGGAAGAGAGAGGGGAGGGATGGCACTGAATGGAAAGAGCAGTGGGAGGGAAAAAGGAAAGACAAAGAGAATGACAGAGAGAGTGCCTTTGTGTATAATGTGTAATTATCTATCCTATTAGCTCTGGTTGAGATAATTAGAGTGTTTGCTAAACATACATTCATCAAACTGAGGAGCAGCATCATCCCCCTGCTATGCACAACGAACAGAAGGAAGAAATGAGGACCTGAAGACATACTGGGGTAGAGGGACAGGAAAGGGACAGAAAGACAACAGAACAAGAAGAAGAAGGAAAGATGGAAAGAAAGAGCAAAAAGAATTGAGGCATTGCTTTCTGTGTCTTCAAAGAGATAAAGTTGATAAATAAAAAGCCATTTGAGTCAGAAAAAAAGATTAACAGCTGAATGAGGTAATGCCACAGGCGAGGTATTCTTGAAGGATCTGGGATACAAAAATATGCAGTGGTCCAGGGTTTGTCACTTATTGACTTTTTGTCTCTGTGTTTCATTGTATTTTTATGATATATCCATGGACAGCTAATGGCATGTCACGCTGCAGCCTCTATTTATGGGAGACAAGGGAGTTGGGTGATGAAAGAAAGGAACAAAAACAGGAAAATGGAGTTATAGATTTGATATGGATTTAACTGTCAGCTGTCAGGGTAATGATGATGATATGACGCCTTCTGAGGATATAGGCACAGACATATACAAGCACAGAAGACAAGATCTGTTCCCCCTACATACTCAAACATACTTTAATGTCACAATACCCAAGATTGTAGATGCTTTTGTCCAAAGTGACATACGGCACAAGCAATAATTAAGACTGGAATTAAGAAGAATTAAGATTATTTGGATAAGAAACACATATCTGTATGTATTAATTTACATTCATATGAAAATGTTGTACCACATAAGGACAAAACACGACAATGCACAATTGAGTGATTAGAACATTGCTTGATGATTCTCCAACCCTGAGGCTTCAGACAGTTACACTCCCATCATGCTCTACACAGTTCATAAACGTGACGGATGGAAAGATTTGAAGATGGTGGAGGGGGACTGCACAGTCGTATTGGCTATTCTTTTTCATTCAAGATTATCACTCCTTTTAAGTTTCTTTTTGTCTCTCCCCCCACTCTGCCTTGGGCCATGAACAAATAAAAAAGGAAAATGACACAAACTGGTATTGATTTCTGCATGGGAATCAGTGAGTTTTCCTCTGTGTATTTATGGCAGGCCTACCTGTCCACTTTACCAGTCTGTAGTTGCCTAATCTTGTCTTGGCAAAATGATACTCATATTTTGTGACACTGCTCTGCTTAGCAGTGTCACAAAATATGAGGAAGAAAGAGTCTTCAGAATTTAGGGCAACAAACAACTCCAATTGTTTTCCTTAAATAAGGAGGATAAGGATTGGAGGATGCCAGTTTTGACGTATAGTAGTTGTTGAACCAAAATAAATTACTAAGAAAACTCTTATAAAGAAAATAAATGTCCTTGATGCATTAATAACAAACATATCTAATGACTTAAGAATAACTTTGTGAGTCCTACCCATGAGGACAGTTAGTGTCTTTGGATAAAACTGACCTTTGCCATGCATTAAAAGATAAAATAAAAAAAGATAATTCTTGATTTGTCCCACTGTTGTGAAGTATACAGTCACAGCAGCAAAAAGAAAGTGTATAGTGAAAAAGTTCCAATTGGAATATGCAAACAGAATAATATAGAAATGTCCATCAGAGATGACAGCTTGGCCATAATTTTCCCATCAGCCTCTACCTCCATAGGGCCAAGGACTGAGCTGGTTGTATTCACTTGTGTGTTCAGTCTCATTCTCCTTTGTCACACACTGCAGTCCAAGCATGGAAGCATCTGGCCTAGCACCGATTAGCATCAGCATGCTACAGGCTGCTGACATTTGGTCTTGAATTTAAACAATGTGACACTGTCAACATGTCTATAGATCTCCGGACAAACAAAAGCAAAAAAACATTTAAAACACTGTAGATGTAACCAGTTTGGTGTCAGTGGCCAAGAAATGAAAAGAATAACAATGGCCTCCAAATACAAAGATAGCTAAAAAAATATGGTAAATTATGAAGGAATCAATGCTAGACTAAGCACTATAATTAAGGAATCCAGAGACTTCCCATGTCAAAGTGATGAGAGAAATGTTGCAGATTCAAACACCATAGTAAACCTTGATACTAGTTTCTGATCAGAACTACTACTTTCAGGAGAGAAAACACTTTAACTTGTGGTAAGGAAAGAGTTAAGATAATGTTTTTATTGTTTCAACTTAGTGACAATGTTTTGAGTTCCCTCATCTTAAACTAGACCTAAACAACAAAGTCAAAGAAATGTTAGAATTGTAACTAAAAACATTTTCATCAGAAGACTAAGACTAAATGTAATATAGTTGCTAATAACTCTGTATTATACACACGCCTGAGTGACACAGGAACATTGTTGCATATGCGTCCTGATTTGCAAAGATTCAATGGAGGGAGACACTGTCAAGAGACAGATGAGTGAAAATAGAGATCATCCAGACTGTAAAAGAAAAGCTGCAATGACTGGAATAAATGACAATGCATGTGTGAGCAGCAGAGGAAAAGACAGGAAAAAGAGAGTGCTGAAGAAGTGAGTCTTAAAAAGTGAGATGGGGCACAGATGGTGAACTTGTCTGTGTAGCACTTTCAGATTTTATGATGTGTGGATGCTCTCTAAGTTATTGCTTGGAGGAAGAGATCACACACACTTGGTGAAATTCTTTTCCCTTCTCTTCTCATCTTGCTGTGAAGTCCTGGTTATTGCTACTTCCCTGCTGTCTTGCTGTTATAAAACAAGTCAACTGAAAAACAGCCCTTCTTCAAAAAACAGCCTGTGACTCAAAGTAAAAGACATTTTACAAGTAAAGGTGGATAAACACAACCTGACTTTCACAATACTCACAGCTCTGCATCCCTGGTCAAAAAAGCTGTCTCTGCCACTGGTATGGATTACTGAGTGTCAACCCTGAACTTTGCCCTTTCACAAGTTGGTTGTTGTGTTAACTGGAATTAATTCTGACCTTGAATTGAGCTGATCAGCCACTTTTGGTGCCACTCACAACTCTGATTGGCTTTTTGATTATAGCTAGTGAAGAAGTAAGCTGCTTGATGAGGGAAGCAAAAAAAGAAAAAAGGACATGAAGGAAAGAAATTACCAAGCAGTAGATGTACCTCAGAGCTTTGCAGTTAGTGAAGTTTGACTTTATCTTCCTGTTGTCTGATGTGTTTGTTTACTCCAAAGTCACATTTGAGCACAGAGCAGTCAGCATGGTTTAAAGTTTTGAGAGATGGACCTTTCTTGTTGCTGAGTGGAATCCTTGAGTGCATTTTTACTGTGTCAGCCATCTTTTTTTCACTCCATGCCTCATACTTAAATTTGTCATGTGTCTTTCAGCATTTTTAAATATTTTTTTAATTTCCTAAAGAGTACACCAGATCTTACTCATTCACTCTTTATTTCCTGTGTTACATTCAGTGTCATGTTTGGAAAATAGATCAGCATGACCACAGGCAGTGCAGTGCTTATGTAAATTAACCTTTTCTCAAAGATAAAGCCTTTGAGTTGCATCTTTTCTTTTTTTCATGACAGACTCAACTTGAGCTCAATCTGGTTGACTTTGATGTGAATTGAGCTGCTTTTGATAGATTTAAATGGTGGCTAAGAGATTGATTCACTGTTTGTTTTTACGAAAGCAGAGGCCCATGACACCGCCCGGACTCAAGTTTTGTATCAAAAAAGTTTGTGAATCTATTTTACACTTTGAGATTAGATTGTATAAAAAGAAACAAGAACAAGACAGGCGTTAGGATGTAACCAGTTTTTTTTTTGTCGCTATTGTTCATGCTTTCTCGTCATCCTTCCGTATCAGTAATCCTTCTACCTCTTCGTTGATCATTCCCTCTACGTCTCTCAGTCATTTTGTTACCAAGTTCCTCATCTGCATGAAGGAAGCACATGTGGTAAACAGCTGTGTCTGCTGTGTGCATGTGCATGCCTAAATGTACATTTCTCCATCCAAAGTATGGGCACCAGCTGTGGCCAGCAGCTGTGTGTGTAGTGCAGTGTGCAAGTTTGTGTGCGTGAGGGCCCATTTGAAGATGTGGGCACCTTCCCCTTCTTTGCAGCAGCTGTGTGTTTTGTGTGTGTTTGGTTGCAGACAGCTGTTTAGTAGCAGGTGATGATTTTAGGAGCCAAGCAGACAGCCACCAGGCAGGTGGCCAGGGAGAGAGCGGGCAGAGCTGAGCCATGATGTAAGCAGGCCTGGGCTGGGCGTTTACTCAAGCAGGCCTTCTGGACCTCTGCTGGATGGCTGCTGGTTCAGAAGGGTCCCAGCTGTGGGTGTCAGTGTTTACACAGGACTCTAAACCACCCTGACTCCATGGACAGATGACTGATTAATACTGTATATAAATCAGCCACAGTTAGACAGTTACTATGAGTCTGCATCCTTAAACCTGATGTTAAAAGTGGAATTAAAGCATTTCAAACTTATGTATCTCAATCAGCTTGGCTATTTAGATCTGTATATGATAAAGTTGTGTAGTAAGGCTGCTGAACTGAGAGAGGAGAAGGGAACACTGAGAAAACAATGAAGCCAAGGCAAATATAAGGTTAATATGCATGACTGAAGTAAATAAAGTAGAAGAAAAGATACAAGACAACAAAACAGCAGAAAACTGAGGCCGTCAGCAAATTGTTACTCTAACTGCTTTCTATAAAGAATGAAATCGAAGTGAATGGGACCCATATGGTTTCCCTCTGTCCTCCTATCTATATAGAAGACCTGTCTGAAAGCTCATTAAAGCCTTATGACACAAGCCTTACCTCGACTGATAAAAGCAGACAGATGGTTATCAAGCCCAATGATGAGACACCAGCTGTGCTGATGACACACAGTGACAGAGATTGTCTTTTCATGGGAAAACAAGCGACAAGAAGCTGTGTTCACTTTTGTTTAATTACAATTCATGTAGTTATGTAAGATAAACAAAAAGTTAATGTCCAAATATAAATGTTTGGCTTGAAAAATTGTGCAAACTGTTCAGTGTTATGACTGTAAAAGATATAAGTTTAAGGAGCGTATTTGAGATTCTTTACACTGTGCATACTATTGCCTCTTAAAGTTCTCAGTGTTAAGAGGTAGATATAAACCTTGTGTAACTCTGTGCATGTTATAGACACAGTTCAAATCAACTCATTATTATTTGTCAGACCCTAAATGTGGGCAACCTGCTCATTATCTGCATTGTAAGCCAGCAAGACTGAGGACCAAGTGAAGAGTGACTAGATTTTAATGATGTGGGTTTTTTTTAAAACAGGAACAACCTGCATCACTTTACTCTTAATTGAGTCAGTTTAAAACAGATCATAAGGCAGCAATATAAAGACTGTAAAATGGTCATAAAGAGACATGACGCTCAAAAGTGTTACATACTAGAACCATTATTGAGGACAAGACTAGTTTAAACCATTTAGGAGTTTTTTTTTATCTGGCAGAGTTGTTTCTCAGCACAACAGGTTTAATGAGGCAGAGTGATAACCAACTAAGCACCAATAGTGAGCTTTACAAACTGTATGTGGTTCCATCATTGTACACAGTACAGAATACAATGTGGATATACCAGACGCAGAAAGTGCATACAGATGAGCCCATGCTTTAGTGTACGCACACTGAGGGAATCTATACTTTTTCCTCCACATGATCTGAAATATGGAAATACAGTCTGAAAATAGCACTCTGCTCTGCCAGGAAGAATGAAAGGTTTAAAGAGTAATGAGAGGATGAAGAATGGAAGGCGAGAGTACCAGCATACTCACTCACACAAAAGCACTCTCTCACACACATGCATAGCATGTGTTATGTGGACCATTAGTCAAAGCTGTCACTGAATGTACGATGCCAAATCATTAGCGAGATGCTTGTCAGGTGTGTTTGAGTGGCCATTAGTGAGAGAGAAGACATGAGGAAGAAAGATAACGACACAAACTGAATCTATGTTTGCATTTTACAAAACTCTTTAATGCTGGCCACTTAACTGGATGTAGGAATGGTATTGCCTTTCCATGCAAAGAATGAAACAATGAAATGATTTGTTGACAACTACGAAAATGTTGCTTATAATAGAGCAAAAAGTGAGTAAAAAATAGTGCTTGAGTTAAAGTCTAAAGTGTCTGAGCAGAAATGGCAGACTGAACATCTGTAATTTAATTAATTAATTAATTTACCAAAGAATTGAAAGATATGTCAGACAAAACATGCTCCATTTGGCATTTCTTTGTTTGTTCATACAGTGTGCGGTAGCACTAATGTTGTGGTGGGATGTCAACTCACATTGTAGGAGAAAATAGCAATAACGTCCAAACAAAGCTCACGAGTTCTGTGGTCCCACTCTATGGTATGATTTTTAGGCCTGACTGGACTGCTCACACTCTTCATGTGAAGTAGCATGGATCATTTTAACAAAGTTCTTTACTAGAAATTCCTGCAGATGCTCATGGTCTGCTAGAAACCCATCCGACCAGTCAGGAGCAGCTGATCAGACAGTGACAATCTCTTGTGTTTTCTTGTAAACTGCAGAGGAATTAATGTGAAAATTTGACCCAATTTTAAAATAGTGCTTCTCAAAACCAGAACCAGCTGAATTTACACAGACCATTCTGGGGCTAAGACTTCCCATTGATGTGCAGACTACAACTCTTTAATACAAGCATTTTGTTAATAACTATCACTCTGTATTTAAAACTGCTGAAAAAACATCTCATCTTACAACTCCTGTTACAAAAACTAACGCAAACCATTGGAAAATAAATACCAGTTTAGCAGAGGTTTCTTCCCAGCAGCTCAAAATGTTTTTCAAAAGAAAGTGGAGGAACATACATTTTTTCATCCTATTTGTCACAAAGAATTTTTTTTTTCCAACAAGCAACGATCATCTGTAAAAAAAAAGTAGAGGAATCATCAATCTTGATCTCTTTTAAGTAGTTGCTTAATTTCAGCAGGGCATTGTCACATTATTTTGTGTATGGACCAGGGTATTGCTTGATACAATAAGTCTCTTATTTGATACTTTTTGAGGGCTTTACTTACAAATACCACGGGGGAACCAGAAAACAGAAAACACTGCAACTTGCAGCAAAAAATTCAGGATATGCTGTTCTAAGCTCATGTGGCATCACCTCCCCTCGCCCGCTTTTGCTTAATTTAGTATTTATCTTTTGGTTTATTTACTATTCGCTGTGACTTCATGATTTTATGAGTAGGTCTCACAGTATTCTTAAAATTTCTACATTCATGTGATTTACTGGAAAGGTTTCCCTTGTGTGTTACTAAATGAGGTATTTTTAAGAATCAATACTTTAAAGTTTATCATTTCTGGTTAGAATCCTTTTTCTGATTGTATTAGTAATGACTGTCAGGTCTCACAGTTAGTCCTGGTGCCAGCTTCACATCAGTATTTCATCGGTTCTGTGTCACTGCTTGCCTGTCACAAATGTATCTGTCATCTCCACTGTACTATATGCACTCTGAGATTTTTTTTCAAGACAGCCAAGGACAGTGTGACAGGATCATTAAGAAAAGGGGGAAGGTGTGCGTCTATGTGTATGTGGCAAGATAAGTATTGAGCTGTCTAAATGTCAAGGGTGTGTAATTAAAGACTACCTGAGTGCTGTCAATAGGTGATAACTGTGACTGGGAACAGTGGTTGGCTTCAGATTCAGGTGTAATTATGGACCATAGGGCTCCTCGACAGGTGCTCGTGCACATTATGTAGCACAGGTTGGGGGATGATGGCACTGCACTGTTAGATAAGATCTGTGACAGATGTGTGACTACAGGTGTGTGTATTCCCCTATGTGTGTATGTGTGTGTGTGTATCAAATCCACCAGGGGACACACCAAACCATGGGATACAGTAACAGGTGGCCCAAATTCTTTTTCACTCCATCATTCAATTCATCTTAGCAGTGACACATTTGCTTTCAACATCCCACAGAATCCTGTTTTTGTCATTGTGTGTGTGTGCCTACAAATTGACTCTCTCTGCATGTGTTCGAGGTTGTGCTTGTGCAACACGTTGTGCTTGCCTCCTTTTCCTCCCACTGCGTCGATAATGAAAAGCTAAATGGCCTGGGTTAGCAATGATTAAAGATGGACTGTTACCTAGGAGGAGAAGAAGAAAACAGCGGTAGGGAAATGACAGTTTGAGGTAAATGAAAGCTCTGCTATGTTTAGGATAAATGGATCGAGCAGCTATATTCAGCCTTTTCCATCAATTATTCAAAGACCCACTGACAAGACAAATCCCCCGTAAGTTAGACTCCACTGCAGCGAGGCTAGTGCAACTTTGGAAACGAGGTTCATCCCGTTCTCTTCTCAGATCCTTTACTGCACATCTAGGAACCATTGGATGTTCACTTCAGTGAGAGTGTGATGCAGCCCTTAATTGTGAACAAATCTTTAATGACCATGTATGTAATGAGCTTATACTGGAGGCAGATTATCTCAAATTACCTGTAACATGTTTGAAACGTTGCCCATGGTTCCATCATTTGCTGTGAAGAATAAGGATAATGACAGGTGGGAATAAACTGCTCATTTGCTGTGTGGCGGACATTTCTGTCTGTGTGTGGGTGTGTTTGCTTGTCTGCATTTGCATGTAAATGATTTGACATGTACTGCATGTCCTTGTGCCTGCTCTGATATTCGAGCATGGATGTGTGTACATCGGTAATATCATCCCTGTTCTGACGGTGTGCTCTGATTACAGATAGCGGGACGGCAGTTTATGTGTAATGAATGTGCGACTGTTATACAGGGGGAAGTAGGTTGTGTAATCTAATAAGGTGACCACAAAAACGCCAGGTTTTGCGTGATTGTGTGTTACATTTTCACACATTTTCCATTGTGTCAGATACAGTGGAAGGTGAAACTTTGTGTCATCTTAATTATACAGCTATTTCTGACACATGGACACTACATGCATTATTTTTACTCTAACTGGCTTTTCTCCCTAACCACTGCAAGGTTAAAGTAATTGGACTGTACTTGAATGCTTGCTGTTTTTGAAAGGATGTTTAATAAGTTTGGCTCTGATTTCTAGCACCACACGCTTAAAAAAAGAAACTGACGATAATCAATTTATTTTGTCAACTAGTTCCATGTATATGTATTGAGTTAGTTGAAAGCAATAAATTTAAGTTCAAACTCAGCTGACCCTAAAATTATTAGTTTCAACAAACCTATTACATTTACATAGAACCAGCTGACAATACATTTAATTGAAGTCAATGTTTCATTTTATTCAGTGCAAGTTTTTGGTTTGAAGACGGTACTTATGCAGAAATTTCTACAAGGATTGACAGATTTTTCTTCAGATATTTAAAATTGCCAGACAGTTTGTCAGATTCATTTATTTTGTTTTGAGCTGAAAGTTCACATTTAATTCTAACAATGGCATGATAATCTCAAAATGCTGCATTACGGTTGTGCTTGTTCTGCGGACTGCATGGCCTCCAACCACAACTTGCGACATGTTGGTGTCCTATGATTTAATATTTCCCGACAATATTATGGAAACACAAGAGTGAAAAATAAAATATACACATGAATGAACACTCTCCTGGCTCACAGCAGTCCCAGTTTTCCTCCATAATGCCTGTTACTAGCCACAGTACTAGAACAACAAAGGGTTTGATCCCAACATCTTTTGTCTGAGGCATTCATATTGAAGGTGAAGTTTCACAAGAGTATAAATGTGGCACCTTATTCTAGAAATATGAAAAAAGTTTGTGACATCCAGTCTCTGCCCACACAACCCCTCCTCTTAATGAGCATGAACTGCCTCAGTGTTAGGATCTATCACTGCTTGGATTACACAATTAGGAGCAGAATTGTTCATTCCAATAAAAAGTTTTTAAGTCAATAAAAGAGAATATATGAAAATAATAACAAGCTAAGTACTCTTAGTACCTATAAATCACAACCACCATTTATGTAGTGAGCAAACAAAAGCCAAATTCCAATATGACCCCTGTTGCCAATTGGGCTCAAAACCCTGTATCAGAAACAAATGGGTGATGCCTTGTAGAGTACGTCCACATACAGCAATTAAAAGTTTCTTTTAACTGCACAATGTAGCACTTTCAATGTCATAATAGCAAAGTTTATGCTTCATGAGCAGGAAAAAAAATCTCAACTAACTAAAGACAGAACCAACAATAGTTTCATGTTTATGGCAGACCCTGTAAGGAACAGCTAACATGACTGACAGATGCCCTGTAGCTGTTAGTGTGGAGACTTGTCGCCTGCCCCGTTCCTAATATGGCTGCGCCATGTTTTGCTTCAGAACTGAGTTTCAAAACGGGTGTTGTCATGCAGATTTTGCTCTTTTATCATTCACTTTATGGTATCAACACATTGGTCTTGACAAGGTATAAACACATATAAAGCATAGTAAACTGATTAATAATGCTACTTTAATTATTTGTAATAGCCAACAAGTTCCTCTGTGCTTCTTTTTCCGGTAGGATGTCCCTCCCCCCAACACATATAATGTGAGTCAGTCATTTGAAAAGGCCAACGGTCGCTCGTATTTGGAGCCCTGCAGTGAAGGAGGCAAGAGACGCCAGAGCTGCTTCCTCTCTGCTGCACCGCGGGAGAGTCTCCTCCTGCGATGTGACCTCAGCACACCAGGTTACACAACTTCACACACACACACACACACACACACACACACACACACACACACACACACACACACACACACAATTGTGAGCATCAAGATTTCTTAATGGGTGGGATTTTCAAATATATTTTTGGATTGAGATATTTTCATATGCAGTAACATGTCCTCGTAACTATTTCAAGGAGAACAGGCAAAGCGAGAAAAAATCAGCTAATGAATTTCTGAAGCCTTGATTATTCTGTTAAGGGAATTATCAGGTTAACCATTGACTTAAACTTGATTCCTTTCCCCAGTAGTAAATAAATTGAATACGCACTGTCTTTTTAATTCAGATATAAAAGTGAGCTATCTTAAGTTCACTTTACACATCTATGTATCTATGTATCTATGTATGTATGTATCTATCTATGTATCTATCTATCTATCTGTGTTTCTTGGAACCCAATTAGCTCCACCTTTTCACCATAGTGTCGACCAATTAGCTCCATCACTACGGGCTTCTGACCTAATATTTACCTCAATTACCCTCCCGTTGAAAAATGTTGTTTCAAAATTGATGGATTCATGACTTACTTGGATAATTTATGAGTAGCCCCATTTCACCAAGGGACTCAACCCATGTGGCACCCCAAACCGTTTAACCAAAATCCAATTTGCATATAAATAGATTTGGACTGTTTGCAATAGTGTTTCTTCTTCAGTCACACACACAGCAGATGTGCACATGCAAGCATGTGAACTTAAACAAACATACACACACACAGACACACACATACACACGCACTCATGCACATACACACTAACGCACGCATGCACACTGATAGGTGTGTAGTAATGCACACATATAATCATTTTTGCCCATTATTGAATTTGCATTTATAAAAAGGCCCATATAGAACATCAGGGGGCTTTCTTCCCCTCATCATGCTGGCCCCCTGTGAGTCAAGTTTTTATAATAGTACTACGATTTAACTATTTAACACTTGTGAAACACATTCAAATTACCTGAAGAACAAGTTCCTCATTTCCAGTCTATTTAAGTCAGAAATAGCTCATGGTGTTTTTTTTATATGATATTGGTCTTTAGTTGGTTTGTGTTAACATGTAACTGTAAATCTTATGTTTGTGTAGCCAGTAGATGAGAGTGGTGAGCTGTTTTGTTTTACATTGTTAGCTGTTTGGGGCTATACCATGGTGAAATGGTGAGTGATTTTGCATCACACTAAGAGATCATTGGCACAAGTTCATGTTGGTGCAGGTACCTTCCTGCAGTTCTCCACTGTGGGCTCCCCCAGTCCAAGAGATGTTTATTGGGCTAGCTGTCTTCTCTAAATTTCCTTGAGGTGCGATTGTGCATGAATGGTTGTCTCTTTCTATATGTTAACCCTGTGATAAGCTGGCGACCTGTCTAGGGTGCACCCTGTCTTACACCCAATGACAGCTGGGATGAACTCAAGCCCCCCGTGACCCCAAAAAGTGAGGGAGAAGTGGTATAGATAATGTATGGATGGATGTTGCCTGCTGGTTAACTGTAAAACTGGCAAACCAGTGATGGATTCTTTTTTTATTGACCTTGTCTTGTTTCTTAATGCATTGAGTACATTCTGCAGCCCCGAGGTTCATTAGACCGTTTCAAAATCAACCGCTGAGTTGTTTCTATGATTTCTGAAAAGTTGGCAGCTGATGTTTTAAATAATAAAAGAGATTTATGAAGTAGTTGTTTAACCCTGAGGCACAGCCTTGTTATTTTGAAAGCAGTTTTTTAGACTTCATTGAAAATGTTTCTTCTGTAAAGAACTTGGCTTTCAAGAGGCTTGTGTTTATTTGACTCACAGTAAATGTGAAAGTGCATGTGATGCATTTTTTCATGTCAGTATTTTTACCCACACGTCAGTGCACTAGTCTGTGATTTAGAAGGTGTATGTCAATGCGTCTCTTTCCATCTGCTTTTGTGAAGGTTTCAAAGTATATTCATGACATGGTGACTTTTTCCAGGAGCGTTCCACAGTGAAAAATAAATTCTAATCCCTGCAGTGTTTTGAGTTGTGTAACATGTCATAGTGATGGACAGCAGGGCAGTTCGCTGCTCTGGTGCCCTTTTCTTTGATCAAAGAGCAGACAGATACAGTTACATTAAGCTGCAGCCCATGGAGACGGAGCCGTATATACAATGTACCAACACTGCTGTGACTTTTGTTGTTGAATAAATTGGAAAGGCTGAAAGCATGAGTCAGATGCGTAGCTTAGAGAGGAAAACATAAGAGAGAGGAAAACACGAATTAAAGCTTCAACAGAACAATTTATCTGCTTTGTATCTTTATACAACAGCTTATTCAGAGAAACACCTTAACTGTATATGATCTGCCTCAGCACCACAAGAACCACTGTCAGAGCGAATTTTTAGTCCCTTGGGTTTTCAATGGTGGGTTGGGATCAAAAAGTAGGTTATAGATCCATCTTTGGGTGGGTTGCAGATGTGTGCCTGGAAAAGTGGCAACAAAACTCTTCACTGCTTTCATTCTGAAAGACATGATGAGTAGTTGAAGTTTAGTCACACTCCAACACCTTAATGTGGATATCAATTACCATGAAACAAAAAAATTCAGACTTTCAATGTTATCAAACAGACATTGTAGTACATTAAATTCATCCTAAGCTCTGAAAAGAAATGTTGATGGAGCTTTGGCACATTTTCAATATTGTACAAAATATAACATCCCTACTTACTGTGAAGCTCTAAGTCTGAAGTCCTATGTTATTGTTTGAGTCTGAATTTGTCAATAACATTTTCACATTTGCCTGCATGTAGCACTTCTGTCTAAGAAAAAATACATTTATGTGTTGAGTATTTGTGTATGTATTTATCAGGTCCTGGTCAGTACAACCCCAGTGTGAAATCCCTCCCTCAAACGGCTCTGATCTCCTCTAAAGAAGATCGCTTCAAAGTCCCCATGAACACCAACCCTGGGCCCGGAGCTTATCAGGTAAACAGGTTTTAAAGTTTAGTTCTACTGCCCAAGAGAAGATACAGAGACATGAGTGCACATAGAGCTCTCCTTGTTGAGGTATTTGTATCTGTGGTGAAGCAAGAAAGACCACAAACATGTCTGTCTCTCCTCAGATTTCCTCTCTGACCTTAATCTGTGCAAAATGAACAAATTGCTTTTCGAGGAGTGAAATATGTGTGTCATTAACTTTCAGATTATTCAGAATAAACTTTGTTTTCGTAACATGTGGCTGAAAGATATGGTCTCCCATGTGGGACAGCTTTGTGAAAGAGTTGTCCTTAATTGAGCAGCCTCCTTCAATGAAACGTGGAAAAGTGAGTGTTTCTGTTATTAAGTGAAATGTTGTTTAATGCATCGACCACAGACTGCTGACAGAGACAAATGCACTCTCTGGTTGAAGCGTTATATAGCTGTAATGAAACCTAACCACAACCTAATGTGTGTCTGCTCCATTTCAGTGTATTTTAATATAAATTACACTTTTTTGTTACAGCTGCTTGTGAATGCGTGCGAGTCGGTGTGTGTGCGTGAGATGATTGAAAAAGGGAATGTAACTTCCAGTCCCTGCTGACTTTGAGAAATGAACATCAAAGACAAAGCACAGTTTGATGTAAACCTTGCTGTACAGTTCATCACCATGCCCATGTCCATGGGTGTAGTATTATCACAGGGCTCTCTGTTCTCTTTCTGTCTCTTGCTGTGTCTCTCAGTCTGTTTTCTCTCTGTGTGGACTGGTCTCCTCAACTCTTCCCTCTTTTATCCTCGGCAGCTACTTTTTTCCATCCTTTTTTGGTTGTGAAGCAGAATACATTGTCACAGATTTAATTCCTTTTTCTTTGTGGGGTTTTCAGACTAAAATGGTGATGTGCACATATGTTTCATGAAGTTTTTTTCAACCTTAGTTGTGGTAACCCAGAACTCGGACTCAACTCCAACTTGCAACTTAAGCATTCCTTTAAAAAGGGGGTGCTGTGCTTTTTTGGCTTTAAATTGTATCTATACTGCCTTTGAAGTAGCTTTATATGACTCACTGCTAACCCCCCCAGCCCCCTCATTTTTCTAACATTGGTGCTTTATGAAATCCTTGACAGCCTTTTTCTGAAATGTTTTGTTTTAGTCGCTGTCTCTTTAAGGCTACCCCCTGCCCCCATGGAGGTCTGTGGGGGGCAGAGCTATGGGGAGACCTCGGTTTCTAAGGCCCACTCCAATAATATGTCATGAATTAGTTAAGATGAACTTCGACTTGGACTGTTAGTTCCATCCCTATTAGTAATATTTTGGTTATATAAGCAACAGAAACGACTCGTGCACTGGGTCTAGTTGGTCCAGTCTGGGAAAGTTTGGGAAGATGAGCTACGGGTTATTTGGAGTTCATTAGACATCTGCAGTGATCCCACCGCAGCACAATCGATGAGTCTCCCCATCTCCCCATCAAGAGAGGCACTTGATTTCAGCCATGACACACAGCGCTGCAACTTAATTGATAATTTAGAAGTACAGATGCACTGAACAGGATCAATCTAAATATATAAAAGATTACCACAATCTGACCAGGCTCATACAGCAAATAGTATGGAATGAATCTGCAGGTGAAGCTGAATTTTATAGGTTCTGGGAAATAACACAGATGTGAAAGTGCAAAAAAACATAAACTAAAGTGGACTTAAGTGCTTGAACTGAATTTGCAAGAAAAGTGATGGCTCCGTTGGGGTTTGTTGCTCAGGAAGTCTAACTATCAACTTGGAAATTGCTTCTTTTGCATCTGTGTATAGCTTTGGATCGCCAACTTTTTTCAGCATTTTCATTCCATTGAATATTTAAATACCATCTTCCTGAAGCTCTTGTTTTATTTTACAGTACTGCAAACGTGATTCATTCCAGGTGCAGATTGCCATAGTCTCAGATTTCTTCTGTGCTCACGAAGCTTGACTTCACTTTGCAGACAAATATTGTAATGCAGCATTTCTTTTTAGTGTAAAATTTTGCCCTTGTGCCCTAGTCAAGTGGTTGTGTAGGTTCAAAACAATTTTGCAAGCTCTCTAAAAATTACCACAGTTCACTTTCCTGTAGAGTTTATACATACTGTATGTTTAAAAAGAATAAAACGTAAAGATAAGAACAAAGAGGCATGCTGTGTTGATGCAATCTATGGGAGTGAGCTGTCAAATTTTAGCTCTAGGAGGTTAAGCTCCTCTTTTCTTTCTCTTGTATGCATATCTAAGCTCTTGTCTCAGTGATTAGCTGTGTGACTGTGAATCTTTACAGCATCACAGACCCCACAGAGTTAAAGATGGTGTGAAGTGGTGCAGAGATGAGAGAGGAGAGAAGACAGGCAAAAAGAAAGAGGGAGAGAGATGCAAGACGGGGCGGTAGGTGAGACGACATTGCAAAAGTGATGGAAAAGCACAGAGTAAGAGAAACCGAGAGACAGACAGCAGCAAATCGAGCAGCTAAAGAGGGTTGTTAAATTCAACAGCTGAAAATGTGCTCTGAGGGCCTGCAATCTGAAGCAGACGGCGGCGTAATGGAACAGAAGCTATTTGAGCATCAGAGTGTGCATGTGTGCGTCCATCCATACATGGCTCTGTAATATCACAAAGCTTTCTACTTGAGCAGTGTTAGGTCATGGCCAGGACTCATTTAGTTTTTCCATTAAATGCATCATATGAGGCGTCTACTCCTGGAGAGGAGGCTCAATTACCTCTCTCACCTGACAATGTTCTTGTTGGATAAGCTTATTTAACAGAGAAAGGTGTAAGGGTTAACACTCAGTTTACCAGAGTTCTGCAACTACCAGAATGACCACAGAAGTCATCTTGACCACTCAGATATTTGGATTATCACTCTGCTGTACGGTCTAAAAACTGTTAATTGATGCTGAATCAGTTAACCTGTGTATCAAAAACGTGTTTTATGTTTTAGTCTGGTGACAGCCTCGTCTCCCCCCCTGCGGCGCTTGACCTGCAGCCTTGTTCCTACAACCCAGTCAACAGCAGTATGGTATTGCTCGGATGTGATACTCTTTTAAAAAGCATGCAGTTAATTAGACTGCAATTGTCAACCAAGATATCATTACTCAGTTCTGTTTTGCGTAATGAAATTTTGATGATAAAACAATGTTCGAATAAAATATACTCATATAGGAAAACTCAAGGTCCTACTAGTGCAAAGGTTTTATTTAAACAAAATTATGATGTTTCAAATTTTGAAAGCAGTTATAGTGACTGCAATGGTAATTTCAGTGTCAAAGGCAAAAATACAGGTAAAATGAAACATCTGTGTCTCAAAGCAGAATCAAATATTAATTTAAAGCTGTCATATTTGCTTAAATGTAAACCTGTGGATTGCAGAGACCATGAACAGCCCTAAAAAAAGAGAAACTCAGGTCATTCTGATCTCAGTTCAATTCCACTTGCATTTTATCAAACCATTCATGTGACATGCTGTTTTTTTTCTATATATATAATATATATATATAAAGCTTAGATTAAAGCTTCAACATATAACAGTTGAAGCTTTAACCTAAAGGAACATTCTGACATTTGAATGTGTCTCTCCTCATTTAAGTTGATTTTCAGTGAGATAGATAAAGTTTGAACTTGACTATTATTTGAGATGTTTGTTTTTGGTGCAAGAAGCTGATCTAGAATCCATAGCCATGGCCTTGCTACCAACCTGGTCGAAGGGATTACACTGCAGAGACTGTAATCAAATCCAGTGTCCATGTCGTATTCTTAGAATAAATTGTCTTATTAGACTGAATCTGAGACACATTCACCTGAGAAGTCCAGGAAAATATCTTATTTCAAGATAATAAAAGGCTAAAATGATAACTGGGTGGCTTGTTAAGAATAAAATGATCTTTCAATAGGGTCAGAAGAAATTGTTTGTCAAGTTTCTTGAAGTAACAAATTAGGATGAATTAACCTACCCCAATGGAAGGATTTTGTCCTCCTGACAAGAAATTTGGGCATCATTTTTGTCTTTCACTGAATGAAAAAAGGACATTTTTTCTGGACTTTTCAGCTGAATAAAGCTCATATCAATGTGACAATTTGACAGTCTATTTTTTAACTTAAAAATGAGACTTGCTGGGGTTTCAGTTTATGCAGTGTACTTTTTGTCTATTCATATACAATTTTCAATTCAGTAAAACTGTCTTTATTTTAATGTGTCATTATATTTCTGGCTTGAGTTGTATGGAGGTTATAAGTGGGATTTTTGTGTTTGGGCCTTGTCGAGCCAGGTTTAAAACAACCTACATGTCCTTTAATTGCAGCTGTGACACTATTGTAGCTCACAGTCCAAATGAAACATTGAACTCAAACTTTCTTTGTATATTTAGCATAAACCGTACTGCTCATCTGAAACCTCGGAGTTTCGTTTCTGGTTTTCCATTTGGCACCCCATCTGTGCAGATCCTGGTGCCTTGATGGCAAACATCAGCATAATATATAGTCTTAATTCTCGGAATTAACTGAGGTGCTGATGACATCAAAACATTTGCTCTTCCTCCTTGTTGCCTCCACTGAAACCAAACCTTATCCGCAGAGGCAGCAGATCGGGGGAAACCTAATGAATCATTAAAACTGCTCTGACTGAGAGAAGCTTTACTTGTTAAGGTATGATGACTGTGTACACTGTGTAATGATTATGCAGGTGTGTGTGTGTGTGTGTTCCTGCAGATAACAGCATTCTTTGAGAGCTGTGAATGTGTAGATTTCTGCTGTCCTAAATAGAATGAACAGCCGAGCTTCAGTCAACATGCATTATGCATGTATGGAATAAGGCTTGTGTCGTTTGTCTCTTTGTGTCATGTTTTGTATGTCTGTTGTGGGAAAAACTCAGCCCACTTTATTCCGTATGTGAGCTCGCTCCTCACGTCTGCGTGCACACAGAGTAACATCATCATCATTTCCCTGCATGGATCCCCTTTACCTCTCCCCCTTTTGACCCAGTGAAACAGCCCTTAATCTCATCCATCATTGCCATGCTGGTGGTGTAACCACTTCCAAGGGCTCTTCCTCATCCCCCCGACCTCTTGGGCAACCCTGAGGGTGACCTGGAGTTGAACCCACAACTCTTTTCCCATTAGGATCAATAACTGAGATCTGAGCGGCCCCGCCGATGTGCCTAAATCCTGCTGTGCCACTGCTGGCATACTGATGTATGTGTGCACGCTAAGAGGGAAGGAGGGAGGAAGTTGGAGGAGAGAGAGGGAGAGAGAGACAGAGACAGAGAGCGATAGAGACAGAGGGGGAAAAAGAGAGGGAGCAGCGCTTTGATGGAATACGAGGAGTTTCTTCCTGCAGCTGGGTGGTAGGTTAAGAGGAGGTGCATGCCATTTACAGTTCATAGGCATGTGCAGTCTGTCTGCATTTGAGTGCATGAATTTGAATTTGATTTGAAGTTAAAAACATATGTATTTGAATTTACTTGTGTGTCTGTTTCTGCCTCTTTACTAAGGTGAATTAAAGGTCAGACTTTGTAGAGCATGCATGTTTTTATTGATTTATTCCTCAGCTAAAGGCTTCTGTTGTCAGACATGAAGTAAACAGAAGCTGAAATATTTTGTGTTGTCTCATTTTAATGACATTATAAAGATGAACCCTGTTCTTAAGCTTACCAAATAAATACAGTGGATTTATGCATTGTGCCGTGAATATGTTGTGTCCTACAAATGTATGTGGCCTCCTGAGTGTCAGTTTTACTGGATGTAAGGAATAAAAAGAAAAATGAGGTTTGATGAGATTCAAGTTTTACAGTACTACATTTACAGAGTGACCATGTTTTGGTTTCTGCTCAAAAGGCTTCGACAACAGAATATAATTTATTTATTTTGAGTATGCGTTTCACAGGTAATTTTGGCATTTTTAGGGGAAGTTTAAGGGGTTAAACTAATCATGCATTCTCATTTTGCTAAAATACAACTGTTCTGATGGTGAAAAATTCTGTGGTAGCTTCACAGATGTGTAAGTACTGGGTGTTTATGTAGACCACTCAGTGTAAGAGTCAGAAGCCTGAACTACAACAAGGCTCCTTCCTCAAGAAGCTCTTGGTTTGAGGGGTTGTCAGATTTTTTTTTCACAACTGTTTGAACGAAAGCTAAAAGGCATGGTTTGTATAGTGTTGGTAAACATGTCTAGAAATGTGAAGAGACTCTTGAGGAAAAAATAGCTTTTCTTGATGGGTCTCACATCTATAAAGTGACTGACTTGTTGAAATCTCAAGAACTATCAATGGAAACTGAATTTTGTTATGATGTAAATGACTGAATTTTGGAGTTCAGGAGACTTTGGTAACTTATTTTAGGTGTCTGTCTGCCTCTGTGTGTGTGTGTGTGTGTGTGTGTGTGTGTGTGTGTGTGTGTGTGTGTGTGTGTGTGTGTGTGTGTGTGTGTGTGTGTGTGTGTGTGTACTTGTGTAGCTATTTTCTCTGTTTGTGCTATTTTGATCTACATATTCCACCTAAAGATGCTGTATTTCTTATGGTTAATCTCTCTGAACTCCTCTAATTTCTGTACTGTTTGTGTGCCTCCAGTTGAGTCCAGGCCTCATGCACACAGTGATGAAAGGCACCTTCAACGTGACACTCAACAACCCTCTGGGCCCCTGCTGTTCTCCCCAAATGTTCCCTGGCCCCCTAATGGCCCACAAGACCATTCACACCAATGCGCCTAATACTTTGACTACCACCGGCAATTCCTAGTTTCTTGCTGAGGTCAAAGTTTGATGGTGAAAGGTGAGCAGGGTGAAAGGTCACCAAATGCTAATTTATATTCTGGGAAAAGCTGATCTCCATGAATATTAATAGTTATATCCATTTCTTTTGATTATACAATAAATAATTTGCCTTTTTTACTGTATGAATTTCAGTTTTCATTTAACCAGTTAAATATAAGTGAGGGAATGTATAGAAAATCCGCAGTAAGGAGTAGATGAATAACAGCAAAAGTATAAAAAGAGCACTTATTGTCTTGTTTGTGTTTTTTTTTATAATCCCTTCCCACACTCTGTGAGCTGGCTTGAAAAGCCTGTAATCTCTGCCTAATTGAAAAAAGATGTATGTCTCTATGTGTGCCAACGTTTCCCAGTCCAATTATGTTATAGCAGTCCTAAATTGTTAGAAATTGTGTTCGAATCCACTTCAGCGTTAATTCACATATTGGAACAATTAAAACTCTGATTTCTTTTCAACCTCAAACTTTCAGTGGAAAATCCCTGTCTTATATTTTCTGTTTCTATCTTTTCAGGCAGCACGTTGGAAGAAGACATTGTTTTTGCACTGTTAAGGAGTAAAATACAAATCTACAGCTGATGGTTCCCTTATTCTTTACTCTGAGTAATGAAACTCTGATTCAGTTATTTTGTGGACCAGCTCTTTGTTTAAACCCCTCTGTAAATCAATAACAATTAAAAAGCTATTAATACAAATACAGCCCTGGGTCTCCTGAACGTATGTTGAACAACAAAGGACATCCACAGGGTGTTTTGTTTTCCAAGAGCACAAATCAATGCATCAAATCTGACATTAACGAGACTGAGATTGAAAATGATTGGGAGGATTTGTTGGAGGATTGTGCAGTATAGATTAAACTTCATTGCTCAAATCATCTAACAGCACAAGAACTGCTAAAGTGTCAGGTAAACATAGTATGTGTTAACCTTGATTTACTCTCAAACAGTCTGCATATTTACTCAGTGTAACCAGGAGAGTTAGGTTTCATGTTTTATTTAATAAGAATGAACTGGCACAGGGGACAATTAGTAAAACTGCTTTTAGAGATCCTGAAGATTTTCAGCCATACATTATTGCATAGCATGCATAAATGATGAAGGTATGCATTATGCATATTTGTGCTGATTAGGGGAACAGGTGTGAAAGTCACATAGAAGACTCACAACTTGTGCTTTAATATTCATTATTATACACTTATATGCCTTACTCCATAACCAAATCAGCTCCACCTTTGATTTCACACATGTGCACATTAACCATTAACAGGCTGAACAATATGTATATATAGAAAAACATTTCCAAACCAAAAGCAAAATGTATGTGAGAGAACTCTCGCCTCAAAGATCATTTATGTTTGTTGTGCATCGAAATCTTTCTAGTGACATTATTAGTTTGTTTCCTATCCTGGGCTGTCATTGTTCATGCATTAATCTCAGTGTGATCAACGTCTCAAACACTCATTATTTTTTTAATCCTGTGCCCCTTTCAGCACATTGTAGTTAAGCCACTACAGCTTCTTTCTACTTCCTGCTGCTATTGTGATGGAAAAAGACAACTATGTTGCACTTCTTAATGGCACATTTCCATTTTTAAAACTGAGTTTAGTTGTCAAAACTAAAAGACAAATACATTAAATGTTTCTGATGAATACATTTCATCTAGATTCATGAAAACAAAAATGATCTTTTTTAACAGTCAGAGGCTTTGTAATGAATTATCGCAAATAGTGATATTTCATTCACGTATCAACATTTAAATGAGAGGCAACATTTTTCTATTCAAATGGATTTTGGTAGATTAATTAATCTTAAGCTTAAGGAACTAAATCCCCTTATTTTTCAGTCTAGTTTACTTTTGAACATAAAGTGAAGTTAAGAGAATATTTTTCAAAGGCAATACCTGCAAGGCTCTACTCATAAATTCAAGATTTTGAGGACCTTTTGTAAATTTTTAACTTGTTAAACATAGTAAGTATGCTCCTGAAAAGTGCACACAATGAAAAAATGGTAAATAAGAAAACCCTCGATCAGAAATAAACAGACCAACAGTTAAACATTCAAGGCCATTTCTACCATTTATATGGTTATAACAAAATCATCCCTTAAGCTCAGCCCAATAAAAGTTTGATCAACATCTCTATGTGAATTAACACTAAAAAAAAACCCATTGGCAACGCAACAAAACCAAGCTGCCTGTGTTTCCCCCTCTTTTTTGGCAACACTGTGTTCTCATACTCTTACCAGCTCTGGCATCCATGCTGGCTGTTCCAAGTTGAGCATTGCAGTAAAAGTGGAAGCTAAAACTGAAGAGAACTATAAGCTATGATAAAAAAATGCCTCCTGTAATATTTAATTTTATTTAACGGTGTAAATTTAAATTGAGCCAGTGTTTTTGTCTTATGTCTCATAAAAAAATCCTGAAAATTCTTAATACACTGTAAATCACAGTCATCTGACAAGTCAAGAAAAATGCAACATTTTCATGATGTTTAAAAAGCCTGAGATACCTTAAATGAGTGAAGGAAAATCTGTCAATGGAATCAGAAAAACTGGCATGTCTAAGAAACTTAAAACATATCATGGAATAAGATATTTTGTGAACTTACAAGGTGAATCTTGCTAAATTTATCTTTCCTAAACAATTTTGACTGTTACTACATCCCATGTGCCAGGCATGGGCTCAGGCAGCTACTTAAACTTGCGACAGTGAGCAACTGCACCACAAAAGCAGACTGATTTGACAGAATGCAATTAGAAGTATGAAGCTGTCTCTTCCCCTCATTCTGACCTCCAGATCATGGCCACATTGGTATTTATGATCAGCTCATTTACAGGTTATTTTTTGTGAATGCTGATGTTGATACTTTTTCCTGACTCAGCGAAAAAAATCCAAAGAGCAGCTATGAAAGTAGAGAATATCCATAACTTTATACATGTTTCTTCTCTTAAACCTTTTGCTCTTTACATGCTCAGACAGCTTCATGATGTCTTAAGGCTCAAGGAAGTGTGATTATAAAAGACACGTATAAATAAAAACAACAGGTTTGGTTTAATAAAAAGAAGGATAGTTGCTTCATTTGAGTTAATGAGAATAAAGCTGGGTGAACTCGAGTTCCTGACCTTGTTCATCTGATATCACAGGGGTAGTGATGGCTGGCTGGGATAAGCAGATGCAGGCGGTACAAAGTGTCAGATAAACCGCTTTTACTGGCCGTTACCAGCAGAGAGAGTAGATTTATGCTCCCCTCCTCTGCTGATCACTCACCATAAATCAGTTATTCATGGCTGTGTGTGAATGTGTTTTCCCAGCTCTAAAAGACCAAGGGTGGAGTGGGACAACAAAAAGAGGTGTTAAAACAGAGGGCAGATCTTGTTGTTTGAATGCTATTTTCTCATCCTCCATTTGAGGCAACCTTTCGATTAGGATTCTTGCCTCACCTCTTCCTTTACTTCCTGCGAAGACTCCCTCCTTGCCCTGCTGCGTTCAAAATGTCTCAGTGAGCATGCAGAGTAACAGGTTCGGGCGACTACCATGTCTCTGATTGTTCCTGTGGGCCTTTTAACCTAATGAGGTGTTTACCCCCTATCATTATTCTGCTGGGAGCGCAGCGCAGGGAAAGGAAAAGGGAGGAGGGAAGATTAAGAGCAAAATAGAAAAGGAAAAAAGCTGAGAAAAAAAGTGAAGAATAAAAAAAAGAGGCTGTAGAAGGATGGGGGGAATTAGGGATTATATATGGTCGGAGGAAAGATCAGAGAGTTGAACTAAAATGAGAGGCAGAGGAGGAAAGAAAGAGAGAAGAGAGGAAGGAAAAGGAGCCTGGTGTTATTTATGCCTCCCTCGGCACTTGTCTTTACCTTTTTTTCCCCACGAGCTGTTTTACATCGGCGATCTAATTAAATCAAATAAATCACTGTGCACGTGCACACACGCTCACACAAAGCTGCAGCATCTCCTCCTGATTCTTGGATTGTGAACATCTCCTCCCTTCACCCTAGATTGAATAAATCTCGATTATGGTGCATTACACGGCGCATCATTCATGTTGTTTATAGGCCTAAAATATGCAAACAGACCAGGGGCATAAAAGTGATCGATGCACAAATGGGCCCTTTTCCCTCCCTTCTTCTTGTCTCTCGCATGGCACTGAGCAGCATCACTTACAGATGTCCTGTGTAGGAAGAAGACATATTGTTCAGCGTCCTTACACTGTCCCTTCATGATGGCTACTTTCATTGTCTTTGTGCCCGTGCGAGCATCAGACAGCCGTTTTTTTATCACCTCATTGACTAAAGAACCCTGACTCTGTCTCTGAGTCATTATTAAATCTAATTAGTTCAAAAACCTTGATGCTGTCCCTGAGAGATCTCATGATAATTGTGAAATGGGGAAAATTAATCTGTGTTTTTAGTGTTTACAGCGTGACTCTGTTACATTTAAAAACATGCACAAACAACCAGCAGCTACCAAAGTTGAGGTCTTTTTCCAGAAAATAACAGCTTATGGGAGATAACTGTTGAGGCATATGTTGTTCAGTTGTGCAATTAGCAGATGTATAATTTCTGGACAAACCATGCATGAAATTAATATTCATAACCCATTATTTTGTCAATTTCAGCTGTTAATATAGACAGAGCTACACAGATTAATAAGGGTGGGGATAAACTTTATTGCCCTCAGATAGAAATTTGTCTGAAACCAGAGCACCACACAAGAGCTGCAATCACAATCTGTTAAACCAAAAAATAGCTACATCGGCTTGCAAATGTTGCACCTGTCTTACAATAATGCTCACATAAGTCTCTGAAATGAGACAGGAACAATTATCTGAAGCTGATCTGAACGGCACAGGTAGTCAGTGGTTGCCATCTTTTTATTGTCTATTCTTGAAATACAACACAGGCAAGAATTGAGACTAGAAGGAAAGAAAGTTGTAAGTAAGGAGCAAGGTATTATTATTATTTTTTTTTAAATATGAGCATTTTTTTCTCTTTCAAGAGCAACTGATCATTTCAATCTTTGTCGAGACCTCTCACATAACTTAATGCATGAGGAGATGTTGAAAGCAGAGTATATAGATTTTTTTAGGGGTTTCTTGAGTATGTTTGAGTAGCTGTCGTGGATCATTTGGTTATATGGTTTGAAACTTATAAAGTTGTGTGATTTTGAGATGAATATTGATGCTTGGGTTGGGTTTCACACTAAAGATGCATATTTCAAAATCATTGAATACTTTGATGTTCAAGCTTTCAAAACATAATTTGACATTTTGTCTAGATCATTTCATTTTTCCATTGATTTTTGGAAACTTCGAACATATGGCTTACATAATTAATTAAAGAGCAAGAGGTAGTTGCTCCAATGTGCCAATACTACTGCAACAACTGAGATCAGGGTGGTATATTCATGTGTTTGGAACATAGTCAGCATGCAGATGAACTGTGGAAAGGCTGATTATACATCTGTATCTTAAAGCCCTTTGATAAATCTTTGCATAAGCAGAGAAAGTCAGTGGAGAAATACACCCCAGGTCACAATACTTTTATCAACCTTCCACTGACCTCATTACTCATTGTGTCAATGCATGTAAATTCAAAGGGTTATATTCCGCCACAGTCATCAGGAGATGACAGCTTCATGCTTGTAAATACAGCTTGTTGAAGCCAGATTAGCTGGTGTCTTTAATTAAAGGAGATATACAGTAGTGCAGGAGAATCAATGTGGAGGTTAACAAGTGCTGACAAGAGCAGAACAGACAGCCAGGCTTCACTTAGATCCAGAGAGTGAAACGAGACAGGATTACGATTTGGCAGCCACCATTGAACTCCTCCCTGCTACTGACCTTTACACACACAGGATTTCTCTTTTTCAAGGTTTATGAGAGAAACAAACAATTAAAACAACAAATAAGAAGTATCAACAGCTGTTAAAGGTTTTGAAACAGTTTTGTCTTGTATCAAATGTGAGCTGCGTGTAACTGTCCTGGTTTCATGTAGGCCACAAACTTTATTTTTTGTTTTGTCCTTTCTCCATTTTGAACTACACTATGCTTTCTCAAAGTCTTTCTTGTTGGTATATGGAAAAGAAATTCAATTAATAAAAAGTTAAAAACAGTGCATTTACAATTTCACAATACCGAAAAGAAAAAGATTCACAATGGGCAATAAAAATGCCCACTAAAGGACAGCAAGATGTTATGTTTTTATCTATAATACTTGGAAACCATTTGATTTTCTTCTCTTGTGCCTCTGTGTCTGATAAACCTACAGCACCAAATTCTTACTATAATGCAGGGACTTTGGCAATTCTTTAAATAAAAATGAAGAAGATTTTTTACTTTTATTGTCATACTTTTTTAATATGAAATATAACGGACAGCTAGACAAATAATAAGTGTTATACAAGAAGAGAGGAATCACAAAAAATAAGAATATTTAAAGAAGACACCCTGTGGTTGTGCGTTGAATGAAGCGGCCTCGCTGAGTTTTTGTCGTAACAATTCTCTCTCTCTCTCTCTCTCTCTCTCTTTCTCTCTCTTTCTCTCTCTCTTCAGGCTTTTACCATATGTGTTGGGGTGCCTGCATGTGTTTGTTACAGTGACATATTGAAGTCATCCCTAAGCTCTGCCCGCTCCAGTGCAGCGGAGGCCTCAGGGCCTCTCATCTATCTTCCTGGTTGTTGCTGTTGGGCACAACCACAGTGATCCTGATTGGCAGTCATTACTAAACCCCTGTGGGAGGACACGCCTCATTGGTTCACAGCAGATTTTAGGGCGGGTAGAAATGAAAGGATAAAGAAGTGTGTGTGTGTGTGTGTGTGTGTGTGTGTTTTATTGATGAGAGTAAGGTTTACTTCAGCTCCTGTCACTTCAGTTTGATTCATGGATGTGAAATGAGGGATGTTTATGACTGTGATGCATGAACACATGTTCTCTCAATATAAATACAGAACCACGGACTGAACTATCAAGTCCACTTGTGTTATTTGCTGACATGTTTTTGCATTTCTGTGTCCCTGTGCACATGGATTGTTACTTTGTGGATTAGCCTGTGTGTGTGTGTGTGTGTGTGTGTGTGTGGTCCTGGTGTTCGTCTCTTCATGCCTTTTTAAGCAGTAAGGCACTTTAAATGGAAATGTACTTGACATTTAGGAGGAGATGTAATCAGTGCCCATTAGAAAGCAGCTGATTTTCTCCTCAGAGCCCCCTCCCTCCCTCCTTCCTCTCTCTCTCTCTCTCTCCCTTCACACTACCCTACTTTCAATTTCACCACAGTATATCATTTCTTTTTCACAATTTTGATTTATTTCCGTTTCTCCCACATTGTGCTGCTTGGCCCTCTCTCCCTTCCAATCTAATTTACCTGTACACCCCCGTCTCTCGCCCTCCGCTCCTGTCTTTCCCCATCAGGCCATTGTAGTTCAAGAATAGATGTCTGATTTCATTTCCACATTCTGCTGCGTTCATCTCGGTGTCATTATCAGGGCTCATCCTCAAACAGAAAGTAGGAGCGGTGAATCAGGGAAAATCATGCAAAGTACTGAATCACAGGAGAGACATCTTGTTTGTATGTTTAAAGTTGAGATATGCAGCATAACAAGTTACAAACAAATATTCATGATTATAATAACCACTGCTCCCTCACATCATTATGAGTCTGCGCTCAGGACAATACTGTAAAATGAAATAAATTAGAGGTTGTTGATGAATAGATGAATACATATTCCTGAAGTATAATGGTTGGTTTCATATTGTTTGTTCAATGCTTTAAAGAAAAAGCAGCTTAGGGATTACACATTCATCAGTCTAATTAACTGTGTAGAAAAGCCTTTCAAGGACCAGCTTAATATGTTTCAGGTTATTGTAATTTATCTCCTATAATGCATCTTTCAAATGCAAAATTTCCCCCAGGTGAACCTTTTCAACCCTTTTATGAAATGGATATACCCACAAGCAACTTGTTATGCAACTATGATATGATACCATAGGACATGCAATGATGATGAAAATAATACGATAATAAAGAGATTATGTGATAATTAAAACCAGGGCTTTGAATCAGAAATTTTCTCTATTGGTTCGTTCTACGCAGAAACAGTGTTATGATGTTCTGGGTTTTTTGGTTTCACCTTAAAATTTACGATCTTGATTCAGTTAGAACCAAAAAAACTGCAAAAAATTTGGGACAGAAAGTCTAAACTCTGGGTATAAATGTCAAAATTATGAGAAAAAAGTTGAAATTTTTAGTTTTTATTTCAAAATTTCAACTTTTTATATGCCAAAAACAACAAGAAAGAAAAGAAACCTCAACAAAGCCTATTTTTCTTTTTTGTATGTTCAACAGGCTGAAATGGGCTTCAAGTCATTATTTATGTTTCCATCATCGAAAGTTATCACTTTAAACAGAAAAGGAGTGTTTTGATTAAATGTATGGGCTATGAAAATTTTATGAGGCAACTTTTTGGTCCTTGAATATCTTTTTTATTGAAGCATGAGCCTTTTACATTTGCATGGGAGCAGGACCCCTTACACAGAGGCTGCCACCTCACACCACCATGTGTTTACAGTGACATGCAGAGGAAAATTTCAACCTACAATCCAATGATTATATATTGTTTTTTCCTCATATTATACCTTTAAAAAGCAGCACCCAGGCTCTCAAACACTTTCTATTTATTCACCCCATTGATTTGACCAGCACTGACTTTCTCTCCCAACCTTTAAGATGTGAAGCACCGGAACCATTCATAAATCATATTTCCCTGGTGCTAATACATTTCTTTCTTTCTTTAAGTGACTGTCAATCTTATTTCCTGGCTGTTTTCAGTCTTAAGTGTTGTACGTTGCTCATCATGTGCCGTGGTCTGATTTTCCTTTTATTGTTTCATCACCTCAGTCTGCTCTTGTTCATCAGGAGACTCTTTCAAGAATAGAAGTCTGATTACATTTGCACACACTGTTTTATTCTCACTGCTATTATCAGAACATCTTGTTACAGGATTGAGTTGCGGAAAAACAAAAACAGCTTCACCTGATTAGCATTTTCTGATTAGTATTTGCTCTGAAGGATCTGTAAAACCTTTCACCAGATTATCTGCAGAAACAAACCAACTTCTGTGTTATCTTCTTTCTGTGCGCTCCCAATAGAGTCAAAAAGGTCCTTTATTGTACAAAGAGAGAGGAAATGATCATGTTTTATATTTAACATGACTTTGTCTGAGTGAGTTTTGAAGTTTGACATATGTGGGTCACCTTTTCAACCCACACTTTCATCCTCTATTCTGATAAAAAAAAGCTCTTTTCAGTCTTTCAAGTTATGTAGGTGACAGATGGTACTCTTCAGAGAAACAAAAAGGAGTTCAGTTTGGTTCACACTTTAAGTCAAAACAACAAGCAGCAGTTTTTCTTATTTGCCGAGGTATACTCAGAGGAATGTTTTAATAATAGAAATGAGGAAAACAGGTGAAAACAAATCATATTAGTTAATAAATAGCAGAGAGGTGAAGATATCTCTGTGGAAACAATGTTTGTTTTCAGATTATCAGGCAGGGGAGTTCTCCGGAAAAAAGGACAAAGTAAGAGTTGGATATCAGAGAGAGCAGATTTAAGGTAAAGGACAAAAAGAAGACTCAGATATCTGTAAAGTCAGGTCAGGCAAAATCTGCAGCTGTAGAGGAGAATATCATCTCCTGTAGCCTCTAGAATAAGGAGACTGAACCTGTGGATAACAGTGTTTTCTACACAGAAAACATTTTTTCCCCCTAATTTTATTTCTGAACCAGAATAATACCTGCAAAAGATTGATTTGATTTCCAATTTATTGCCCATTTCTTTGTCCATCTTGTTGTAAAATTGTGCCAGAAGTCCTTCTAATATCATTTTCTGAGGCTTAGGGGAGGTTTGTTGGATGATACTGTTCCTGTGGAAACACAAAGCAGCACGTACTTCAACAGATATGAAACTAATCCATTTCTCTCGCCTGTCCCTGTGGAAGTGATGGACAGAGATGGCACGAAGGGTTTCAAGACACTGGCAGATTGAAGGTCAAGTGGATTTAATTATTTCATAGCCAAGAAATTGTGGAAGGTATGATGTGTTTTTCCCTCCTCTCTGATTATTTAATTTCAGCTATCAGCAATCAGAATTACACTTGTACTTTATCCATGTAGATGTGTTTGTGCAATCACACGTGGGGTTGATTTCTGGATTGGGAGGAGATAAATTCTGCTTTTGTGGCCGTAATTATAAAACTAGAAGTGCTGACATGATCTGCTACATAATTTACATCAGTATCACAACAGTGCACTTCCCACACCTTGATTTTTGGTGAAAAGAAATACTGTTTGAAATGTTTCTTTCATTTCACTCAGAACTGATGTGCAACCACCCACTGATTTTTGGTTTCTCTGATGATGAAGATGAGACGTGATGCTGATCAAGTTTGCATTTCTGAACTTATTAATTCATAAGGTGCAGGACAAAGTTTCCAGCTGTATTTCCTTTTTTTGTGTATTTGGATACTCAGAGTAGCTTCAGCTTGACGAGACAAACACATATTCTATTGAACAGCACATGGCACTGTCTGCTTTTGACCACTCTTGTGTAATGTCGATAATGTCTGTAGCTGCTAAAATGAAGCACTTCAAACAGATGCTGAAAAAGAGGTTTTCTGACACACTAGTGCAAGAAAAATACAGATTCTTTTTAGATTTATGTCTCATTAGGCTACCACAGGGGTGCCAAAGGGGCAGTGTTGAGCCTGTAAAAAGTACAATACTATTCTAAAGAGAGATTTTACCTTTGCATACCAGTAATTTATTTACTCTATGTTAGATTGTAGGTGTCTTGATGGTTTAAAATGTAAAGGTAAAACTATGTTGCACTGCATTTGTTTTTGTAACTTTGTTATATAACTTTGAGGTTTCTAAAGAAATTCCAAGAAAAATGCACTCACAATTTTTCATTCATTCCTTTATGAGAGGCAGAGTACACCTTAGACTGTTTGCCAGTCAATCATAGAGCTGACAGGTAGAGACAGACAACTTTTTACACACTCTCACACTTACAGGCAATTTAGAATCACCAATTAACCTAGGAAGCATGTTTTTGGACTGTAAGAGGAACCTGGAGTACTTTGGGAGAACCCACAAATGTGTGGGGAGAACATGCAAACTCTGCACAAGTCCCGTGACCAAATCGGGATTGAACCAATGCAGCACTAACCGTGACACCACTATACAGTCCACTACTTTTTATTATTAAAAATAAAATCATGATAATTTTATCTCATGTCATGAATGTGTCTTTAGATCCCCTGATGATATGTTTATGGTTACCTGGTAAAATAAAAACCATGTTAGCGCTTGTTTGATCTCTGCAAAATTTAGGAAAAGGTCATCATTTACCCAAAGATCAAATGTTTTTTTATCTATCAGTCAAGAAATTGAATCTTATGTATAACGTATATTTTCGTGCAAACTACTTTGAGGCTCAATCCACATTTCTGTGGGCTGTTTAAATACCTCTCATGTCTTCATTTTACATATGATCCATTGTAAGTTCAAGAGGCAAAAAAAAGAACGGTTTCATTGATCACAACTTCTTTCTTAAAACAGTTGAAAAAATGCAATTTTTCCTCACAGAAATAAAAAGCAGTCTCTATGTCCACTTTATTCTCTCTAAATGTGTTTTTTTCTCCTGTAATCAGTTGTTCCTGCACAGAAAATGATAACCAATCAAGAAAAATAACCGGTAAGAATAGGTCAAATCAAAATTTTGGCATGAACTGCTTTGTCAAGTTCTAAAAATCATTGAACATAAGCTTCTGAAGAGTGCAATTTTGTGTCTTCGTTTCAAGACAAAAGCCGGGTGTTAGACTGAAATCATGTGAAGATATCAACCGTTACTACAACCACGGTCTTAAAATGGCTGGTGACATTTATTCCACTAACTGGACAAGGCGGGTATTCGCAAATCAGTGCAATGGCATAAAGTCTCTGACAGGTGAATTGTGTGTGTGTGTGTGTGTGTGTGTGTGTGTGTGTGTGTGTTTGAGTGAGTATATGCTCTTGTGTCTCTTCTACCATGAGCTACTCTTGGTTGCTTTGAATTTGCCCCTTTTTATGTCGCTTTTGAGGGTTTCTTTTAAGTTTAAACTTTTTAACCTTGTGTTTTATGTATTATTTTCTTTTTTTATGATATCGTGGGCTGTTTGGGTTTTCTATGTTGCTTTTTATTGTCATTCATGTCTAGTAATACTTGAGTGCTTCTTTTTTTACTTTGAGAGTCTTGCATCTTGTTTCATTCCCAACTTTACTTCCTGTATTTTTCCCCTTGTTTGCAGCTCATTAGTTTCACCTGTGTCCTGTGTTCACACCTGTTGCTCATTACCTTGTGTGTTTAGTCTTGGTGTTGTCTCCCTTCTGGAACAGAGCATTGTCTTTGGTCCCTGTGTTGTCTGCATTTGTTGCATATTTATTCTCTTTGTTTACTCTGCTGGTGCCCTTTTGGTTTTCCTCAGTGTTTTTGGTTTTGTGGCTTTTTGGATCATATTTTGGACATTCTTTTGGAAACTGTCTTAAAAGTAAGTGCTTCTTTGCTTTGCATTTTGAACTTTTGCTGGCAAATGACTGTGTTAACTGTGTTAACTGAAACCTGCATGTGAATCTTTGCCCCTTATTATTCATTACTCCTGTTACATCTTCCTTTTTGACAAAGTGTGAAATGTCATATGGTTGATGCAGCAGGGTGGGCTGTGTTGAAGTTGCAGCATGAGAATCAGCTGATTAAAATTTCAATAAATTCAGAACTTGGTTCTTGAAACTGTTGAAAAAATATTTATCTTACTCTTCCATAGCTGTTGACTATAAAAGCCACTTTGAGCCTGTCTCTGACTATAACAGGACCGTTGAGGAAACTCCTTTTTTAGGGCACACAAAAACAAGCAATACAAGAGCTTAAACTCAGTGACAGTGTGATATATTGTGGGCTTTGTTCACAACTAGAAATGAGCTTAAGAATGATTTAAAGTGACTCTTGTTGACCAGTCTCAGATGTGTGAACCACAATGTTTGTATTTGTATGTACCAAAGTACATCAAAAGGTGTGGTGTGGATTTTTGTGTTCAGGCCCAGAATTGAGGAGTCAGTGGACTCTGTGAAAAGCTTTAGATGTACATACTCACTGTCTCTCCTGACAGGAGTCTGGTAGAAGCGTTGACTCTCAAATATCAAAAAGCCTCATCTCTGTGGGAGAAGGTAAACAGGAGAGACTTGTTGTGACGGTGTTTCTTGGATGGTTGTGTAACGTTTGGCTTTGTCAATCCACACAGCGCTCTTAAAAATCACAGAGCAGTACCTAACTGTCTGATCAGAGATCATTAGTCTGGTTTTAGCTGCTCAGCTATTGCTGGGAATTGCACCACAAAAAAATGATCTATTACACATAAAAGCTAAATAGTAATTCTGGGTAATAATGGAAACGGGGGACAGTAGATACAATTTGTCCAGCCCTCAGTATCTTAAGGAGAATGAAACTATAGAAATTAGTGACAGATTCTAAATAATGACTGTTTCTTATAAACTACTGCTCTTAGTAGTTTATTCGGTAACACTTTAGATTAGGGAACACATATTCACCATTAACTAGGTGCTTATTAACATGCATATAAGTAGCTAATTTGTATTTATTAAGCAAGCATTAACCCCTTATTCTACCTCTATTACACCACGAATTCAGACTTTTCCATTTTTTAACTCCTTATTATTACTTATTGACTACAAATGTGTCCCCTAATCTAAAGTGTTACCATTTATTCACAACCATAGTCTTACTTCTGAAATGAGTTTTGAAGTACTGCAGACTTTTAATTGTGTCTAGAAGTGTTTTTGATGAGCAGAAGTAAAACATGTTGCACATGAACCAAGAGTAATGTGGACAAACATTTTGCACTAAATCCATGGCTGCATTGAATGCATATTAAATCCTCTGAGCCTGGCTGCAGTGGTGTTTGTTCAATAAACTAGTCCAAAAGTGGGCACTCAAAAACAATACAAACTTAACACTAGAGGCACGTCAGTTTGCTGAGTGCAGCTACCAGTAGTGGAGCTAGCACCACTAGCCTACAGTTTGCATCACAAGTTAATGTCCACATAGCTACAAATAATAACTTGAAAAAGAAAGTATCCACACTGCAAAAACTGAAATCTAAGCAAGTCATTATGTCTGAATACATAGAATAGCAACATGCAAATTCAGATATTGCCAAAAATTTCACTTTACCCAAAACAATAATGAATTGAATATTGATATATTAAAACAAATTAAGGCAAAATCTGTCACAAGAGATGGTATTGCATGAACTGTCTTTATTTACAGTCGGGAAACAGAAAAAAAGGCTCAGCTGGCAGAGATATGCGAAAAACAGACTTAAGGTTGTCAGTGTAAGGGCTCAGAGCGCTGCATGCACTGAGTGTCCGTACAGGCGCCTTCAGGCAGCCCTCAGCAAAGGGACTGTCAAGCTTCAAACAGCATTGTTTCTGCGATGCTTCACATAAATTAGTCACTTGGCTTCAGTGTGAGGCCGCAGAGATATTGTGTGTTGTTGACTGCCTGGCTGTGTTTGATTGCTGAAACGGAGTCATATGACAGCATCAGGGGCAGAAATCTATTTGATAAAACGAAATAAAAAGGTCATGTTAGCAGCAATAGATACATTAAAAAGTAATAAAAGTAGCGAACAGAATTTAACTCAATGTATTGGAGTAAAAGTTGCATTTCTTCCTCCCAAAAGTACTCAAGTTTAAGTAAAAAGTTTGTTGCATTAAAACTACTCTGGCAGGAACAATCTGTTCAAAAAAGTCATTGAAGTAAATGCAACAGAGTAAATGTACCTCATTACTTACTCACCTCTGGTCACCAGCAGCTCAAACTGAACACACATGCTAACTGTAATTTGCGTAATGAGCAGGTCATTCTGTACATTTCTCAATGACCTAAACCATGTCTCTAATGTGGAACTTGTTGTTGTTAACTAGGACTAATGGCCCGAGCCGGGGTTCTGGCTTATGAACCCACCATTTGGCTCGGTGTAGCCTGATAGTCGCCTAAACTCCAACTGTCCTCATTAGTAATACTGCTGGACGACACACAGTATTCTTGTCTGAGTGTCAGATGGTTTTCATTCATTTTAAGGAGCAAAAGTTGGATCACTGTAGGCTAAAAATCACAGATGGCTTACAACTTCGTCAGAGAGGCACCAGTTTACCAAATATCAATTTATTCAACTGAGCATTTTATGACAAATGGTACCAATGTAGAAAAGTTGTCATGTTTTAATTGCGGAAAAAAATTAAGGTCTGAAAAAGGCAGTCTGTTACATGAGGTGTCATGCTCATTTCTTAAACCGATTCTCTGATGCAAAAGTAGTACAATGGCCACATCTGTTTGAGATAGTTTCATAAAGAAACTAACACAAAGTTAGCAGTTATTCTCAAATTGAGTGGAGTTCTCTATTTTTATTAGCCCATTCATCCGCGTACATAATTTTCTATCCATCACTTGTTTGGAGCTTTTTGCCACAGACCTTTCGCCATCTCATACTGTCACATGACATTTAGTTTTGTGCATGGCAACTCAAACTTGTAATTTAAACTTTAAAAATGTGTAATTTTCCATTTTATCAAAGTACGTGTTCAACATTTGAAGAGGAAAAAAAGAGAAAACCAGTGACAGCTTTAATTTGTTTAGTAAAAGCCTTCCAGTGCTTTGTAAGTGGAAATCTTTTATCATCAAGCAGCAGCAGGAAGAGTCTGGTTTGCATTAGCAGCATAATAATACAGCAGTTAATTAGAGCTAGACTAAACAATTATGCTGCAGTCTGTGACGAAACACAGACAAGATTTTGCTGGGTCCATCATTTCAAGGGTCAACAGAATAACTGAACATCATAGTAAAAAATACATTATCGAGTCAGATTCAATCCAATGGGGACAAATCAGTGATGATACCCAGAACTAGGCCAATATATGATGAGTTAGATTTCTCTGAAGAGCTACGTGACAATTACAAATAGATTTCCCTCTCTGGCACAAATTGATTGAGCCTCTTAGGAATAAAAGATTTGGTTGCTGTTTCTGTAAGAAGTGCTCAGTAATTACTCCATTATTCAAAGCACAATAAGCATTCCTTTAAATACAAGCAGCATACAAGTAGAGTTAACTGATGGAAGGGTTGTGATTAGAGTGAGGAATAATGTGATTTTGTTCATTAGAGTGGACAGTTTTGTCGCTTTGCTAAGTTTCTCATTCTAAAAGCCTCTGCATCACAAGCTACAGATAACAAGATGGGAGGTGGTGGTGGTACAAAGAGCTTTTACCAGAAACCAGGGCTACAGCATGGAAGAACAATCAAAAAGAAGAAGTGAGTGAGAGACTGACAGGAAAAGAGGGAGGAGGGAGCAAAATCTCATTTGACAGATTTTCTGTCAAGATTTTTTAGTGCAACAGAGGAAAAAGAAACAGAAACAACAACCTGCTCCTCTTGTGCTGCTTGTTACTTTATTACAGCTAGTGGAACCGATTAATCAACATAATGCATTTAACCAATTATGCTAGATTTGATCTGGCTACAGGGCTAATTCAATAGAGATCCTTGGTGATTTATGAGGGCCAGTTTATTGTTGTGCTGCTTGGATGTCCAATGTCTCAACAGGGGGTGACGGGGGAGACCTTAGTAAATCTCTAGATTTGTGTCTTTCCAAAAACACTCCACAACTTTTCATGGTTCCTTCAATTTTGGCGGTTGAAGCAAACTTCTACATTAAAAGTTTATTTTTTTATTCTATACCCACTGGAAACACAAGAGCACATGCTCACAAAAGAAACAGAGCAATAATTGATAAACTGGGAAAATAACCAATTTTGAAAATAATTTATTTATCTGGGTGAAACAAGTTTTTGTAGATATCTGTAAATATTTTATTTTCATGCATACTTTCTGTCTCAAGGGTACTTGTAGATAATAGCTGATACTGGTCAATGTGCAATTTTCTATTTAACTTAAAATACAGGCAAGTATTTGATGTGAAAGTAAACAAATATATATATATATATAAAAGGTGACATGAAATTTTGGCACAGGCATATCAACACATCCAGCGTGCAGATCCAAATTTGCCCTGGACAGAGAACTAATGTTAGCCTGTTAGCATCAGTCGCAGCTACGCAAGTCCATTTAGTTGTCTGTCATGCTTCTACCAAGGAGAGAGTGTGATAAGTGCTGTGTGAGTTCACAGGGGGAAAAAAATGCATCCTACACATTTTAGGACCATATAGTGTTAAATCCAGTTGCTGTTTTCATGGCATCATTTGCAACACTGGTCACCACCCTGTACTGTGCCACTGTTGCTGCTCCAGCCAACAAATTATATATAGAAAGGGCAGCTCTGGTCCCCCAGGTCCCCCAGAAAAAAAGATGTTTGTCTGATGACCATCACAGACACAAAGAAGCTGGTTTCTGTACAGTTTTTTTATGCATCAATATTAACATAACAGAATTTGAATCATCCAATGTGTTAAACAAGATTACTCTTATCACTTGTATCAGAATTGATACAAGTGCACAAGCTTTTCAGATAAAGTTGTATCATTGAACTTAGCCTACTGAAGTCACAAAATGCCTTATTTTGTGTGTTGTTTGATAAAACAAGACACTTTGTACAACGAAAAAACAGTTCCCAATTTTTACCCAGAGTCCCAGGCTCATAATTCTTATTAACCAGGTCTGGTGAAGTAATTTCTCACAACTCTTTTGACATTTGCAGGCTCCTGTAGCAGTACCACCAGGTTAGTAGAAAACTAACACATTGTCAATTCACCTACCACTGCCTCAACTATCAAATCACCACAAGAACATGTTCTGCTGTGGACCCTTAGGGATCTTTGACGTTTTATCAATAGGTTAAATATGTAACTGTGACACTGATCCATTGGCCACATCAGCCAGATTACATGTACGCATGACCCTGCATTTTTTGGCTTCACTTTTTTCAAGGAGAGGAGGTGGGTGCATGTTGCCTATATAGTGACACAGTGAGACAGAGGGAGTGAAAGATACAATATAAATTTAACATTTCTAAACTACCTTCTCCTTCCTTTATTTGTTCATGACAAGTCAATTACTTGCTCACGCTTTTCCCCATTCATCTCGTCTAACTCCAATCATTTTATGATCCCTTAAACTTTACACACACACATTTCACCTGCCTTTCTTCTTCTCTTTTTCTGCCTCTTTTACTCTACCCTCCTCCACACTCCATTATCTCTGTTTCTGCTCATCTTTTGCCTTGCTAATGCGCCCCCTCCACTTCAACACACACTTTATTACTTATGGACTCGCACACACTAACACACACTCATAGACCATTCAGTTCCGCCAGCTTGTCGGAGTGTGACTGATTGATTACTACCCAGAAGGCTTGGCTCTGTTGATGTCAGAAACAGGACAGGTAGCCCGGACCACAGGGGGCACACAGAAGATTGATGTCTCTCTCTCTCTCGCTTTCAAACCCCCTCCTTTTCTCTCTCGCTTTCCATCTTTACCATGAGTCGTACACATTCTCAAACACACACTTTTGAACACACACTTATTGACCTCAGCTAATTGCTAAGAGGGATTTTATTACATTTGTAGCTCAACTGTATCATATTTTAAACAGTAAATCCGGCTGTCAGGTGTAAAATGTTGTCACTTATGAGCTCACTTTTATACCCTTTTAAACCGTCTGTTTCGAGTGGGATGTTTCCTCGTAATTATTCCTCACTGCCCCGTATAAAATGTAGAAACCAAAACAGAGGGAAGTGTTTTTTTTTTCTTTGGCCAGTAGCAGAGGATGTTGAGAACAATTGTTGTCTCTGTTGTAAAACAGAACCGCACAACATCTAATAAATATCACAGTGTTACAATAGTTGTGCTTGGTGGTTGACAAGATGGCAAATATTCTTCCACTGGAGATAAAATACTACTTATAATAATAATAATAATACATTTTATTTGAGGGCGCCCTTTCATGGCACTCAAGGTCACCTTACAAGGATTAAATTGCATTCAAAGAGGACTAAAACATGTATAAAACAAACAATACAATGCAATGCAATATAATACAATAATTGCAGTACAAAACAGTGAAATAGTTGGTGAAAGGTCATCAACTTCAAGTTTAAAGGTGGGGTCTGCAGGAATTTTTGTTACTGTTTACAAACACAACATCAAAACTGGGCTCCTCCTCCGTGGCTTGTTGCCAGCAGCAGTGCATGCTCACTACCTCTGATTGTAGCCAATATCTGTAGCTTCGTAAACACACTCACCAGCCCAGTGAGCACCTGCAGCATCATGTTTCCACGAGGGAGAAACGCAAGAGCTGTACATTTGACTTCCTGCTAGTAAGTGAGGTATCCTGCAAATATTGGATCATTCTTTCTCCAAGTTATGGCCACTATTGCAGCAACTTGGGATAACTTCTCCAACTCACTATTGTCAACACCCAAAGTCACATGCGTGCTGGGCGTGCTGTGTTTGGCTGTGGTCACCACACCTACTCTCTGCCCTGAAACATTCTGAGACTTAAACATTATCATAACAGGCAGAGGAGGGTGTGAGGACGACACAGACACATGTATAGAGGCCCAGAAATGATGATTGATTATTCCCGTGGGAGTTGACCTTTTATTCCTTAGGGAAATCCTGCAGACCCTACCTGTAAACATTGAGGTTATTGATACAAAACAATTTGCTTTGTTTGTGTCTTACAGCCCACTGGACTGTGGACACAGTCCAGTGGGCTGAGTACCAGCCAGTACCAAAGTTTAAAGGAGAGGACAAGAGGAGAAAAGAGAGAGAGGGGGAGAGAGGTTTAAAGGGGCATGGTTGTATTGCTTATGTACCTCTCTGTCTCTTCTCCTACCTCTCCTCCCCTCCCTTTCTCTAGTCCAGCTCTGCAGGAGGCATTAATGATCTGATGTGGGATCTGCCCTTTAGTACCCCAACCAGCTGTAACACAGTATTTGCAATAATAATAGCTGATGTTGGACCACCCATTGTTCACCCCCGACCAGCTGTTCTCTGGCACTTTGAAATTTAATGATCTGACCAGGGAAACGACCCTTTGATACTTTGACCAGTTGTCTGTTGCAGCTCTGCCTCTCCTACCAGCAGCTGCACAAAAGCCAAATTCCATAAGACTGATAGAGGCAGATGGACAAGAGGATTGGAAACAGCTGAAACAGGCTGTGTTGGTCTAAGTTGAAGGCTGCTAAACATGATAAATGATAAATAAACTCCTATAGTATCTGCTTTTATCAACTTTGCATGAAATTTTTATGTTGTTGAGCGACTTTTGTGGCCACAATTACCTCCATTGATGCAACTGCTACTTTTTTTAGTGTTAGCCTATCCCAGTTACACCTGTAATTGATGGACTCTGGTTTAGTTTGCATGAAATGCTTTTGTGGTGATAAAGCTAGTGAAGTCTTATCAAAAAAAAAAAAAAAGTCTCCATCGCATGTCAGGGGGTTGTGTGTCCTTGTTAGTTGTCTCATGTTGAACTATTGTTCAGTATTGAAGAGTTTTCCTGAACTGACCTGAAGGTGATATAATTCAGATGTTCAGGGCAGATGTTCGTGCAGGTTGTCCTCAGAGGACTCATTTGGAGTACCTCCAAGCTCTGTAGTCTTGAAGGTGCTGATGCAATTGTTTAACTGTGTCTGTTTAAGTAGAGCAGCTGTTATAGGTGCACTCACCCCCTTTTCGTACCATGCCGAGTGTCTTAAATCTAATTCAGGAGTCTTTGATGTGTATCTTGAGTCTCTGATGCTCACGTCGGTTGAAAGTCACCAAACGACAAAGTGTTGCACTTTTTTTATTTTTATTCTGTTAACCAGAGCATGAGGCAGGCTGATATCCAGCAGGACATCAGTCTTGAGCTGTTTTCTCACTGCGGGTAAATTGAACACTTACTAGTGATGTGTTATGCTCAAAAGATGTGGCTCTGAGAGCCGATGCTTTGTAGACGATCAGAAGAGTCGACTCCCATTGAGCAAGGGCTGGCACCCAACTTTTTTCTTTTTGTTGCTCAGCTCCCATTCATATGCTCATCGTCTGGTTGTGGCAGGACTTTGCTTTGACTGACAGCATGGTAACAGCCAATCATATGTGAGGATAAGGATCATGCCATTTTGCTTAATCAGAGAGGGGGACACTCAGTTAGTGGCCTCATAAACGCATCAATATGAGCAGTATTAGTATCATATGTACACGGTTTGAATACTGTGTTAAGTTTTGTTTCTGTTCTGGCTCTGTTACTTGAGTGTCTGTGGGGTCGTTTGTTCATTTGTTTGTGTGCAAAAAAAAGTTTGATTGAAATACAGAACAAATGTTAGAATGCCAGTTTTGCCCCCTCAGGACCTTTTATGTCTTTATTTGGATAGGAGAGAGGACTAGACCATGTGCCCTCCAGGATGCCTACTTTTGTAACAGAGCAAATAGTAAAAACTAAACAGCCATGAAGCTTCTCTTAAAAATACTGTATGATGGATAAGGTTTATCAATACACAAATTATTCATATTTTCCATCTTAGGCTAAAATATGAGACTACTGCTAGAGAAAGTCATTTGGGCCAAAAGAGCCAAACTTTCCATCACTAACACTTACAGATTTTCCACAGGAAGCATGTGCTGCAGACTTTTCAGTCACTGAAGAATGTATGAAGAATCTGTCTCCTGATTTTAAGAGCTTTACCATTCTTATCAACTTACTTTTCCTCACTGTAGATGTCACAGATTATTATTGATATAGCATAGTGTCAACAGTATTTATTGATAACAAAGATGTTCAAAAAAAGTCAAGTTCAAAGGACAAAACAACCTTCCCACTTGTCCATAGTCCTTAGATATTGTAGCAGAGCTGCTGTTCAGATCCTGTGCTGGATTTCACTCACTCATTAACAATTTAGCATGTGTACCACAGTGTTGTAGCTCTAAATCTTTAAATTTTGTAGCAGGGCACTGGGTAATTTTATTGAAATAGGGCATTTTTTATCCAAGAAGCACACTGAGTACACCAGTAGTCTGCTTATCACCTTGCCTGTCTGGCATTTCTACCGTACACCACTTAAATGTTTTATGAGATTCTTTTAATGGGATATTTCAGAAGAAACTGAACATGGTTTTTCTTTCTCCTCAATCATATTTTCTCTTTTCGCCATTCTTTTCCCATTCATACACTTTACCCACGATCCTCTTGTCCTCCTATTCTCCTGTCTTTACCAGGTTGAACATAAATCACCATAGAGTCAGTCAATTGGACATCCCCTAACTCTGGTATAGTTTTGCTGCATTTCACTGCTGTGCTGAATCTGTAATGTGAAGGGTAGCATCCAGACAAGGTTAGCATGAAAAAGTAGCTAGTGGAAGGCATGCTGGGAAATAATTTGCAATTTGTGGAGCTTTTCATCCTGGGGCATAAAGTTAGACTGAGCAAACTATGGAAGTGCAGGAGGTGAAAGTGATGTCTTTATTTCTTTGTGAGTTTATGAAATCTGTATTGCTTTTCATTCCCTTGTTACCCAGTATTTGTGCTTATTTGGACAAACGTGTCTTTATCTTCGTTCAACTCTCTTGCATATTTGTGCTCAATAAGAAAAAAGTATGATTGTTAGCTCTTTTGTCATTGCCATTGGTGCTGCAGGGGGTGTATCAGTGGGTCCCCAAAACCCCCTACAGAGCTGAGCTCAGTGTCGAGTAAATCCGCAAACCTGTCTCTCTCAGATAGATTACACTGCATATGATCTCTCTCCCTCCCCCTCCCTCTCCCTCTCACCCTCATGCACAAATATGCACACATCTTCCCTTGGATTTGGACTCCATGCTGTGCTCTGTTCCATATTCCTCCCTCAACCTTGAAGATTACCGTCACATAGTTTGATCAAATTATCTACAGCAGCTGAATACTGATCTTTTTGATCTGGTATTGGCCTGCACATATTCTCAGTAACTTGTTCTGCATCTCCCTTTAGTCTTTATATTTCATATCTGTGTTACTGCTGAATAGTCTTACTTTTGAAGATGTTATGTCATAATTTATTTCAGAGAAAAAACAGAGCTGTAAGCTCCAATTTTTTTGACAATACTGGGTCTTAGGGCGTGAGAAAACCCAGGTATCAAAACTGAAGCAAACAAATCCTTTTGAAATTTGGACTCAGCTGCATGAACTGAACTCTGACAGATTTTTTTTCAGCCTCTGGATGAGGTGCATGTAAACGTTGCCGCTAAAAAACTGTACACAACTCAAAGCTGGTTCTCTGCTAATGTTGTAGTTCATATTGAGTCCAGCTTTGCTCCTGATTTTCTGTTCAATTTAACTGTCAATGCTATGTTTTCTATTATTGTGATTGTATGTTTTCATATATGGTGTAGTCATATTCATAATCTTCTATAGAGGTCAATCAATAGAGAGCACTTCTTGTCCTATTCCTGCAAGGTTATGTTGAGTCAGTATCTCCAATACAGCAGTCACAGCAATGAGCTTCAGAGCTTTGTTTCTGAAACCAGTGGGTGACATAGCTTCAAAATAAGAGAGAAAATGTGAAGAGCCAGTATGTGAAGGACTAGATAGGCTTGTGACATGATTTTGTTGCTCAGTTAACTTAATCTGGAGTTTAAACAATTATCAAGCTCTGTCTATGATTGTAAGTAAACATTTTTGTAAGTTATGTGCGTTGACAGAAAATTTAATTTTTGTAGAACACAAGGGAAGATGATATGATCCATAAAGGCTCGAAATAAATGACATAAGAGGCACACCAACTGGTCTAAAAGTGGCCACACACTACATGATAATCGGGGCTGATTTTTGACCCGATCTGCCCCTTAGAATCAAAGCCAGCAAGGGCCCGATTGTTGAGTGTTTGCAAAATACATCTCGTCCAATTCTCCTGTAGCTTGGGGTGTATTAAGAAAGATTTTGTCTGGTTGGGTCAGCTCAGAAGGTCTTGGAATGAGAGAGCGTGGATAATAAACGTTTAATATTTTCAACTAAAAATCCTGTAGTGTGTGGTCTCTTCCAAGAGGAGCCAAGCAAGTAAAGTGTATAATGTCATATATCCTGGTACAAGAGCAAATCAAGAGTTGAGCTGACTCATTTTAAAGATGAAAATATGACAAAACAGGAATTAAAACCAAACAAAACACATGGAGCTGGTGAAAATAAAAGTTTTGTCAAGTTCCAAAAGCGAGGACCAACTAGTTGTTTTTGGACAACAACAAGAATGTACATATTAGGTTTCATACAAAACGTACCACAACAAGACAGACGAAGAGAAGAGTTCAACCAAAATTGCTACTGCAATAGATGAAGTTATTAGTAACAGCCACAAGAATAACAAGTCATCTTTAACCACTATAACCGCTGTTTAAAAATCTATCTCGCCCAGTTTCCCACTTTTGTCACACACTTTTGTTTACACTGTAGTCACGTTTCACCACACAACATTTTCAACATTGAAGAACCAGATTCTTTGCAGAAAAATTGGTCGGTTATTGATTAATCGGTTGTAAAGCAATGTGTAAAATTTTGCTTCAATAGAAGTCAAGAAATGTTGTGCTGAGATCTGTTGTGTATTAAAAATGGTCATGTTTCATTTAATTACTATTTCAAGTGCTTTAAAATTTCTATTTTCTGCACAATTAATCACAAAAATTAGACCCTTGTTTTCAGTCACTGCCTAATTGGTTCCCGTAAATCTGGGGATGTCTGAAATATTGTTTAAAATGATTCTTATAGTCTGCATCAACATGGCCCTTGAACTTCTTTTGTTTTCTTTGTCAGATTCTCCTATGTATTCTCCTTTTTCCCCAGTCCCCGAAGATCTTTGCACAAAACACTCAGTCAGCAATAAATAATGTGAGCCATCACAAGGCCAAAACAGGAGAAGACAGTTTGTCTCACAGGGTTTGGCGAAGACATCTGACACCATATTGTGCTGCATGGGCAAATTTGAATACTATTTCGAACCATGTTGTGAGTACAATCCATTACTTCCATGAACATATTGTAACAGCCCAGCCAAATTTCTTGGAAGCGTATGTGGAACAACAGAACGATCAGCAATGAGACATGCACGGCTGTGTGCATCATGAGGCAAAGTCTCTCCAAATTCTGTCTGAACAAACCTAAGAATCTTTTTTTTTTTGTGAGAAGTTATCCCAAAGTAAAGTTTGAGCATGCACGTCGTTAAGCTTTTAAAAGTGACCAGAAGTTCTTTTAGCATACTGTAAGCATCATAAGCTACAAACAGCCATATGTGAATGACTGCAGGGATAAGATGCAGAAATGGACTCAAGGTGTCGTCCCTGAGGGCTGATGAAGGAGTATACAGAAACTCCTGCTAGGAAAACAACATATTGCTTCATGTTTTAATTGGAGCAAGTTAATGGTCCGTGAAGACTTGTGTATTAGTCACTAAGACAAGCTGTTCTGATCAAGAACGTGCTTGTGTGTGTGTGTGTTTGTGTGTGTGTGTCTGTGTGTGTGAGCATTCTTATCTCCACAAGAAAAACTTTTTCTCTCTGTTCCTGTTTTGTGTCAAGCCTCCAGGTGTGGAAACACTACCACGAAACTTTTCCTTACCTCAAATACACTGCCTGGCCAAAAAAAAGTCGCCACCAATAAACAGGTCACACACTCTAATATTTTGTTGGACCGCCTCGAGCTTTGATTACAGTGCGCATTGGCTTTGGCATTGTTTCGATAAGCTTCTGCGGTGTCACAAGATTTATTTCCATCCAGTGTTGCATTAATATTTCACCAAGATCTTGTATTGATGACGGGAGAGTCCTACCACTGCGCAAAGTCTTCTCCAGCACATCCCAGAGATTCTCAATGAGGTTTAGGTCTGGACTCTGTGGTGGCCAGTCCATGTGTGAAAAAGATGTCACAATTTGAGCCTAATGAATCCTGGCACTGTCATCTTGGAATATGCCCATGCCAGGAGGTAAGAAAAACTCCATTAATGAAATAACCTGGTCATTCAGAATATTCAGGTAGTCAGCTGATCTCATTATTCAGGCACATAATGTTGCTGAACCTAGACCTGAGCAACTGCACCAGGCTTGTACATTTTGCAGCAGGTATAATGGGTGCATCACTTCACCTGCCTCTCTTCTTGCCCTGATGCACCCATCACTCTGGAAAAGGGTAGATCTGGTTTCATCAGACCACATGACCTTCTTTCATTCCTCCAGAGTCCAATTTTTTCACTCCCTTGCAAACTGAAGCCTTTTTTTGCGGTTAGCCTAATTGATGAGTGTTTTTTTTTAAGGCTACACAGCTGTTCAATCCCAGTCCCTTGAGTTCCCTTTATATTGTGTGCGAAGAAATGCTCTTACTTTTGCTATTACACACATTTACTAGTACATTTCAGTGTTTACTGGTCATAATCATTCAGGATTTTCTCCCAACCACATATCTTTCACTTAGTTAAATCAAGGTGGCGACATCTGTTGGTTAGGCAGTGTATGTGAGAAGCCAAACAACTTAACTTGTTTAAAGAGTTTGGATAAAAAAATATATCCTTGTTCAAGTGAAACAACTTCAGATGATGACAGAATCAATACTTTAAAGACAGATTATGGAACAGGAAGGGAAAGTTATGCTTGGTTTGGAGCTAATTTGAGGGCAGAAGAGAAACCAGTGTGTGTGATCTCACTTAATTGAAGCCTGCGTGTGTGTGTTTTGTTTTGTGTCATGGACAGAGTGAGTCTATCATCTTTATCAGCTTTCAACACTGATAGAGGGGTACATAGTTTCTTGGTGTGTGTGTGTTTGTGTGTATGTGCATAAAGCAAGGCAATTCAATAGGTGCAACAGAGATACGTTGTTTTTTTATGGAAGAGTTAATTAAATATCTCAGTCAATATTCTATTAAGTAGAGTAATTTCTCACTTAAAGTGTTAGGAATAGGATGTAATTTCTATGCGTCATCATGTAAACTAAAAAAACATGACTGGAATTGTTTTAATTAGATTTTTGTTATCACTTGAATGGCATGGCAGAATAACAGATGATACTCAGCAGAGGCCACACAGTCCATACAGATAAAATTCTCAGGCACTTTTCTGAACCAGGTCATAACATGAAATATTCTTGCAGAGACAACACTTGCTGGGTGGGCTGCCTTGGTAAATTGCCGATCAAAAAAAATTACTTAAGTGGTCAAAGTGATGTTAAATTCTTGCATGTCAGGTTATATTAAACGATGTCAGAGCTTTGAGTGTAGATGTGAAAAGCTTTTAATGCTTTTTATTTTAAAGGTATGCAATTCAAGAAAGTGAGCCCTGCTGTATTAACAAAGAGGTCTTATAAAAGAGGATACATTAGGATGTAAGTAAGAAGGCGAAAAAGCAGCTTAACTGCTTGTATTTGGAAGAGAGCGTTTAAAAAATATAGCATGAGAGTCAAGTGAGTGTAAAAAGCAGGGTGTGAAGAAAGAGAGGCACCACAAAGCGATAAAACTGGTGTCACAGAGGAGTGAAAGCAGAAGAAAGCTCACAGGTTTGTGTTTAATCCTCCTGCTGTTTGTGTCTGCAGCTCTCGAAGGAGCACTAAAGCTTCCCAGGCAAGACATCTTTACTAGAGTGTGTCCCCACACCACATTTAACCTGCCCGGCACATCTTCTCTCTTATCCTCCACACTCTCCTCTGCAGACTTCTCCAAACCTTTTTTCTGTTGTTGTTAACTTTCCTTTTGTTTACTGTTGTCCCTTTTTCACACAAAAGCCCATAACATGTACTCTTTAGCCTTTTTGGTGCAAAAGTAGATCAGAGTGGGTCGTCACAGGCCTGCTTACTGTGATGTTTTCATTCCAAGCAAGGCGTTTGTGCTACTTACACCCCCACTCACTAGTCATCCCTGCTTCTCCATGACCGTGGTTCAAGCAAAGTGTGGAAGGAGAACTTATCTATTATCTCTGTGTGTGTGTGTGTGTGTGTGTGTGTGTGTGTGTGTGTGTGTGTTTGTGTGTGTGCGTGCGTGCGTATCTGGTGCTTCTCCTCTTTTTTCTTGTGAGTGTCATTTCTGGTTAAACCCTGAATGGTAGTGTAGATCGTGGTTTATATGTCCTTATCTGGGTGTTTGCGGTGTGTGTGTGTGTGTGTGTGTTTTGGCTCTTGGTAAACCTGAAGAGTGTGAAGCAGAGCGGGCTCTTTATTTGCAGGTGAATAAAGCTGGTGAAGTGGTTCTATTTGACCCCAGTGCTCAGTGTCAGCCAACAGGCTCTTTAAATTCAGATGGGCAGTTTTTAACAGGGGGAATGAGGATTGCTTAAATAATGTGGAAGTGGTTTTAGTGTGCACCAATAAGGGCACACAAAGGACTCCTGTGTCAGGTAATGTGGAAGCAGCTCAGTGCAAGGTTGGCCATGCTGTGAGTTAGATTGTGACGTATTAAGGCATCAAATACTACAGGAAATTTCAGCCAGCTTAAAAAATTAGGCCTTCTCTGCATCCATTTTTATAGTTAAAGCAAACTGAGCCTTTTGAGAGTGCTGGTTTCTGTTGTCTGTTCCCATGAGTTCTTGGTACAGAGGCACTTGACTGCCAAATTTTGGGCCAATCCCATTTGTACCCCTAACCCTCCCCCTTTGTTGTACCCCTTTTTCTACCCCTTCCCCTTGGCCCTCTGTTTTGAGAACCAAGGGGAAGGGGTGAAAACACTCCCCTATGAAAGGAGTCACCACTCGATTCCTGCTATGCCATCACCCCAAGCCCTTGGATTTACGTAGAGTTGCAAAGAATAATATATATAATATAAATTTGTCATTACAGTTAATATAAATAATTCTGCTTAATTATTTGCATTGACGATTTCTTTCATCCTTGCTCTGCCATCCAGTCAGCAGACGCACTGTATCATGTATCCTCTTGGCTCCTTAACTTTGCTGAGAAATGAGAAACCCCATCACTGGACGTGAACATGCAAAACCAAGGTTATGGAGTGATAGAAACTTGAATCAAAATGTTACCAAGATGTCCTGATATCAGAAAAAGGAAGAGTTCAGTGATCCTCATTCTGGTAAATTCAAGTTCTTTTCATCAAAAAGTGATTATGTTGCTTTTGTTTAATTTCCAGCATTTTGCTGGTACAGAAATAGTCACTGAAGGTGCAATATGTACGTTTTGTATGTAGTCACTAAGCGAACCAAATTAGATTAACTCTGAAACAAAAGCTGACACAGAACCAACCATTAACCCTTTTGTTGATCATTAATAATCCCAGAGAAGGTTGTGGTGGTGTCAGTGCCATTGTTTTTAGTGTTATTGCATGTGAACTTTGTTGAAATTTGTTCGTCATATCTACCTAGGGTTTCCACAGTGCTGACCATTTATGACAAAGTAAAATAACCCTTCAGAGCCTGATAGTATTCTATCAAACAGAAAGGTGAACAGGATCTCACAATTAGTTTGTATGCACTGAGTTTGGGCTCATAACTAACAGATCACAGGTCAGGACCGTTTAACACACGTGGACCAAGGGACATCACTTTCTCTGTTTGGCTGCAGAGGACACCTTATGAATCTTTGTGAGACACCAAATGGACTTAACAAAACATCACTAACTGCTGACTAGTGAGAGAGAAGAGTTACAGGCATTGGGGCTGATGCACTGCAGACAGAAGGAAATGCAACATCAGAAACATCAAACTCATTTAAGTGGACCAGACAAGTAACTTTAGGACATAGTAACCTATCAATAACAACAACCCTAAAAATTTTATCTTTCAAAGCAAAAAAAGGACAATCTACTTTTAAAATGTTCACTTTTAATGAACTATCCTTTCACAAACAACCTGAACTGACACTGCACCTTCCAAAGGGAAAACTATGGTATTAAGGTAGAAGGTCACGTCTTTCTCTTGTCCTCCAACTGTCCAAAACCCCAAAGAGAAAAATAAAATAAAATCAACTTCAAAGTTTGGGCAGTGCATGAACAGTAAGGCTCCACTAAACTGAACTCTTTTTGTCCTGAAGCTGCTTTTCCCGAAGGCTGAACTGAGACTCCAGGTGAGCTGGTTTTGAACAGCGAGCCATATGTTTGACACCCCTTCTCTAGAAAGTGTCCGTGCCCTCAGCTGCCACTGGCTAATGTGTCATGCTTGGAGGTGGTAAAATCTGGTCATAGATGCTGGCACTTGCCTTGGGTCACACAAACAGACACACACAGGAACACACACAAACACACAAATGTGCTAGCTTATCCCTGAGGGGGTGACGAGAGGACAATGACTCAGAGGACGCTGAGAAAAAGTCATCTCTGAAATGGTTTGGCTCAGACACCCGTGTTCTTCCTCCTCTTCCCTTCTGCTGCATTAATAACAAAGAAGAACTTTGCAATATAGGTTTGCATGAGCATAGCATGAGCATTGATCAGTAATGCAGTAGCCTGAATAAAAAGTTCATATTGGTGTTAAACTATTTCTCAAAGTACAACTATACTAATCTCAGTGTTATTAACTTCCACGTCCAGGCTTCATCTAGCGTTCCATTTTTTCCAATATTGTTTTTGTTGTTTGGACCCACCGTTTCTCTTGACTGCCAAAATGTGACATTTAATTACTTCACCTCCAGTGAACTACAGGTGTACGGCAGAGAATGATGCTGTTGAGTTCTGGCTGTGGGGGCTGATAAAAATGATCTTATTTTATTTCCTGGAAACCAATTACTTTCTCCTTTGAGTCATTTTACAGTTTTGTTTAAGGTCACAGCCAAATAAGTTAACTTACCCACAACATAATCATTACAAATAACTGGAGGTAAACAAGCATGTGACTCTTGAAGGCAATATATGCACACACATATGTGTTGGTATGTACCAACACACTTTTCAAGCTACGAATATATTTTTCCATCACCTCATTGGGGAACAAACTGCCGAACGGTGGAGGGAGAATGCTCCAGGGAGTTCAGTTTGCCATTCATGTGTCCTATCTGTATGAATTAAGAGCTGAAAGTGCCGGTGTAGATATTGCATTCCCTGACCCCCCCTCATATCACTCTCTCCCCTTTATCCAAATGTGTAGAAAGAGGCAAGGTGGTGCAGACATCAGCAGTTTAGTGAATCTGTGCATGCACTGAGAAATAGGAGGACCTGAGGGAAAAGGTCGAAGCAATATAATTTTAACATGTAGATAGGACGGGCATTTTCCCCTTCTGGGGGTTTGGAGGCTCAGTCCCACAGTTTTGCACATCACACAGTGCTGTGCGCAGAACGTCCTGTCCTTTTACCCTACATTAGCTGGTGGATTTTCTGTGTGGAGAAAAAAAAAAAGGAAAACACTCTGTCTACACTTCAACTACTTGTCTAGATAGAGTATTATATGCAAATGCCTAGCATCATGCACATACTTTAAATACCTAAATTGCTGCTGAAAAAAAGCATTCCACAAAATAATGTTTTAATTTATTCAACCCAAAAAAGTTTGGACATTAAAACTGACTTTAGTGGTTTGAGGATCGCTTATTTAACTGAAAAAGTTCAAAGAAACAATACTGAATATTGTAACTAAAAACTGTTACTGTAATATTATCAAAGTATGCTCCTTTAAATTCTAATGCTAATAACACTCTTAAAAGTTAGGACAGGGTCAAGAAAACACGTTAAGTTGTGTTATGGTATTTCAAAGCTGAGTCTATCAGAAGTTAAAATTTAAAGAGTTTTAAGAGTCTGTTACAGTCTCCACAGTTTAGAATAATGTCCCAGAGCGTAACATTGAAAGTAATTATGGACTTCATAGCTCCCTTATCTGAATCTGAAGAAATCTCTGTAAAATTAGCACAAACTGTGGGCCCTGCAGTAGAAATCGCTGCTTAGCCTAAAATCACTTCCAAAAACTATTTCACGAGACTGTAGCTGTGTACATGTTACAGATACTTCTTCTTTAGGCCTGTGTGTTCACATATCACAGCAGTATGCCTCTGTAGTAGAAGAGTCCAGGTGCTAACCTGACTGGCTGCCTGCCTGCAGTGCTGATGTCTCTCAAATTGATCAGACTTGACATTTCATCCAAAGAAAACTAGAAAGAAAATCCAAACTGTTGAGCAACTGAAATACTTTACACCAGAACCCTGACAACTTTTCTCAAAACTCGTTTGGAGATGAGCATATTGTTTTCTCCTACCATTTTCCTTTTGCATTTTGTTCACTTCTACAGAAAGGTGAAATGAAATGTGTAGCTCCAGTCTGTTGTTAGTGTTATATATGAGCCCCTTTAAACACAGATTCACATTTGCTAAAAGCAGTTACACTTTATGATGACCCATGTCTACATTACACTAGTGCACAAGTATTGTGTTTCCTTTTATTACTGTTTACACACACACACACACACACACACACACACACACACACACACACACAAAAGAAAGAAAAGAGAGAGGGTGATATTTTTAATTTTCAAAGATGAACTTGAGTGCTTAGATTTTTTTCAAGCAATTCAAAAGACACTTTTGATAGTGGTTATTAAAACTCAAATGGTGGTAGTTTCTTAGTTTTAAGGGATACACTGGTAGCCCTTATTCACAAGTAGGTCCATTATTAATTGAAATGCACCAAGCTTTAAATTATCCTTGGTGTCAAAGGTTTAATTAATTTATGGCTATTTGTGACTAAAAATCATTTTAGAGCCTGGCAGTGTTTTGTTTATACATAACAAAGATGAAAGGGGACAAGACTGAGCATTGGCCAGGAATCTACTTTAGTAGATCATGATCATTTATCTTAGTTTGACTTCAAGTTTGATTAAGGTTTTGAGACTGGAGTGCATGCTTAACCTCAGAATTAAAAAAGTGACAACACATACTACCAAGAGCTAGATCTTCCCATAATTCTGAGTCTCCAGGACCGAACTCTTTATAAGGTAAATGAGAGGAGAGGATTCAAATCTCATTTTGAGCCAGCATAGATGGGCTGTCTCCATGTCCTCCATGTTTAAATGGGCTCACTTAATTTACAAAAATGCTGCTGACTGAATTATCACACAAAATGTGCTCTGTCATTGCAGTCCATCTGTGTTTTGTAGATACTCACAACAGATGCTTTATAAAACACATTTTACTTCACTCTCCTGCTCTGGCAGTGCCCAGGGTTGATATAAATTGCTGAACACGGAAACTGTAACTCCAATTTCTAACTTATGATACTTTGAAAGCACAAGGAACAATAAAGTAAGGATTATAAATCCTGTACGCTGGTGTGCTTAAAAAAGATTTTGTTGACTGAGATTAGTATATGCACTTCATTTCAAGTGGTACTTCTTTTACAGCCAATAAATCTTTTCTTAGACACACCAGGGGTAAGGCAGAGCTGAAGTTTTCATTTTCGCGTGCTCACACAGACCCATGCAGTGAGGGAGATTTTCACACTCTCCCTCTAAATATGGTATTGTAATGTGAAGGGACAGCCTTGCCCAGGCACCGGTCAATCAACCAGCCCATGCTCTACGACACCCTTCATATGGGACAGGCTCAGAGTCTCTGTGTGTGAAGAGTCAACTTTATTAGACCACTGTCTGCTAAAGTCTTGAGTACAAATAATTTCTTTTGCAGTTGTTTGATCAAATCATCAGAAATGAAAAACATTAAAGAAAGGTATACTGTTTCTAATATGGCAGTCTGCCTCTTTGACCCTCTAGCTCCTGGGTCTCTCTGTCACACAGGGCTGATATGTAAAGGTGGTTTCAGTATCAAGGACCTATGCATACGAGTGAAATAACCTGGAGAGAGAAGCAAAAACTTTTCTTTTTCCTCAAGTACTTAGTACAGCTGCAGCAGAGGCATTTTTATGACTCATTTTTTTGGGAAGCTTTGCCAAACTTTTGATCCCTCAGCTGTGATCCTCTTCTCATGACTTTGTTAAAATGCTGCATCACATGTGGTGTGATATTATGCTGACATAAATCCTAAGAATGAAATGTTTTTCTTGTTTTTTAGAACCAAAGTAGAACCAAAATGCATGTGCCTTAATTATATTTTGTCAAATCAGGAACACAAAACCAAAAGAAGATGGGATTATTTTTTTATTATTACAATAACACTAGTTTCATATTTCAAACTCACAAAAAAAGAAACAGTCGTCTCATTTTATTTGAACCCAAACAATCATATATCACTTCTTGTTAAACATTTTCATCAAATCATATAAATCAGCAGAGGAGACTATCATACACTATCAAAAACAGCTTATCATAGCTGGCTAGAGATGGAATGATAAAAAGTTACTAAATTTCCTAGATAATACAGTCAATCCCTTTCCTTAGAAAACAAACAGAGAAGAAAAGATTTACGAACTTGTGAAGAACAAGAAGGGAGCACCAAAGGTGGGCGTAACAAAGTGTGAAGGTGTCAAAGAGTAGAAACTCTGCTCCTCTCTTCGACACCTTCAAACTGACCACTTCCTCTCTCCTTGACATGCTCTCCTCTTTAAACTTCCTTCCTGCATCTTTGCCTTGTTTAATGTTTTTGCTCTCAAACTGACTCTTCATCTTTTTATCTCCTGCTTTATCTTTCTTCCTTGCTGCTCTGGTGAAGATCCAGGCAGCTCAAACTTTCCCCCTCCAGTCCAGGCTTTCATCTCCTTTGGTCACCCTTACATCTCGCTGCTTCACAACTCAGCTTCTTTCCCTCCCTCTTATCATTCATACGTCCCTTTACTGCTCCTACACTCTGCAACCTCCATTTCTGTCCTCTTTTTTCCCCCACTTTTAGTTTACCCCATCTATGTTTTGTAGCTTTCTCAAATTATCCTTTTCCTATTAAGTCCCACCCAGTTTTCACCTCTTCTCCATCCTCGCCTTGTGTGCAACAGATCTTTCTCTGCAGGTCTGCACCTGAGAGCTCACCACCATCTGCTTGATGCGTCTCTGTCCCTTATCCTCTTTTGTCCGTCTCCTTTTTTCTTCTCTCAACGCTTGTTTCAGAATTTCTCTGAACCAAATTGAAACACATCACACTCCCTGTCATGAAGCATGCTGCCCTCATACCTACTTCAACCTTCAAACACACTTCAGACAGCCATATTATACTGATGTGGAATCTATTTTTGAATTCATGTTTTTATTTTTATTTTTATTTTTACAAACCTTGGCATTTGAAGTTAAAATTTGTAACAAATTTGTCAAACATTTGAGTTTAAGGGCAACACTACAGAGGAAGGTAATTAAGGTAATATTACATTTCTAGAATATAATCATCAATTAATTAGACTTAAGATAAAAACAGAGATGAAGTCATTCATCAGATTAAAGTAATTTTGAGTGTAGTCATAAATTTAGTATGAGAGCATCGACACTGATTCATGAGCAAGTCTTGATTTTGGACCTATCTCTTAATTTGAAGGATATTTAAAGAGGAGCCTGTACCTGCACCAGTGCAAGGAACACAAAGGGCTCTGACCAAATCTCTAGCTCTAACCCTTGATGTAATCATAACTTAAACTCTAACCCTGAACTTGGCTTTTACCCCAATTCTTACCTTAACTTTCACCCAAAGCTAGATTATGTGCAGTGCTACAGCACTTAGAAATCTGGTCATCATTACAAAAAATCACATCATTTCTTATATTCCTAACCAGTCTCCCCTGTAAAAGAGGGACCCTAGAGGGGAAAAATTTTCAGTCCCCCCAATTTACAAATTTTCAAAAGATAAAAACATAAAATGAAAATCCACTCCATCCCGCTCTTTTAATTCAGTCGGAGTCTTTTTCTCCAAGTTTCTAATTCAACCCACCTCATCATACACATCTCCGTTCTACAGTCTCCAAGACAGGCCAAGAACACCTAAGGGCATGTCCTGCCCAATTTTCCTGCAATAGCCCATTAAGTAATATTTGGCTGCTTTAGTTCTGCTTGGAGAGCCTGTCAGCACCGGAGTCGGCAGAAATGGAATCAGTGCGACAGTCTGAGTGCGACATTGAAAATGAAGATCCCAGCGGATGCACATTTCAAAAGACAGGGAAGGAAGAGGAAGATGACTTTAACGTTTTTCTTTTCATTGCCAGGTTCAAGGGTTAGATACCTGATGTCAGTGAGGGTCTGCGCAAGTGTACTGGAACCACTGAATGGAAACTTATGTCTGCAAAAACAAAGCTAATCATTTTTCTGCATTGCATTGTCAAAAAGGATTTAATGTGTGCATTTAATGCCACATGATCACACATTATTTCTTTTCAGTATCAAGTTGAGCCAAAAATTAAAAAATGACCCATCATCATTTGAATCAATAAAGACAGTATGTTGACAAATAGCTGTTTATGAAATTCTTTGGCACCAGTAAAATGTTTTTATGAAATTGGTCTAATTATGGTCAAACAGACATGGTCGATTTTCACAAAGCAAAAAGGTAATGAAATCTCTACAACACTGATTTCTTATTTTTACATCATTACTCCTTTTACAAGCCTTCCTGTTTCAATCCAAAATCAAAACCTGCATCTTTATTGGACAACACTCAAAAGCTCCAAATAAAAAGAAAAGAAGAATTGATTCATCCCACACTTCACTCTCTCTCACTCCATCACCTTACTTTCAGTGAGTGATACTCAGAGGAGTATCCTCCTCTACACAGAGGTCTCACTTTAAGTTCCTCTTTGGAAACTCAGGAGGTAAGAACCCAAATCTCATTTTGAGAAATCCACACCAGTGCACCAGGATTTCTTAGTACACGCAGGTGGAGGATGGGGATTAACGTCATACTACTTGCACTGATCTTCTATTCATTTTATACACTAGAAAAAAAAACAGAAGTCAAACATTTTTTTAAATTTTTTTTCCAGGTTCCAGGCTGAAAAGGTCACTTACAATGACATGCACATTTTTTGATACCTGAATGTACATTATGGTCATCTACCAGCCTAACAATCTTGATAGCATGGAAGCTAATAAACCTCTGTATGATCTCACTCCTTATGCAAATACCTTTCCTCTTACACTATGTGGTTTTGCTTTTGTTGTAGAGTTGAGTCATCAAAGGTTAGAGAAAAGCACACCAACGCTTCTGTTATTGATTGAAACAAAACGAAACATAACCGTTTCCCTTTGACTACATCCAGAAACCAGGCCTGACCATGAATTACCCATGCATAGTAAGAAAATAGGTCTTAGTCTCAAATTTTATTTCACTAGTGAAAGACTGCTGTTGTAAGTGAAGGTTCAACTACAGCTGCCTTTACCTGTTTGGAGACTGATTCTTTAGAGTACAGGGTCTTTGTTTTGGTGTTTTTCTATCTCTGTTTGCTCCTTCACCCTTCAGACAACATCCAGTTACTCAAAAACAAAGATTTCCTTTTTTTTTAAATGAGCTCACTGGTGATTTCTTGGTTGTGTCATGAACTATCCTCCAGATATCCTCCAGATGCAGGAAACGGGCCTCCTGCATCATGAAAGACCCCACCCATCCCGCACATGCTCTGTTTGTCCCTCTCCCCTCAGGCAGGAGGCTGCAGAGCATCAAGAGCAGGACTGAAGCTGTGAGACTGTTGAACTCTGGTGGTCCCCTTTAGTGCCCCCCCACCCCCCACCCCCCCGACAAATGCACACTGCAATTTTTGCACAGTTTACTATTTATTCTGTCTATTTGTTACAAAGGCTAGTTGATTGTGTTCTTCTTTGATTCTCTTTTTTATTGTATATTTGTATACATTTATTATGCTTATTTCTACGATTGGGCTTGCTCCGGGACCAGGGTAACCTAATTTCGTCCCACCCATGTTTTACATGGGTTGAATGACAAATAAAACTCCTTGAAATCCTTGAACCAAGGCCTTGTACACACGTGGCTGGGTGTTTTAAAAAACCCTCTCCCTCATTTAAATTTAAACATACTTTCGTCAACATCTGATCCTTTACATAAAGTAGTTGTCCACTTGTAAAATCTGTCAAAAAGGTGCAGCTCTATACATGCCAGAACTATATGTGGTTGTGTTTATCAGCTGAGAAAACCTGTGTCACCCAATCAGAATGAGCCCCCTGTCATTCTGTTTATACCGCCAGAGATTTAAACTTTGCACCGGGGTTTGATGTTTGGATTGATAGAGAGCTTTTCAGTGTGAGTAATGAGATCCACTTGAAGAAATACAAAAACAAGAAGTGCTGGCATCAGTGATAAAACAAACATGCCATAGCATTAATGCTCGCCATAATTATGCGTATATGTGACGTAAACAGCTTTTTTTGTTGCAAGGTATAACATTTGAGATCCAAAAACTTTGGTTAACACTGTATACATGAAATCAGAGTTTTCCAAAATCTTCACTTTGGCTGGAGTTTTTCAGTAAAGATGGTTTTTGGTGATGCTAAACTGCAGTTTTGTGTGGATGACAGCCCTAAACATAAAAATATGTTTTCACAGATACCCAGCTACTTGTGGCCTTCGACCTGAGGAACTCTGGATAAAAGATCCTTAAAGAAACGGTAAGAGATGTTGAAATTTATTACCAATGCTCTAATCAGACTTTCTGCTTGACAGCTGAGTTAGTTTGGGTCATAAAGTGGGGCATGTGATGAGTTGTTTGTTCAACATAGATACTGCTGACAGTGAAGACTCAGTCCAGAGATGCAGACTTGCTGTGAAATTGTGAGCTTAAGAACTTTTGAATGACTAATACAAAGACCTTGAGACCTATTCAGTATTTTCCATGGCGAGTTCATAGAAGCGAGGACACCTTTGACCCCTTTGAGCTCAGTACAATGTGAATGTAGCACAATCATTACTGTAAAGGTCTTGATGTCATCAAACATATAAGCACTTTTTCTGAAGCTTGTCAATGTGAAATATCAGCTTTCAGTGTTTGTTTGGTACACATGGTCTGACTCAAAAGAAGCAGCAGTTTATCTAGTTCCCCTGTTGTCTTCTCTTTAATTTTTTCACTGGTCAAGTTAATGGGTCTTTAACCTTGTGTCAATGAGCTAGGGGCTTTGGTGCAGCCGCCCACACCATGACTGTTCCCCTCCCAATTAGACAGAGATGTAGTCGAAAAGACAGCCTCTGTGTATGAGTGTGCACGTGTGTCAGAGATCCTCGAAACATAGCCCGAGGTGCCCACAGTGAGTGCCATTATTGTGGTTAATGACAGAGATAATGGGATACAGACACAGGCACAAACACACACATGCACACGCATAAAAATCAGCTCACCCTTCACCCTCCCAGTCACAGATATAAACATAATAATGTTGATGATAATACACACAGATTCTCACTGGGGGCTTGTGAGGATAATACAATCAGAAGATTATTAGCTTCACCAGACTTGAAGCGATTAATTTGATCTGGAGATTGTCTGATTTGGTGCTTTGCAATTCCATTATGTTCTGCCGATGTCTGAGGGATTGTATTGAGCCTATTAGTCTTGTATATTATTGAAAGCCTGTGTCATTTTGTGTACATGTAAGTATAACTGTGACCTACACAAACAACAAGCCAGTTCGTAAAGCTGTGGCCTCATCAATTTAAAAATCCCAAGAACCAAACTCGAAAAATCAAAGCGAACCAGATTTGTAAAGTTCCTTTCCTTTTTCTTTGTTTAAGTCAGATCTGATAAAACTGTAAAAAGCAAGCATTTTACTTTGCTTCAGATGCAGATTCTATACAAAAGAAGAGAAAAGTAAGTTGTCATCCATTAAGATTCTGAGCAGTAAGTTTCTGATACAGGGCACGGCCATCTGCTTCAACCCTTAAGTCCAGTTTGATTGGCTAGTGCAGGGTAACCATATTCTAAAAATCCCAAAAGAGGACCCTCTACCTGGCCTCATGGAAATACTGCAGAAATACCGAGAGATGCTCAAAGATGATAAAGTAGCATCACAGCCCTTACATTTATTGAAATCACTCCTTTTCTGTTTAAAGTGAAAATTTTCTACAAACACAAATAATGTGTGGAGGCCAACTCCACCAGCAGAAAATATAATAATGAAAAACTGTTTTTTTTTTTTTTTTTTTTTTTTTTTTTTTTTAAGATAAAAAGGCAAGTTAATGAGACAGGAAGTAGAAATTTGGGCTCTTTACCTCAAAATTTTGACTTCAATTCTCCTAATTTTGACTTTTTATTGCAAAATTTCAGCCTTAGGCTCAATTTCATAAAACCCCCTCTGACATAATTTGTGACCACAAATGATGATACATCGAGGCAAAATAGGACGTTTGGTCACCCTTTGTTAGTGTGACCACAAGTGTGCCATGCTCAGGCACAGCACACTCCTGTAGCTTCTATCCTTCTTACGTCAGGCATTGTGAATTTCTTCCGACATCTCATCATAATTTGAAAGAGGGGTAGATGCATCTCAGAGTTTTGCTCATATTTGTTTGTTTGGGGCAGATTGTCTGAAAGTGGCGGTTTGTTTGTGTGAGCTATGGTGATGGCATTTTGCAGTATGACTTCCACAACAACCAGCACCAAATCCAACTCGAAGCTTTAGACCCCCTGCAGAGCGGGTGTTAGGAGGGGGGAGTCTATTTATATGTGCGTGAGTTGTTTGTTTGGTGTAAGTGTATGAGGCAAGTGCGAGGGGAAAAACGGAGGTGAGGGGGGTTTGGGGGTAGATAAGAGGGCATTATCTACCCTCCTCATTCTCCCTTGCACAGCAGGGGGTGTGCCGCCTTATCCTACTTCCTGCTCTGTTGGTCGTCTTTACAGTCTGAGAGGAACCAATGACTGCCACACAAACAAATACGCACACACGCGCACACACACACGCACAACCTCAGACTCACATCAACACATTACTTCTCACAATGTAGCATGCAAACATGTCTGCACAGGCACATAAACCCACACTAACTGGGTGTGTGTCATTCTCATGAAGACACTCAACTGTCTTTCACCACTTGGCTCACAAACACTCACAAACACACATGCACACACACAACAGCTATTCTTTGGGAGCCATTCAAGCTGAGACAGACAGCTTATTATCACACCATAAAGCAAAAATTTCAAAGGTGAAACAAAACAAGCTGAGGTGAAAAAAAAAATTGGAAGGGAGGGAAAGTAAGATTGAAGGCAAAACAAAGAAAAAAAAAAAAAGAAAATCCTGCAGAAAAGCGAGTATGCAAGGACACAGGATTCAAGAAAAGAGGGGAAGCAGGTGTTTTTGTCCCTCTGGAAAAGTCCCGGTCTCCTCTCTCTCACTCTCTCTGCAGGGTCAAAGTTATCAGCCTGGGGAAAGAGTGTTTTTAATTGAGCGCAGAGCTGTTATTGGTCTCACATTCATTTGTGAGCAGCACACTGATGATGGTCTTTGCTAGCTTGATGCTTTTTACATGATAAGAGAAAATTGTGGCAATCATTGCAACGTTTATGAGCGGCCCCTGAAGTAGACAAGATTTTTGTGTGAAAAAGCCATCTCTCATACTAAGAGCAAGGAACTTGAGCTGTTGCTTTTATTTGCAATGCGCTCGTTACATTTAAGCACTGATGCTTGTGCTACCTTATATTCTGGCATAATAATATGGTGCATGTGAGTGTGATGTGAGTTTACACACCCACACAGAACCCAACTTTCACTGCAGATCTTTTGATTTGTCTTTGACGTGACACGTGTGTACTAGTTAGTGTGTGTGTGTGTCAGTTTCTTTTATTAAAGCGTGTCACTGTTTCTTTGCACAGAAGATCACCACCCTAATTACAGCAACCAACAGGCTTTTTCATCTGCTGTAAATAAAGTGGAATGATCTGAGTCGCTGAGGATTTTAACCTCTTTTCAAGGACTTCTCATGATGATACTCAATGTCATCTGCTGTCCTCTTTGTTTGTGGAAAATCAACATTTTAGAAATGAATCCAACCACCCAGAGATGTGTGAATTTATGTATGCGTTTCTGTGTCCCCCACTGACATGCTGATATACTTCATCGTTGTATTGTTGTGAAGTGTTTTACGTGACCAGAGTAGGAATAATTATCCCAGTGACAAAAATGACAAAAAGAAATCTTGGCCAATCAGGACATAACATAATCCATCACTTCCTTTCAGATACGAAAAACTGTTATTTTCACTGTATAATTTCTAGAGTTATGAAAGAAATTGTGAAAAAATGAACTTTTTATTTTCTTCAAAAACACTGGGAAAATATACACACACGTGCACCAGTGGGTACGCAGTAATTCGTTCTCCTTTTTATGCTTGAAAATCATGACTCCTTCCTGTATTTTCTATTACTCTTTCTCCCCACTAATGAACCTCTAAAACCTGCATCAAGAAGTGGAAAGAGAACAGGTGGAGAGAATAAAGAAGATTACCTTTCATCAGCTGTTCTGCATGACTATCAAAAGTGTGCAATGCAATACCTAAAAGCAGCTAATTAAGTTTTGTCATGCTATCGCTTTGTGACATTCATTATGGTCTATGGCAGCTTTAAGAGTAAAGTTTAGAGATGAAACTGACTTAATATGAGCAAACCTAAGGTCTGCACAAATCACACTTCAAATCCTCAACTCTAAGGGAACTGCACTTTTGAAATTTTTAATTTCCTTTTATTTTCCCTTGCAGGGATCCAAATGTCCTACAGAGATCTTACTCCTGCTAATAAAGTAAAATCAGAAGTATTTGTAAACGCCAAACCAGCACTAAAAGTAAATGGCGGACTGAATATCCAAATGTTTCCAGCTGCACTTGGAATGAGATATGAGTTCGACTCTGCCAGCCTGTAAAACGGAGAGCAGATAATGAGCCAGTAGTGGAGACACCAGGCATCTGGAGCAAACATATGGCTATCTCTGTTAATGGTGAGCAGACAGACTATAATCCTGTAGCCTTTTCACAGTGTCTCCTCAACAGCTGGAACCCAATAAACATAGATTGTTTTGAACTGCAACTGTTACTTAATGAAGTATGAAGGTATAAAGTGATGTAATGATTGATGTCCAAACTCTTTGAGCTAATGCTGTCACACCAACATTAATACATGCAAAGTTTGCAAGTAACATGATGCATACAATTTCCTTTTTGATCTGAATTCATCATATTGATCTAAAAAAAACTAAACTTGAACGCTTTGTTCATTTGTATCACACTTTTTGAAATTTTTTTTTCAAGTTCAATTAATATGCAAAAATTTCTTGTCTTTTTTTTAAATAAGTAAAAAGTAAACTCTCAAGCACTGCCCCCCCCCCCCCCCCAAAAAAAAAAAAAAAAAAAAAAAAAAAAAAAAAAAAAAAAAAAAAAAAACAAAAACAACTTCGTGTTTTACCAGTTTTATATATTCTGGATTATAACCAAGGTCGTCTTGATATATTGAGGCTTTCAGACATCTTCCGTACCACATTGTCTGTACTTTTGAAGCTAGCAGAAATACACTTGCTGTTTGTGCACTTACAACTTTCTGAGTGTCACTGATCTAAATAAATTTGTAGGACCATTTTCAGAAACAGCAAATATTTTTTAAATCTGGCACCCAGAATAACACCCCCAAAACTGCCCTCAGTGTATCTGAGAGTCAGTAAAGAAAAATAAAACAAAAAAAACTGGCCATCAGCTATAAGATTCAATGTCTCACCTCTTGTGAATCTAACCTACTTTGGTATTTTTCTTCACCAAGTTGTAGTTACAATAACAAACCCTGAAGCTTGAGTTCATTTTGTGTGGGTGGTGAAATTTTTGGTTATCTCAGAATAACCCACCAGAGCCAGGTTAATGAGAATGAAATTTACACACACACACACACACACACACACACACACACACACACACACACACACAGGGGAGGATAGGGGTAGATAAAAAGGATAACAAGGGGGCTGGGGGAGAGTAGTTTCAAACCAGTGTGTTCAAATGATTCAAAATGTTTCCCTATCCCTGTCTAAACCTGTAAGAGGTCAGTACCCACCCTGCTGTGACACTCCGTGCTCCAGCTGCTTTGTCATATGTTTCTACCAAAGCAGAAAGCTAAAGTGGCTGGTTTACTTTATGACAGAGTCATAGCAGCAGACAGCTTTATGACCTCTGTCATGTCCGCTGCACTGTTATAACTTATGTCATGATGATGACAGCTTTATGGGCTGTGCTGATGTATAGACTTCCTTTTGTGCTTCCAGTCCTGATAACTTAAGTGAGATGATTCCTGTAAGCCTGGTGTGAACAGCATCATTTCAAGCTTTGAATTCACTGCACATTTTGCATTCAGAGGAGAAGAGCCTCTGGCTCCTAGACACAGCCTGTTGTGTTTAGTGGCATTTTGTGCTAGGAGACTCATTTACAGCCGCTCCTCTCTGCTTTCCCTTTCACATCTTTCAGTGTGTGTATGGATGTGTGTGGCAGCATCTGTGTGTGTTTGTGCGTGTCCTTCCAGAATGAAGCAGTCTGTCTTGCCTCAACTCCTTTCCTTCTCATTAAATTTGGGGGTTAAATTTGCATGTCCTCACCTTCAGGGAGAAGGTTGTTCATGCGCTGAGGTGCTTCTTCATATAAGTATGTTTGTGTGCGTGTCTCTGGTGAGTGCATGCAGTTACCAGAGAGAAAAAAGAGAGAGAAACCCTGAGAAGCAAAAATAGTGTCTTAAAATGACATTGGAAGGAGCCTTAGGCTTGAACATGCACATGATCAAACACATTCAGTCAACAACTCTGAATGACTACACTGAATCTCAACACCTGTGTGTCATCTTCTGGAAACACAACCATGCTCAATGCCCACATGTTGGAATTAAAATCTCAACGTTGTATACATGGGCTTTTTGATACATGGGCATGGTGACCTCAACTTTTGCTTTTTAAGAAGTGTTATGAAGCCTAATGAAAGAAGTGCAAATGCTGGTTAACCTAAACACATGCAAAAAGGTGGAGGTGAGGTTGACCATGGTCTTCTGACAAGCTGCCAAACCTGCCCACCAGTCAGTTTACTCACTGTGAAATATGAACATATAGGTACACGTGTGTTTTCATGCAATTTAACTACAACAAATAGAGCAAAGTTATGTTGGAGGTAAATAAACCCATCCCCTGAATTTGGATGAGCTACTGAGACTATGAATTTCCTTTCCAGTAGGCAGTCTTTTTCTTCAACACCAGATGTTGATGATTCTTTTAAACATGAGTGTTTTGTTTGTACACAAAACAAGACTGTCCCCTTCAATGTCTATGCATAAACTAGTATATTGGCTGATCTGTGTGTATAAAATGTAGCATTTGGTCTAAACATTGAGTTCACCAAAATCGTTTAGACATACATGGGAGATCAATAATTGCAAACGATGGGGATAAATTGAATATTATGACCTGTATTTAAGCAATGCCATCAATTATGATGGTTAAACATTTACATCAAAGCAAACTGATCCATCCATTACTCCTTCTTGTTTTCATCCTGGGATCGAGTCATGAGGACCACCTCTGCTGACTATTTTGACCCAATGGAGCAACAGCTCTACTTTTAACTTCCTGAATATCTGAACTCTGGACTCTGTCTCTGAAGTCTGAGCCAAGCCACTCATTGGAGGAAGATCTTTTTGGCTGCTGGTATCAATGACCTAATTCTTTCAGTCACTTCTTCCAACTCGTGGCCATGGCTGAAGGTTGATATGTAGGACGACTAGTAGATGCAAAGTTTTGCCATCCAACTCAGTTCCCTCTCTAGCAAAATGGTCAGGCACATTGCCCGCACAACTGCTGACATAGCACCAATCCACCTGAGTAATTCAAGTTCTCTGCTGGAAAGTGGAGGGCTTATGATATACAGTGCCTTGTTTGGTTTGTCTGCACACACAATGTGCTCTTTGGGCTGTCAGTTATAGATTACACCAAGATTGACAGAGCTAAAATGGCGTGGAGCCAGTGGAAGCACACACATTGAACAGAGTTGACACCTGTTAGCTCCAGCACTGTGGCTGAGCAGAGGAAAACAAAACATGATTCTAGAGGAAGATAGCTGTTATGTGTTTTCTGTGTGTTCCTTGTCTCTCCTCTGCTTGTTTCCAGGCGAGGCCACTAATTGACAGTCAAGCTCACCTGGGTACAACTTTTATAAGCTCCCTGCAGCTTCAAGTGAAGGAAGCATTTGAGTTGGGAACTGCTGGCCTGCTGCCTCTCAGAACGGATTGTTGTTGTCATTGTTCATTTAATATTGCTCATTTAGTTCTAATGTCTTTATACCATTCAATCATTTTGTGATGTTTAAGGTGTTTTGAAGTATTTTTGAATGAATCGTTCATGGGTTGTTGTTAGTGCCTTGGGGACACACATTTTTTAGGTGGGGTGTAACAAAATATTAACTTTCATACAATCATCTGCAAAAAGGTGGAAGACCCGAAACTCTGGCAGAACTTTATAATAGCGCTGCAATGCACCAACAATGAGAAAAGAGATGTCACTTATTTAGATAATGATCTAAGCAATAATCAGGACAATTATTTCTCAGGAACTTTTCATATGAGACTCTGAGCTGAAAGTGCTTTAATACAAAATCAATAAATTTCATGCTCCTACTACTTCACACCAAAACAGACACCATAATACTCAAGAAGACACCAAAATTATTCTTAATTTTTAATAACAAGCAGGACTGATATAGATTACAATAGAACAGAAATCAAGATTTTTTTAAAAAGAGAATATGACATGAACCCCCCCCCAAGAAATCTAGCAAACATTTGTCTTTCAGAAAGTAGCAGCTCAGCAGTGACACCTCAGCCCAAGTTTTTAAGAGCTGAATCATGCTTTCTCAGTCTCACTGTTACATGTGGATATTTTCCCTGTGGTTCTGTTCCCAGAATATCTCATCTCGTGTTTTTACCTGGTATCATTAAACCACTGAGTGCATCCTCTGACTCACTCTTCTCTCTGTCACTCAATCTTTGCAGCTCTGTTTCTTTCCCTTTTTCCTCCATCTCATTTTCCTATCAGTGTTTCCTGTCCCATCGTATGAGCCACAGTATACCTGCTCTTTCTGAGTTTTATTGACCAGTAAAACAAAACTGAAAGATTGCAGTTTTAGAAAATCTTATTAGCAGATCACCAACATTGAACAAAATACAAAACTTTCAAGTTGTTCTGCTTCACCGGTCGAATGTGATTATATTACTGCCTCTTATCTTCAAGGGGAACAGGAAGTGATGTAACATGGCACAGCAGTACGGAAATATTTTTTTACTTAGATGTAGTTTTATTTCATACCCAGTGGGATGTTTCATCACTGCTGTCCACTTTAAGTCTTTCTGTGATAATGTTTTTTTTCATGTTGGCCTCTCTTATGAAATAATCCTTGAGATCTTCTGTTCCAGGTCGTAGCTTGAGCTGATACTTTTAGATTTGAAACTTTTCTCAACAAGAAACTCACACATTAAAAGTCTATGTTATGCTTATCAATCACTACTCCTGGTTTGAATCTTCTCAGAACAACAAAACAAAATAGAAATCTTGAATCTTTGCGGTAATTTGAAGCACAACTAGAGTTCCCCTTTAATTACTTAGTACCTGCCGTCTTTCACATCACCTATGGATAAGGAATCAGGAAATTACATGTCCCAGCTAACTTGGCTGTGAAGAAAGCTGTAATTCTTGGTCGGACTGAAACCATTGAGTTCCTGCGCTGAAAACACACTCGACAGTGTTACCTGTGTGTGTGTGTGTGTGTGTGTGGAAGAAGAGGAATATGAAAAATGCACACACTGATTGGAGGATGATGGAGCCAGAGAGAGTACAAACAAAGGAGCTTATCAGACTGGTGGAGTGTGGAAGAAAGTAATAAGGAGAGAGCCACAGTGAAGTGTGTGTAGTGTGCAGTGTGTGTGAGAGAGGAGTAGGTAAGGTGATCCAGTCTAAATAAGGGTTCATGAAAGGATAAGAGCAGGTGAAGCAGTTATCTATGTGGCCTTAAATGTCTTTTGAGAAGGGAAACATTGTCAGCATGTGAGATATGGCAGTGCAGGTTATCTTTTTTTCAGCTGCGCTTTGCTTTCACAGTATAGATGTGTGTATGTGTGTGTGTGTATTTTCAGTTGCTGACCTTGGTCCTTAATATGCACCAACAAAGCTTGAGGCTGCCGTCGCTCTCCAAGGTGCTGAACCACTGAAAGTATGCTGGAAAATGCTGGGAGTACTTTGTCCCCGTTTTTCATTCTTTCTAATCTAAATAAATCCCCAAATAAGGATACTGTTCTTCACTTGATCTAGTCCCATACATCTTTAGTTTGCACATTCGACCTGCTTTAAAAAACAAAGCACTTTGGATAAGTAACTACTTTCCCAAAGCTCAACAAATATCCCTTGAATATGTCCATACAGCCCAGCTTCAAGAGTAAATAGCCTTTATTGCACTTCAGCCAGCTGCTCTTACCTTCACCTGTATGTAGGTCAGGTGGCACTTACTGAGTCAGCTCATGACTGTGACTGCCAGAGGAAAAAAAGGGGCCGAACATCATCCTTGTTCCATCTCATGAAAATAATGGGATTGATAAGAGCATGTGAAGAAAGTAATTAACTTTGTTTTTTGTATTTGCAATGAAAGTCTTTTCAAAGCAAAACCATGCATACAAAACATTGTGCAAACAATGAGTACCTCTGCACTCCTATTGTCTGTATAGCCTACTGATCAAACATGCAGGGTAAAGTATGCTCCAATGTGGTTTCTGGGTATTCAACTTCACAGCCCTGTCATATAAATAGTTACAAAAATATACATTTAATCAACATTCACCAAATTGGTAGAGTTGTATAATAATTATTGATCAACCAATGGCAACATTTTATTTTAAATTTTCAATCAAGGTAATACAGGTTTACACAAATTGTTCTTCAGATTTTTTTTCAGTGCTAAAACGTAGTGCTTTTACAGTCTACAGTTATCAAGAAAAGGAGTATTACTTGTAAGCAGCTTGAGCTTCACTGACTTACCCTGATATGTCTCAGCTGACCAAAGCATTTTCTCAATCTAGTGGTCCATTTACACTGTCCCTGTTTCTGCCTCGTTAATACAAAGGGTGCCCTGACCCAGTGCAAGGTTTACATTTTCAACCCTTTCTCCTGATGTGTGAGTGTGTGTGGGTTGGGGGTGTGTGTGTGTGTGTGTGTGTGTGTGGGGGGGGGGGGGTTAATTGAGTCTCACTGTCTCTCAATTTTTGCATGTATGGTTAATCCATGTGGAGTGTCCATGTGCTAAACATAGAGTGAGTTCTTTGGCTGACATAGGAGTGCTTTTTCTTTGAGCTAGTTCAAAAAGTTACTCAGTGTCTGCTTCACAATTGGGTAAATATTTTGTGGCATCTAGAACAAAAAGTTCTCTGTCTTTCAACACCAGAGTACAGGAGTGAAAGACCCTGAGCTGCTTGCTGCTGGCATAAGAAAACAACTACAGAAACTAATTTAGATGTTACTATTTGGACACTGCTCACCCCACCTAACCTCCTTTTTCACTTTGTTTCTAAAAGTAACAATTTTGAGAAAACAGAAACTCCCAAACAAACCACAGAGAGCCCAGAAATGTGGTAGAAAAAGTGTCTTGTTTTCATGCTCTAGTGGAAGTAATATGTATCTGTAATCAAGAGCAGAAGAAAGTCAAGTCAGCCTAATTACTCCCCGTGTAATGAACCACCTGCTGTGAGAGAGTGTCGCTGAATGTTTATGAAGTGAGCCAGAAATACTGAGCTCCTATTCTATGTACCCACAATAAAAAAAAATGTCCACTTGCATACACATAAACACACACACATAAACACACACATCTTGTTTTCTGAAAGCAACTCCGAAAAGCGAGAGTTGGAAATCCCATAATCACAGAAAAAAGGACTCAGACTCTTGGGCTCTGGCAGAAGCTGTCCACAGATTCACCGAAGATGAACTCTAAGGTGACCGAAAACTAATAAACGAATACAATAATTTGATTGCCAGAGCATATCAAGTCATTCTTTCCTCTCAGTGTCCTCTGGTATACACAAATACACATTCTGCAGAACACAAATGCAGAAACAATCCAATGCACACTGATCTCACTGCACACAAATTACCCAAAATAAACTGGAGTGATTAATAATTAAGGAGCAAATATCACTCCATGCCCACTGCAAACAGCCCCACACATGAACTTAAACTAACACACACACACATACACAGCCCCACACACACACACACACACACACACGGCCACACACAGCTGAAGCTTCCCATCTAACCTTTTATCTCGGATGATGAATGGAGGGTGTGGAAGATTCAGCCTAAGACATCGTTGCCAATTTTCTCCTTCCATGGCTTTCAAATTCTAACAGATATTTTTGTGAACTTTCAATTCATCATCCTGGACACTGACCACTCAACCGGATGAGCTGAGGCGAGATCCATTCTCAAACACACAGCGACACACACACATGAGGTGATGGTTCCTTGCACATGAACACACAGACAAAAGAGTGAAGCAGGTAAACGCTCATGGTATTGTCTAATGCTGTCCTCAACATCTGACAAGTGCACTTTCATTTTTGCCTTTTTTCAAAAAAGATTATTTTAGTAGGACTCAATTAAAAAAATAGATTGCTTTAACTTTAAATTCAATTTTTAAGTTCTACCAATTTGGTTATTTGAACATTATTTTATGAAGAGGATGGGGTGGTAGAGTAGATAGAGCAGCCCCATTCACCTTAATTTGGCGTAACTAAAACAACAACAAAAATAAATAAAACAACAGCGATGTAGACACCTAGTACTTTCAGCAGAGAAGAAGAGAGAGAACAACAAAAAACAGACTGATAAACAGACATCGTTTCTGTGATGTCAGATGGTTTTATGTGGTCTGTCAAAGGCCTGTAGAAAATACTGCCTCTTTATTGTCAGGTCCGTGATTCATAGGCACGTGTGTCCGAATATACAACATAAGCTCATGGGTGCAGCAGGACTTGCTCTTGTTGTCACATTTGGTTACCTTTTTTTTTGATGCAGGAACAAAAATGAATATATATTTTTTTATTAGCCCATTTCATAGATTCAATCAAATATAGTTTCTAAATCATTTTCGGTGACATAAGTTTACTGTGGTCCACAACTTGCAAGTTGCCCTACAATGTATGCACAAGGATTTATATAAGTCAGACACATAAACCTACATACAAACACAAGCTTTCAAGCACACACACACATGTACGCACACACACACACACACACACAGACACACACACACACACACACACACACACACACACACACACACACACACACACACTCTTCAGACCTTTTGGCTTCCATCATTGGTGAGCCGTGTGTTCATGTCCTTGCCTACAGCGATACCACTTTGACCAGCTGGACTCTGCAGAAATGACAGTCCTGCAGAAATGTGCAGATCTGTTTGTCTGTAAACATCTTTCTTTGAAGAGAGAGGAAGTGGAGCAGAGAAGCACTCAAGTAAACAAAGAGCTTTTTTTTCAAGACCCTTTGTGTGAAAACATAGTGACCTCTGAGTCCAAGTCTGTCAAATCTTTGAAATAGGTTTGGTCAAAGGCTGACCATCTGGTACAGTAGTAGCAACATGAAAGTATCTCTTATGAAATTTCCTGCTGCTGTATTTCTGACTTCAGGTGAAGTGGCAGTCAACTGAAACATACTGAAACACTCTGCAGAGAATTATGTTCAGCAGAGGTGTGCACTTTATTTCCTGTCTGAGGAGTATCTCCTGAAGCCTGTTGTGCACACTGTTTATTCAAAAGTCTGCATAGACACTTCATCAAGAGAGCAACAGTTTGAATGTTTTTTGTACCAGTCCAGTTCCTTGGTTGCTGGCATTTCAGCCTAATTGTATGTGGCCCCCATCTTAAATTACTCACCCTTAAAGATTTACCGGTGCACTCATGCATTAGTCAGTGCTTGCTTAATTGTGAAATGTGGTTTGGCCTCCTCTCCTTCAGTTCATCTCTCTGACATTTTTTGTGAAGCAGAAAGCTTGTCAAAACTTGTTTGCAATTTTCCGAACAAATAATAGTTCTCAAAATGTGCCATCACCGTTCTGCACTTTTGAACCCTTGTTATACAAGATATTCTCAGCGGCAAAGTCACCTCAAGTCAGCTAACATTCAGGAGACCAGGGAGGCAGAAGTAATAGTTGCAGCCATGGCTAAATTAAACAGCAGGTAAAAAAAGCATGTTATTCCAGACACACATTCATGTACTAGCAAATACTGTTGTTAGAAACTTTGAAATTAAGTTAGATCGAGAACAGCTACAGTGGAAACAGATGGTGTGTTATTAGTGACCCCTATGATAACTGAGCTGTCCGTTGATCATGTACATATAAAATAACAATTAAATGCTTGACACTCCTCTGGTATTTTTTTAACGACAAACAAAGAGTCCAGGTTTAGAAATGGTCTGGTCATTAAAAGTAAGGAAGACAGAATTGCCTGCTAAAGAGCTGAAACTCTGGCTGTGAGTTTTGTTAAACATTGTGGATTTTAACTGGGAGCGAAGAGCAACTCCAATGATCCCTGTACTCATTACTTCAGCCAAGAAGGTCATGTTTTTGGAGCCCTATTTGTTATTTTGTCAGTTTTTTGGCAGGATAAAGAAACAAACTTCTGCCTCCAGCTGTCATCAAACTTGGAGTGGAGGTGTAGCCATAGCCAGGAAGATCCTTTTTCTGCTGCAACATGTCTGACTCATAAACAAGCAATTATTGACCCACTAAACAAAACTGAACCCCACCACCAAACTGACTGGATCTACCTGTTTATCAGACATGATCATTTCGTCCTTTTAACCACATTTTTAAGCTTATGGCTGAATAAGTATCATGTTCATGTCACAAAATAGTGCCACTTTTTCCCGGTGAAAATGGTACCAGCTTTGCACAAGAGCCATTGGGGTTAAACAAGTATTTTCTGTTTTATTTGCTCTCTATAATCAGAACGATGGGATGGCCCAGTGTTACAAGTCGAGGCACGACACTTGAATTACAAACAGTGTTGGGGGCAATAGCTTTCAATGTGATCTTTTAGAGAGTTCAGATTATTTTTCTCATGAAGTTACTCATCAAAAGCCATTACTGAACAAAGAGATGTATCCTTCTTTCTTCTGTTTCTAGTCTTTCTTTCTTGTCTCTATTTGGTTTCTGTCAGACTTTTGCCATTTTAAAGCATATTTATGATTATTGGCTTTCATGAACTAGTTTATATACTTTTTTTTAGCCGTAACACTATGAAGATCGATATACAGTAAAGGATACAAGCCCACCTGGACAAAATGCAAAATATGTGTAACAAGTCAGAAGATTTCAAGGGTTACTTGATTGCTCTGATATCTTATTTTTGGAAAGTAATGCAGGAATGTAACACATAACTGAGTAACTGATTGAATTATGCTAGTAACTTGTCAGTTTTTGCTCCCCAGCAATGACTTGAATTTTCTCCTCACCTCTATGCCAACAACATGTAGTTAAAAGAAAGCAGCAAAAGTCAAAATGGCGCAGAGAAGTGAGTTGACTTGGACAAAGTTGACCCCACTTGGTAAGCCAGTTTGGCATCATTTTCCTGCAGACATCATGCCTCCGTTTGGCTGTGTTGTATTGATTGTGCTTCATTTTGACTGTTTCCTGGGTGTTTTCAAGTAAGACGTTAGAATGTAAATTACTGTTTAATGGCAAGGAAACTAGATATATCAGGGAATTCCTGCCCCAATACAGAAAAGTTATATGAAGTATTTTTTCCACATCACTCTCATGGTTTTAAAACAAATCCCAGCATTGTAATGGGTGCAGATTTCCTTTCAAAGAACTGGACTCTCAGCCTTGTTAGATGTCTATGATCTCTAAGTGCCCTTTTGATTATTACCTTCTTCACAAATCCTCCAGCACTGCTCAAAAACTCTGTTGGTATTCAAAAAGGAGTCATCCTTTAACAGACTTTGAATTAAACAGTATATTTATGTCCCAGAAGGGCAAATATATCCTCAGTATGACATTGCTGCTGGTTATAAGTGTCCCAATGATTCAATGAATTGCTTTATTTAAGTTACACCACTAATTGCCTTTGTTGTCTCCTGTCTGTGTCTTTTCATCGCTCTATTTGCAGCCAAAGAGGAAGCCATAATAGGTGATGAGAAAGGAAATTGCACATAACAGCATCACATTAAACAAAGTGAATGAGATTTTCCTGGTAATAAGAATGAGTTACAGAGTGAAGATGAAAAATGGGTGAAGGATGCATCTGAATTAATAGAGAGCTACTGTACTCGATACGACTCATTGCTGTCCATTACAGAAAAAAAGCAGCGTTCAACCCAGCGTGTGCTGAGAGTCCGCCTGTGGTCTCATCATACTTTTCTACATGCTGGTCCAGGTGATCTTCACCGAAACACACACAGCTATATACAGTACCCCTGCTAGAGTTTATACCGATAAGCACAGGTGCATAAGAACACACACGCGCAAGCATACCCACATACACACACACACACACATCATGTCATGCTGAACAAAGCGCAATGACAGCTGGGTAAAATTGCACCTATAAATCATTTGTCAGGCTGGTCTAAATTCTATCTGCCAGCCATACATGGAGTGAAATCTGTCCTCATACTCACACATACACACACACACACAAACTCAGTCACACACATTCATTATATTATCTCATAGAAACAGCAACTCTGTTTTCAAGCAGCACAAAGCTGCAGTTTTGAGATGTTTTCTTGCAGAGGACTGAGCTTATTTCTCTCACCTGTGCATGTTCAGCATTTTTGTGACTTCCTGTCAACCACAGAGGGAGGACATGGCAGGTATATTAGGCTTCAGTGGCTTTGCTCCAAGAGACACTCCTCCTTAAATAAATTTGAACACTCCTCTGTTTGGCTTTAAGTGTAGTGTTTGCAAAGGATTTTCTTCCTGTTGTTCCTCCTCTTACTTGCACCTGTAAAATCAAGAGTCACAGTTTCCTCGTCTAAAAAATGGCACATCCTCCATCAGTGCACACTGATGATTGGAGTTGAGACAACTGCAATCATAATCTGATAATAGTCAGAATGCTTGTCAGACTGTTTCTCTTTTCAGAATCAACCAATCAATCAATCCAATCAAGTGGTCACAACTTGGTATTCTGCTGGGCCTGTTGGTTTATGAGCTTTAGAGCGGAGACACTGACATCCTCAGGACAGATTTGACAAAGTGTACTCAAAAAGTTTAACCAAAAGTCAAATTGTAATTAGAATTTTGGTGTCCTTTAAAAAAATGCCTCAAGTCCTTTTAGTCTTCAAAAATCTCTGTATGATGCCTGAGGCATCACATTTTTAACTGTGATAGGGATTCATGTGTGGCTGAACTGTAATCTGAATCAGACACATAAAGTTCAGTTTTGGCTGTTGGTTATAACTCAGAATTGTAGAGGAAAAATACAGAAAACAAATAGAAAACAAATAGAAAGTGGTGATCAGAAACAGAAGAAACTCTCAGCTTGTATCATCATTATATCACCATAAACTAAGCAATAAGGTGAATATTTTCGTAACTTTTGTAGGTAATGATCTTTATCACCCTTTATGTTGGTGTGTGTAGTGCTATGTCATGTACACAAAATCATTGCCCCTCTCAGTCACACGCATACATCGGTGTTATGATCATAAATCATTCAAAATGTGACAATAAATCAGAACACTAAGGGAATGAGAGACTTACTCCAAAACCAAGCACATGGAGATGAGGATAACCACAATGGATCAGCACGGTATTATTTTCTATATATAACAAAGCCTTAGTGTAAACTTCTGTCTTACTTTTCAAACATATTCTCATTTAAAACCGTAGGAAGTCAGCTGGTGTCATACGTCTTTCTGCTGACATTTGTCACTGAGAAAAGCGGAGCGATCAGGCCTGGGTGCTTTGGCTGGAGGCCCTGCCATCCATCATGGAGACCGGGTGGTAAATGGCTTATGTAATTCTGTTTCAGATGAATGACCATGGAAGGGAGTGTCACCACTAACATTATTGTGATCTATACAGTAGCAGTGAGAAAGGGATGAAGGAAGTGAGAGAGTGAAAGAGATCTTTAAAACCTCAGAGCATTGGAGTCTATTATATTTTAAGGAGATGTGGGGAGTGCTAATTACAGGCAAAATAAATGTGATGTTTTGAAGGCTAAAACTGTAATACTCATATTTGTTTTCTGTTTTTTGACAAATCAAAATTACTTTTTCTTGATTGACTGAAAAATTGTAATCAATTGCTTAAAATGTGTTATTGACTATTCACATCTCACAAATTAAACAATCAGTTAATAGAATAGAATAGAATAGAAGAGATTATTGATCCCCCATGGGGGAAATTTCCACGTCACAGCAGCTCACAACATTTCAAGTGCAAAAAAAATGCGACAATAAAAATAAAGATAGCACTATTTACAGAGGGTAGAAAATTAACACTATTTACAAAGAATAATGATACAAATTAACACCATTTACAAAGAATGATGATACATACTGGAAATCCTTAGCATCATGACAAAAATCATCTCATGACTCAACCAGCTTTAACACACTCTTTCTTTGGATTTCTTAGTCTTAGCATTGTCTCGCTTTAACAACTGCTATGTTGTTATTCATAAACACTATTTAAACTTATTTGATCGTCATTCAAATGAAGTAAAACACATTTTCAGTCTTTATGGTTTCCTGTTTTACAGGCTAGAATAATCTTGGATCTGAAAAATTGATCCTTTCATGACAGAAAGCCAGTTGTCTCCATTAGATTTGGAGCTTGACAACATATTTCTGTCATCCTTTATCTTCGACTGCTTCTTATTTCTGAGTGATAGGGAACAGAAAGGGACAGATAAAAGAAAAAACAGAAAATGATGTTGACATTTCTGTTCCCTTTCTTTTTAAGTGGTGTTATCAAGAAGATAGCAGCACTTACAGATCTGAGATGAAGCAAGAGTGACTCACAGAAACTGTTGTCACAATTGTTTCTCTAATTTCCTCCAGGTTTCTGATAATTGTTGTCAATTTGTGGCCATTTGTTGTGATTATTGGGTCAGGAATGTAATGACTGACAGAACTCCACTCAGGTGGAGATTTTGTTTGATATCTCTCAATGGTGTTCTCTTTTCCTCTGGTAGTGTCTTTAACTTTGAAACTTGTTCTTTCACACATCATACAACTAAATAAGAAAAAACTGAACTATCATTTGGAAATATACTATATGCCACAGAGTACTTAGCTCATTTTATTAAAGTAGAGGTAATATGGGTACCTCCTCCCCTCTATTGATTAGCCTCATTGTTCCTCAGCAACAGAAAAGGATTGTTGATCTTTAATGACCTCTCCACTCTTCCTGTCATTAACCCCGCCAAGTCAATTTCACCCTCCTCTGCGCTCAAAAGGACTGAAAGTAACGACCATGACCTCGACTTTCTCAAAGGTTGGAACAATTGTGAGAGAATTGGATTTAAAATAATGTAAGTGAGTAAGTGTTGGGGACTGATTGTGGGTGTGAGGCAGAGCATCCAAGATACCTAAAGCTACCAGAGCTGATCTAATTTTCAGGTTTCCTGTTTTATTTCACAAAAGTTAAGAGTATATGCAAGTAAATACATTACAATTAACATTACAATACTTAATTGAGTAAGGAAAAATTCTTATATCATAGTTAACTACTTCTGTAGCAAATATCACTGTTGTCTGCTGCTACTAACCGTTAGCTTAGGCCAAGCACTCTGATTTCAAAACCATAAAGGACCAAACACATAAGACAAATAACAGTTCTGACAAGTGTTTATTAGGCTAACCCTTGGAATACACTCAGATTCCACAAACATTTTATCACACAGAAGCTTGTGATAAAATGTTGCTTCAACAGATGTAAATAATTAAAGTAAATAAAACATGTTTAATCAAAAACTAAAACTAAAACAACACAAAGCATTACTTCAAACAAAACAGACTCCCTTTAAATTCCAGTGAACCACTTGTCAGAATCATACACAATTGGCCTGACTACAATGGCTAAACAGAGAAACATTGTCTCTTCTAAAACTGTTGTGACCTACATTATCCAGATGGTGCTGATTCACATCAGTAAGCTCGGCTTTGGAGCTTCACAGTCAGATCCTTGAGATTCTGTCTCAGATCTTCAGACGGAGAGCCCAGGCGGATTTATACTGCACAGAAAATCTGGGTCTGTGTGTGCAAAGCTTCAGAGAACTTGAGGACTCAATCGAGATCACTGGAGAGGTCACATTATCATTTGAACTTCTACAGAGAGATACTTCGAGGTAACATTGTAGAGCAAATTTGCAAAGTGATAACACAATGAACCCATCAGTACCTGTTTAGCTTTTCACAAAGCAGCATGCCATATCCAGTGATGGCAACACTTCCCTTTCTGTGTGTAAAATCTACCCAGTCATTTTCAGAAAAAGCTTGTTTATAATCTGATATTATTTCATGAATTACTCCTTCATGAACAAGGCTTCTTATTATAGACTGCTGCTGCTTCAAAAGCATGTTGTTCTTCACCTGTGTGAGGACAAAGAAAGAAATCAGAAACACAGAGCCAGGCAGGGGATTTTCAAAAGCATTATTTTCCCCCAAATGCATTCAGAGATATTTGCTCATGGCTTGATTTGATATCTGAAATGAAATCCTTTTGAAAGCTGTCTCTCTGCTTTAGAACAGATAGGGTTCAAAGAAGCTTCATAGGCACCAGTCAATAAACAACTCATACTTATGGATGCTATTACAGCAAGATGTAATATTCCTCCTACTATGACTACACCATTTGTTTTTCATGGTTTTGTCACTCTGTTTTGTTTTTAAAATGTTTGCTTATTCTGAAGCCATGTTCTCATTTTGACATTTATGTCAACTTTCTCTAGTTGTAGCATTGTCTCTGTTTTTATTTCCAGCTAAATGTGTGGCTTTTCACATAAGCACAGGTGCCTTGATTTCATCCCTCCAAAACGTTTGTTCTCACACCCTTTCTTTTTTTGTTTTTCTTTTCCTACTTTCAGCTCTTGGCATGGGATCCTGGTGACAGATGGAGTCCTGGTGGCATCATTCAGGTAAAGATGACTGGGACTGACAGGCCCACTGAGGACACACTGGGGCTGGTCGACACCAGCCTCACATACGAGAGAAAATTCTTTCTTGTACACACACACACACGCACACACACATACACACACACACACACACACACACACACACACACTTTTCATATTACCTAAGCCTCCCCGTACCTTCTGCGCATAATGTATGCAGAGTAATTACCGTGGAATTGTTTGCTGTTTTCTCGTGTTGATGTTTTTCAGGGATGGTTATTTTTTTCTGCCTAATAAACCCACTCAGGTGTAGGTTGAGAGGGGGAAATAGAAAAGAATCTTTGAAAACTCGTTATTTATGACATTTGAAAAAGCTTGAAGGCACTGCAATAGATCAAGGGTTTCTTCAAACTTGTTAGTACACACCTCACATAACAAATTTAGCCTTGAGCTCCTGTGCTAATGAAAATATCTTGCTCCCATGGTGACAAAGAGCCCACTACTCATTGCTGAGGTCCCCAGTACAATTACGTGCTGGAAGGAATATTAAGTGCTTTATTTTTTCTGTTTTTGTTTATATGGATTTGAGGGCGGATTTTCAGCATGGTCAAGATTCCTGACAGACATTATAAATTAATCAGGGGAGCCCACGTGTGGTGCAGAGGTGGATTTCGCCCACCACCTCAGGGACCTCTACATCCTCAATCGCTTCCTTTTGGTTTTGCTTTCTGAAGAGCATAACTGGCTACTTTCTGAGGCGTTAAATCCAGCAATGGTTTCCACTGGGGACTACATCCAAGTAAAAAGTAGAAGAGCTGTCAGAAAAGATAAAGAAAATGATGCTCTTTTCTGTTCTGTCTTCTCAAGAGTCACTATTTTAAAGCTCTTATTTATTTCAGTCGACTTGCAAACAGTCCAAAAAGTATTCCAGCACACTGAAGTGTTTTATTGGCTCGTAAGTAACTGTGCATGGAGTGCTCGAGGGTACTTTAACAGCAAAAGTAGTAGAGAGCATCAGTTTTTCCCTTCAACCTGTACATTTTCCAGCCATTCACAACAAAATGCTTCAAAGGAAAGCCTATTTTAGCATTATTGACTGACATAAATAATACTCCGCACTCTTCTTTTCAAATAAGTTGGTTACCTGAAGTCACCCACTCTTTTCACAGGTTAGGATGATAGGAGGGAAACTGATATACTTCAGGCAAAAATAAATATATATGGCTGTACATTTTTTTTTCTTGTTAGATTATCATCTCCACAGGTAGCATATAGAAACCATGTTATATTTCTTTATATTTCTTTGTAACATTGACTCTAATTTGTAAACAGTACCAGTTACAAGATGATTTTCAAACTGAAGCCATCTTTTTACTCTGGTTTTATTGTGCTAGTGTGCTGAAGATGGCCACTCTCACTCCCTATTGCTGCCCCATCTGGCCCTTCAGTGTAACTCTCCACCACTCCCACGGTTACCACAACCCAATCACCTCTGCCCAGGCTTCTCATAACTGCCATGGCAACCAATTTGTCAGTCGGCCAATCAGCCAGTCATTAGCATCTAATGAGGATGTTTGCATAAGCTGATTACTTTGTTATATGTAATTTGTTGATCAGACCTAAGGTTTGTTGTCAGATTAAAAACAGTTTTCGAAAATGTTTGAACCTGGGATTATCACACAGCACAATGGTCTGAGAAAAATCCTTAATTTCACGCAGGGACTGTCTCTAGTGAGACATTCCTGCTCAGCGCTGAGCACCTGTGTCGGTATTCCACTTGAATGGAGTTATTTGTTAATCCCATAGCCTCCTCTCTGGTGATTCAGATTACTGTGCTGTCATCAGAGTTTCACGAGGAGAGGCCATCTGCTCGCACAGATCTTACAAGATGGCTGGGGGATGATCCCGAACTCTCAGGGGTAAAAGCACACTGACAGGATCCAGTAAAAACTACTGAGCTGAAAAAACAGGTTCTAATGCTTTTCAGCCTTTTGCTTTTGTCTAAAATGGCTTTATGAACCAAATGGTGGGCTGTGAAAAATGAAACTGCACGGTTACTCCAGAACAGATGTCTGTTGTGTAGTTGATAAGGAAGCTTCATAAAATATATGCTGAATATACCTTGACTATTTGAAGTTGTGGCTCCTTTTCCATATTGTGATAGAACATTTTCACCTATGCTGACATGCTAAATATCACCTGTTGACTCCTTTCCTAAAAATTTCAGAGGATTCAAACTCAGGGAGTGGAGCTTTAGCCAACACAGTTTTGGTCATTTGTTGATTGTGGCTTCAAACATGTGCTGACAATTTTAATTCTCATGTAAAAGATATTTTCTAATGACTGGGTCCCATATAAAGAATGTGCAGAGCAGAGACTGCGTAACATAGGGACGTCCTCTCTATGCGATGATTGATCTGTTTCTGCAGCTAAGTTTTTAAGCGAAATGGCTGGCGCAGCCATATTGAAAATGGGACAGGTTATGAGTGCCCAAACTCACAGCTATTGGGTCCCCGTCAGTCACGTGATTTGAGCTGTACCTCTGTTTTGGTAAGCTCAAGGTTTAAATATCTTCTGGACTTCAGTTAGAAAAAAAATCACCCCCCATCATACAGTGTATGTTGTTAGCAAAAAATGGTGTTTCAGACATGAGGCAGTTTTTGTACCAGGCTGTAAATACGTTAATTTCTGCTCTGAAAACAGCCTTTTTTTAGCTTGGTGTTTATGTGACTTCCGCTACAGGAGACAGCCTCAAGTGGTCATTTGATGAATAGTAGATTTCACATTGTCTCAAGTTTCCAGACCAGAGGTTGCTGCTTGTTGCAGAGTCATGACAGATGGAAGCAAAAATCATGTAATGGAAGAGCGATGCACTGGCCAATGATATGAGGTGTCATCATACTACAGATTGCTGAAATCAGGATGCATAACACACACCTTTAGTAGTGCAAGAGACGAACTAACAAAGGTCTTCAGAATTGCATGATATTAGTTTAATAATATTGAATTGAACCCTGAACCCTGAGCCCTGTATGTTTTTAAAATACAGTGTTCAGTAAGCTGAGGTGGATATTTTTCTCCAACCTGTAAAGGTAACCCCGACTTTGGGAGCAATATCCCGTCAGGGGTACCACAGTTGGCCGCCATCACCCTTAACCTCAGCAGAAAGGCATTGTGCCTCCCTGTGACACCCTTACTTGCTGACTCATCCAGATGAAAGGAAACATGCTGCACTTATGTTTCCATTAAATGTGTCTGCAGAGGCAGTTTAGCAGAATCTAAACCTGTCACTAAAGAAACATTGTTGTAAAGTTACTTTCACACCTGAGGAAAATCTTCTTGAAGCCAGCATTAAAAAATAAAGTACCCCTCCTCAACATGCCTTGCAAGTAAAAAGAGTTAAAACCGCCTCATGCCCTTGTAGCCGACGTTCAGGAAAGAACCCCTACATCAGCACTTCATAATAAGAAACCATCTGCTTAGATCTTATAGGGTTGACGGGGCGAATCAAATACTGATGACTTCTGTATTGTAAAGATAGCTCACCATATGCTAACAGAATATGAAAACATCGGGCTTGGCAAATAAGGTTGTGTAGAGTTGCTGTGATATAATAATGAGGTAAGGGGGTTTGAAAATGGAGAGGGAGTGATGGGAGATGGAGCTACGGGAAAAGAGAAAATGCTGACAGCACCAGAGAGAGACAAATTGAATGAATAGGCCGAGGAGGGCGGATGAAAGCATAAGGGTAACAACAGAGGAAAGATGGAAGGGAGGACAAGAGGGGAGAGAGAGCAATGCAAAGTGACAGAGGGAGTTAGAGAGAGGTGAAAGTAACAAGAAATCACAAAAGTAAATTGAAATGGATGGATGAAAAAAATGAAGAATCGTTTTGCTGGGATGAAGAACCGAAATAAAACAGAAAGTCAGTGAGTTTGTAAATCAGACGGAGTCAGACAGAGACAGGCAGAGCTCAGTTGGGATAAAACACAACAGGACAGAGATGGATAATGAGAATAAGTAGGAAGAAAAGGTTTCTATTCCTATTAGTTACTTGTGATGAATCATAGTCCATTTAATTATGTGGTTAGCCTACACACACACACACACACACACACACACACAAACTCAGTCACACACACATACACACATGCAGGTCTTAATGATAGTCTGGTGGTCAGCCATTAGGCTTCAACATGACAGACTACTGCAACTTCCCATTAGACTCTTTTTCACAATGGCAAACGGTTCCTTTAATTATCAGAGGGTTTCGTCTAACTATGCCGCCTGTCCCACACCCTAATGGCTGTGACTGCAACTTTATAGGGATCCATTAAACATGGTTTGTTTGCCCTCCTCTGGAGACAGCTGTAACACTCATATTTGGAAAGTTACTTCCCAAAACACGTGAGTGTACTGAATTTATGAAAACACCTTCAGCAGATGGAGGGGAGAGAATTTATTTTATTCCCCTATCAGTTTATCTTTCTTGTTTTCTATCTCCATCCATATGTCCATCAACAGTTTAATAATTTATTATGATGTGTAATCTTTACTAATACTCCTTATAAAGTCGTGTGTGTGTGTGTGTGTGTGTGTGTGTAGCAGCAGAACAGCTCAATTTACATAAAAGAGGTGATTACAGTTTAACAGCCTTTCACTGAGACATAAGAGATGAACTAATGCAACTGAAAAGCATTTTAATTCCTTTAAAAGCATGTAATCTTATTACCATATAAAGAATGTCTGTTCAAATGATGTAACACAAACTAAAACAAATGATTCAGAGTGCACAAAGGTCAATGAGAAATAGGGCACCAGCTCTGAGCTGTTTGTTTGTTCATAATTCTAGTGGAAAGTTTAAAGTCTTGTCTCTAAATCCTTCAATTATTATGCATGAAGTACGTTACAATACAGTGCAACATCACACATAAAGTAATCCTGAGACAGTAGCACCCAATAAAAGTGCAGTATATTTTCAAACCTTAGTTCACAACAGTCACCTCCGCAGTTGGATTTAGTGTGAAAATAAATAGATTAAAGCCCTTGCAGACACACTGGGTGAATAAGTAATAGGTTTTGAATTCCAATATTATCTCCAATGTGCTGTTGGCCATTTTTGCATGCAGGTAGGAAACTGTTTATTAACCTTTCCAGTTATATCTCGCTGACAAAAGATGAGCTTACACAGCTATCTGCTCTGTCCTTTGAGGAGTTAAATAAACATGCCTTCTGGATTTTACATCGCTGTTAGCTAAATGTTGAGATAGAGATCATACAATAGCAAATTCAATATGTTACGAGATCCCAGCAGTTACAAAATGTTTGCTTGTTTCTTTTCTCTTGTTTAGACTCTTACACGCGGTGATTACATCCAGCTGTTTCCACATGTGGTTTGGCTTGGGTCCAACATTTTAGCCTCATTTTAATTCTTCATGCTTTGTTTTTGTGTGAGACAATTTTGAAATCATCCAGGACACCTTTTAATAGGAGGCTTTACATTCAGGCCACTTTAAATAACTGATAATTCTTACGAGCTATTGTCATCTGGTTGAGAGCCCAAAGTTTTAATTAAAACATAGCCAGTGTGCAGAAATTGTTGATACCTTTTGATTTCCAAGTTAAAAGGTTCGCACACAGGGTAAAGAATATGAGCAGATGACTAGCCTATTTTTCTGTCTGTTGGAAGGATCTCGTTCACATGTAAAGAAAAAGAGAATACATACTTGGCTGGAATAATTTAAAATTCATGGAAAGAAAATTCACTGAATACACAATGCACCCTCCAAACTTTAATCAACCTCACGGTATGATTTCAAAGAAACAATTGAAGTGTAATCCATCTTCACCCACAACATACACACCAGTAATTGTATGCTCCGATGCACAGATTACATATTGCTTTTTCACATCTTGTCTTCTTGTATCTGTGACAGAAAAGGATGTGGGGAAAGAGGTCGAGTCAGTGAGCTGGGGGAATGAGAAATGAACACAGAGGTCTGGGACACCTTCTGCCAGTATACTGTCTGCCAAGACCTTCTCCTTATGGGAGCTCCCTCGGCAGGAGGCTTGGCACCACTTCTGACTCCACAGTGATTACAAATGAAGACACACTGTTTGTTCTGCTTTCATTGTTCATGTGTGTGTCTCCTTTCCAGGATGTCGTCCTTGTTGACACCTTTAATACTTCTTTGTGTCTGGATTTCCACAGGGCTGCCGCCACACTCACAGAGCTCAAAGCCAGTTTAAAATGTTTTCTGTGAAGACACCTGAGTTCAAAAAATGCTATCAATTTAAGTGACAGTTACAACATAATACTGTCCTTTATATGTAAAGATAGAAGCTAAGAAGCAAAAGTCAAACATGGAGCATCATGACAGTATGACTGCAGTGTCACGTTAATTATATAACATCATTGGCTTCAGGCTTATAGCCCAAAAACAGATTTTCTGTATACTTGCTGTGTGTAAGTCCAACACTTAAAGATCCTTCTAATCAGACCGATGGGACACCATCATTTCAAATGCACTAAAGCTTCTCCATATTCATTCAAGAGGATTCTTATTGCTCTATCTTGTTTTTGGTCTTGTGCACACTGGCAGCTCTCAAAAGTTGGGTTATGCTAGGTTATGGAGATGTGCGGAATCAGCACAAATGAATACATGTTGCTTTCGTATCATGCAACATTCAGCGCACAATCTAGCTGCAGGGGGCGGTGTATAACAAACACGTCTACCAGAGAACTGGACTAGAGTAACAGAAGTTTGCATTTTTAAACTCCTGTTTACAACATCATTTTTGCCCATTCCTCTTCTCTATCGCGTGTGGATAAAAGGAATTGTTCATCAAAGCTATCACACTGATCTCTGTGTGATGAATCATATAAATGCCTTCTTTTTTGTACTTTAGACACTGGGAGCTCCTGTTCACCCACTCGTCTCTGTCCAGCAGTTGCAAATTTTTGGATGTGTGGGACATGGATACTTCCTGTGTGGAAAGAGGCTGCTAAAATTGTATTTTTTTTTCCACACTGAACCATGTGGACACATCAAGCACAAACTAAGTTTAAGAGGGTACAGTGAATGTCACTGGTAACCTTGTTACTGACCAGGTTCTTGGTGTAGGTTGTTACAACCTGCACATTGTTCAGAATTTATAGGAATACTAATATATGAAAACGCTAATTTTGCATAGAAGCTTTGATTAGCAAAAAAAAATATGTAGTGCGATGTTAGGAGATGATGTAAAGTGATTTGGTATGATGTAAAAGAGAATACAGACAGGGTGAGCAAGTGGAAAAAAGTAGTTCCCGTAACCTGATGGTTAAGAACCTAATTGCTTTTCACTCTTCATCTTCTTTTAATGATCTATTTTTCGCTGAAGATAATGTTGGACTGGGTAAATGAGGGCTAACTTCACACATGTAAACATAATTAAGTTTTTGCCAAGGCACCAACTGCCTTTTTCTACATGCATCATCACAAAATTTTGTTGTTGACATGGTGTTACGGGGCTTTTCAAAATCAAATATTGAAGTAGAAAGTAACATCTGCAGAGTGGGTGAGATCATTTTTTTGAGGCAGAATGCTTTGACGTGATATGATACTGATGCCTGTTATGGGTGTATTATGCATTATAGACCCTGTTTTGTGCAGGACTGCATTACTGCCTGTAGACCGATACTACAAAATGCACACAAATATATTCTGAAAAGTGGTAGAATATAAGTTGAAGTCAGATAAAGAAAATCTCTTTTTTTAATGTTTCTATTTCAGCGCCTTTGAATACTCTGTGAAGTGCACTGATTGCACGTTTTCTGGAAAATATGTATATAAACTTGCCTTGCCTGGGTTTAACAGTGCTTTTTTTTTAACACATCCAGCTTCTTTTTGGAACCAGGAATGTAAATGTGTCTTCTCTAACATATTATGTACGGTTTATGTGATTTGGCAATATGTTAACATTTTATCCTATACACAGTATTGTTATTGTTCTATCCAATTTCGATGATTGAAATCTTCATGCACTGAAATACATCAATTCACCTCAATGTTTATGTGATGTGAAACAAATTTGAGCAGCAGCAGGGAGAGATAGTTTTTATAGAAGTGTTTATGGCTCATTGACGTCCTGTCGCTGTGTTTATGACTCACTGTGCCCGTCACACCACTAAACAGCCTGACTCCCTCAAGGACATCAGGGCCAATCAATAAAGACAGCAACAGACTTTAATAATCCAGCACAACATATTCTCTAAGGCTTACTGCTGAGCATCAACTCAAACCTCTGCACCAGTGACAACCGCTCGATTTTGTTTTCATATCAGAAGTAGTACATGGGCAGGACTGAATCAACATGTGGCAGAATGTGACNCGCCCCCCGATCTTAACCCGCTGGGACCCCCCTCCCCTCCATACCTTACCCCACCAACCCTCCCTGGAACCCTAGTCCTCACCCCCCGTAGTGTGGGCCAGGGGACAATTCAGCCAAAGACAATCACAGACAAGGACAACCACATCATTCAGTCCACACTGCCCATTCACCCAACAACACAACACTACAGTGACACAACAACAACATAACACCACGACACAACCACATGACGACACTACAACACAACAAAGCTACAACATGACAGCGACACCACAACAACATGACACAACAACACTTCACTCCCCCCCTCCCCTTATAGCGCCCATATGAATATATATTTTATATATTATTATAAATTATATATTATATTATAATATATATGAGCTGTACCTCTGTTTTGGTAAGCTCAAGGTTTAAATATCTTCTGGACTTCAGTTAGAAAAAAAATCACCCCCCATCATACAGTGTATGTTGTTAGCAAAAAATGGTGTTTCAGACATGAGGCAGTTTTTGTACCAGGCTGTAAATACGTTAATTTCTGCTCTGAAAACAGCCTTTTTTTAGCTTGGTGTTCATGTGACTTCCGCTACAGGAGACAGCCTCAAGTGGTCATTTGATGAATAGTAGATTTCACATTGTCTCAAGTTTCCAGGCCAGAGGTTGTTGCTTGTTGCAGAGTCAAGAGTGCTTGTTACAGATGGAAGCAAAAATCATGTAATGGAAGAGCGATGCACTGGCCAATGATATGAGGTGTCATGATACTACAGATTGCTGAAATCAGGATGCATAACACACACCTTTAGTAGTGCAAGAGACGAACTAACAAAGGTCTACAGAATTGCATGATATTAGTTTAATAATATTGAATTGAACCCTGAGCCCTGTATGTTTTTAAAATACAGTGTTCAGTAGGAAAAGCTGAGGTGGATATTTTTCTCCAACCTGTAAAGGTAACCCCGACTTTGGGAGCAATATCCCGTCAGGGGTACCACAGTTGGCCGCCATCACCCTTAACCTCAGCAGAAAGGCATTGTGCCTCCCTGTGACGCCCTTACTTGCTGACTCATCCAGATGAAAGGAAACATGCTGCACTTATGTTTCCATTAAATGTGTCTGCAGAGGCAGTTTAGCAGAATCTAAACCTGTCACTAAAGAAATATTGTTGTAAAGTTACTTTCACACCTGAGGAAAATCTTCTTGAAGCCAGCATTAAAAAATAAAGTACCCCTTCTCAACATGCCTTGCAAGTAAAAAGAGTTAAAACCGCCTCATGCCCTTGTAGCCGACGTTCAGGAAAGAACCCCTACATCAGCACTTCATAATAAGAAACCATCTGCTTAGATCTTATAGGGTTGACGGGGCGAATCAAATACTGATGACTTCTGTATTGTAAAGATAGCTCACCATATGCTAACAGAATATGAAAACATCGGGCTTGGCAAATAAGGTTGTGTAGAGTTGCTGTGATATAATAATGAGGTAAGGGGGTTTGAAAATGGAGAGGGAGTGATGGGAGATGGAGCTACGGGAAAAGAGAAAATGCTGACAGCACCAGAGAGAGACAAATTGAATGAATAGGCAGAGGAGGGCGGATGAAAGCATTAGGGTAACAACAGAGGAAAGATGGAAGGGAGGACAAGAGGGGAGAGAGAGCAATGCAAAGTGACAGAGGGAGTTAGAGAGAGGTGAAAGTAACAAGAAATCACAAAAGTAAATCGAAATGGATGGATGAAAAAAATGAAGAATCGTTTTGCTGGGATGAAGAACTGAAATAAAACAGAAAGTCAGTGAGTTTGTAAATCAGACGGAGTCAGACAGAGACAGGCAGAGCTCAGTTGGGATAAAATACAACAGGACAGAGATGGATAATGAGAATAAGTAGGAAGAAAAGGTTTCTATTCCTATTAGTTACTTGTGATGAATCATAGTCCATTTAATTATGTGGTTAGCCTACACACACACACACACACACACACACACACACACACGCACACACACACAAACTCAGTCACACACACATACACACATGCAGGTCTTAATGATAGTCTGGTGGTCAGCCATTAGGCTTCAACATGACAGACTACTGCAACTTCCCATTAGACTCTTTTTCACAATGGCAAACGGTTCCTTTAATTATCAGAGGGTTTCGTCTAACTATGCCGCCTGTCCCACTCCCTAATGGCTGTGACTGCAACTTTATAGGGATCCATTAAACATGGTTTGTTTGCCCTCCTCTGGAGACAGCTGTAACACACATATTTGGAAAGTTACTTCCCAAAACACGTGAGTGTACTGAATTTATGAAAACACCTTCAGCAGATGGAGGGGAGAGAATTTATTTTATTCCCCTATCAGTTTATCTTTCTTGTTTTCTATCTCCATCCATATGTCCATCAACAGTTTAATAATTTAATATGATGTGTAATCTTTACTAATACTCCTTATAAAGTCGTGTGTGTGTGTGTGTGTGTGTGTGTGTGTAGCAGCAGAACAGCTCAATTTACATAAAAGAGGTGATTACAGTTTAACAGCCTTTCACTGAGACATAAGAGATGAACTAATGCAACTGAAAAGCATTTTAATTCCTTTAAAAGCATGTAATCTTATTACCATATAAAGAATGTCTGTTCAAATGATGTAACACAAACTAAAACAAATGATTCAGAGTGCACAAAGGTCAATGTGAAATAGGGCACCAGCTCTGAGCTGTTTGTTTGCTCATAATTCTAGTGGAAAGTTTAAAGTCTTGTCTCTAAATCCTTCAACTATTATGCATGAAGTACGTTACAATACAGTGCAACATCACACATAAAGTAATCCTGAGACAGTAGCACCCAATAAAAGTGCAGTATATTTTCAAACCTTAGTTCACAACAGTCACCTCCGCAGTTGGATTTAGTGTGAAAATAAATAGATTAAAGCCCTTGCAGACACACTGGGTGAATAAGTAATAGGTTTTGAATTCCAATATTATCTCCAATGTGCTGTTGGCCATTTTTGCATGCAGGTAGGAAACTGTTTATTAACCTTTCCAGTTATATCTCACTGACAAAAGATGAGCTTACACAGCTATCTGCTCTGTCCTTTGAGGAGTTAAATAAACATGCCTTCTGGATTTTACATCGCTGTTGGCTAAATGTTGAGATAGAGATCATACAATAGCAAATTCAATATGTTACAAGATCCCAGCAGTTACAAAATGTTTGCTTGTTTCTTTTCTCTTGTTTAGACTCTTACACGCGGTGATTACATCCAGCTGTTTCCACATGTGGTTTGGCTTGGGTCCAACATTTTAGCCTCATTTTAATTCTTCATGCTTTGTTTTTGTGTGAGACAATTTTGAAATCATCCAGGACACCTTTTAATTGGAGGCTTTACATTCAGGCCACTTTAAATAACTGATAGTTCTTACGAGCTATTGTCATCTGGTTGAGAGCCCAAAGTGTTAATTAAAACATAGCCAGTGTGCAGAAATTGTTGATACCTTTTGATTTCTAAGTTAAAAGGTTCGCACACAGGGTAAAGAATATGAGCAGATGACTAGCCTATTTTTCTGTCTGTTGGAAGGATCTCGTTCACATGTAAAGAAAAAGAGAATACATACTTGGCTGGAATAATTTAAAATTCATGGAAAGAAAATTCACTGAATACACAATGCACCCTCCAAACTTTAATCAACCTCAAGGTATGATTTCAAAGAAACAAATGAAGTGTAATCCATCTTCACCCACAACATACACACCAGTAATAGTATGCTCCGATGCACAGATTACATATTGCTTTTTCACATCTTGTCTTCTTGTATCTGTGACAGAAAAGGATGTGGGGAAAGAGGTCGAGTCAGTGAGCTGGGGGAATGAGAAATGAACACAGAGGTCTGGGACACCTTCTGCCAGTATACTGTCTGCCAAGACCTTCTCCTTATGGGAGCTCCCTCGGCAGGAGGCTTGGCACCACTTCTGACTCCACAGTGATTACAAATGAAGACACACTGTTTGTTCTGCTTTCATTGTTCATGTGTGTGTCTCCTTTCCAGGATGTCGTCCTTGTTGACACCTTTAATACTTCTTTGTGTCTGGATTTCCACAGGGCTGCCTCCACACTCACAGAGCTCAAAGCCAGTTTAAAATGTTTTCTGTGAAGACACCTAAGTTCAAAAAATGCCATCAATTTAAGTGACAGTTACAACATAATACTGTCCTTTATATGTAAAGATAGAAGCTAAGAAGCAAAAAGTCAAACATGGAGCATCATGACAGTATGACTGCAGTGTCACGTTAATTATATAACATCATTGGCTTCAGGCTTATAGCCCAAAAACAGATTTTCTGTATACTTGCTGTGTGTAAGTCCAACACTTAAAGATCCTTCTAATCAGACCGATGGGACACCATCATTTCAAATGCACTAAAGCTTCTCCATATTCATTCAAGAGGATTCTTATTGCTCTATCTTGTTTTTGGTCTTGTGCACACTGGCAGCTCTCAAAAGGTTGGGTTATGCTAGGTTATGGAGATGTGCGGAATCAGCACAAATGAATACATGTTGCTTTCGTATCATGCAACATTCAGCGCACAATCTAGCTGCAGGGGGCGGTGTATAACAAACACGTTTACCAGAGAACTGGACTAGAGTAACAGAAGTTTGCATTTTTAAACTCCTGTTTACAACATCATTTTTGCCCATTCCTCTTCTCTATCGCGTGTGGATAAAAGGAATTGTTCATCAAAGCTATCACACTGATCTCTGTGTGATGAATCATATAAATGCCTTCTTTTTTTATACTTTAGACACTGGGAGCTCCTGTTCACCCACGCGTCTCTGTCCAGCAGTTGCAAATTTTTGGACGTGTGGGACATGGATACTTCCTGTGTGGAAAGAGGCTGCTAAAATTGTATTTTTTTTCCACACTGAACCATGTGGACACATCAAGCACAAACTAAGTTTAAGAGGGTACAGTGAATGTCACTGGTAACCTTGTTACTGACCAGGTTCTTGGTGTAGGTTGTTACAATCTGCACATTGTTCAGAATTTATAGGAATACTAATATATGAAAACGCTAATTTTACATAGAAGCTTTGATTAGCAAATAAAAATATGTAGTGCGATGTTAGGAGATGATGTAAAGTGATTTGGTATGATGTAAAAGAGAATACAGACAGGGTGAGCAAGTGGAAAAAAGTAGTTCCCGTAACCTGATGGTTAAGAACCTAATTGCTTTCACTCTTCATCTTCTTTTAATGATCTATTTTTCGCTGAAGATAATGTTGGATTGGGTAAATGAGGGCTAACTTCACACATGTAAACATAATTAAGTTTTTGCCAAGGCACCAACTGCCTTTTTCTACATGCATCATCACAAAATTTTGTTGTTGACATGGTGTTACGGGGCTTTTCAAAATCAAATATTGAAGTAGAAAGTAACATCTGCAGAGTGGGTGAGATCATTTTTTTGAGGCAGAATGCTTTGACGTGACATGATACTGATGCCTGTTACGGGTGTATTATGCATTATAGACCCTGTTTTGTGCAGGACTGCATTACTGCCTGTAGACCGATACTACAAAATGCACACAAATGTATTCTGAAAAGTGGTAGAATATAAGTTGAAGTCAGATAAAGAAAATCTCTTTTTTTAATGTTTCTATTCCAGCGCCTTTGAATACTCTGTGAAGTGCATTGATTGCATGTTTTCTGGATAATACGTATATAAACTTGCCTTGCCTGGGTTTAACAGTGCTTTTTTTTTACACATCCAGCTTCTTTTTGGAACCAGGAATGTAAATGTGTCTTCTCTAACATATTATGTACGGTTTATGTGATTTGGCAATATGTTAACATTTTATCCTATACACAGTATTGTTATTGTTCCATCCAATCTCGATGATTGAAATCTTCATGCACTGAAATACATCAATTCACCTCAATGTTTATGTGATGTGAAACAAATTTGAGCAGCAGCAGGGAGAGATAGTTTTTATAGAAGTGTTTATGGCTCATTGACGTCCTGTCGCTGTGTTTATGACTCACTGTGCCCGTCACACCACTAAACAGCCTGACTCCCTCAAGGACATCAGGGCCAATCAATAAAGACAGCAACAGACTTTAATAATCCAGCACAACATATTCTCTAAGGCTTACTGCTGAGCATCAACTCAAACCTCTGCACCAGTGACAACCGCTCGATTTTGTTTTCATATCAGAAGTAGTACATGGGCAGGACTGAATCAACATGTGGCAGAATGTGACGCCTCTGATGTAGCTAATCATTAGAAACTCAGGTAGTAAAAGCAACATCCAGTTTAAGGTTTGATTAACAGTAATTGTCTGCAGTGAACGCTGTAACAAGAAAACAAAGGTTAGCTATGAACGTTTTATATGTAACTATTCACATGCCTTGTGAGTTTTTGCATGCAGATAAATTGAATAATAGTCAGAGCTAATGTTCTTGGGTGTTTTGTGTTTAAGACGTCAGCTGTAACTCTCATGACAATGTGTCATTAATACAACAGATCAATACATTGTCCCACAGTCTGCGTGTGTTCACAACGCTAAAGAACATTAATTAGAGAAAATAAAGAAAAGCACGCCTGACCCTGTTTTCCATAGTTCCACTTGAATAAATGGATCACCTCTTTGTGATGAATAGGAGCTGTCTGCTGTCCCATTTCATTGACAGAACTGTGATTGTTGGAGCCTGTGGCATGCTGTGGTTGTACACAGTGAAATGGCATTGTGACAAATGTGATCTAGCTTTGATTCCAGTAACTGCTCTCCCAGCAGGGTGAAAATGGGCTGAGGCCTAGCCTTGTCATACAACAAAAAGCACTTAGTGAGAATAGTTATGAATAAAAATGCCAGACTTCTTTCTGGACAAGCTTTTGACAAGCTGGCAGTCTGCCATTTTGATTATCTAAATTCACCGCTTAAGAGCTATGAAATATGAAGAAAACTATCAGGCGACATCCCTTTGGCAGCCACTGCAGATGTAACCGCTGTGTATTTGTCCAGTAATGACTTCTCTCCCTCTTGTCAATATGACCTTATCTAAACTTTATCACCAAAGTGTGTGTGAAGTTCGGCACAGTTTGAGCTCCTGATGTATTGATTAGCATCCTGCCAGACTGTAGATACTTGTGCAATGTTTGTTTGGCTGGGAAAGGTTACGATAAACCTAGACACAGTTTGAACTTTCATGTACTTCAGGCTGCCGCTGTTTGACATAAACTTGATGTCAGCCCAAGTATTTCCATTGGTTGACCGCTCTTTATCTGCAAACTGATCCTTTCCATGATTTCAACCCTAAGCTGCCATTCACCAAAATTACCCAAAGTTTAGCTGGTATATGCTTCATGCAGCTATATAGGCAATCATAAACAAATCCTAAAGCCCTATCAGAATGTGTGTGTGTGAGAGACAATAACGCACATCTCATTTGAGAACTATCCCTCAGGCAGCAACGAGTTATTTAACCCTAGCTGGTGCAATGAGTAACTTCTCATGTCTTAAACATGGCAAAAGACACGCCCTGTTGTCGTGGAAAAGATCTTTGTCTGTGCAACGAAAGTCAAATCATTGGCATGCATAAAAGAAAAGGGAGACGTGGTGGGGAAAAGATCCAAAGTGATCGTAATCTGCAAAGGTGAGACTCTGGGGGAACAGAAGGTCATGTGGTCTGATGAGTCCAGATTTAATTTGTACCAGAGTGATGGGTGCATTGGGGTAAGAAGAGAGGCAGGTGAAGTGATGTACCCATCATGCCAAGTGCCTCCTGTGCATGCCTGTGGGGGCAGTGTTGAGATGATCTGGGGTTGCTATTACAAGCCTATCTAAACAATGCCACAGTGAATGCAGTCTGTTATCAAAGCTCAAGGAGTTCCAACAAATTATCAAAGTGTGTGACCTTTTTTTTAGTACAAGGCAGTGTAAGTTGCACAGTTACTTTACAACTTTCATTTAGCTCCTATGCTTGACATTTTAAATCATTTTTACTTTGAGAGACAGAACTAAAACAAAAACAGGATTCAGTTTACTAATATTCACCAGGAACACTATGTTTGGACCTCCCACTCAGTAAACTCAATCATGGTTCAGATTCTGAGGCCTCCATTTTTCACCCAGTGTAGCTTTAGAAACTTTCTTGGACCTCCCAAGTTAAAAGTTCGCACTTTAAACTCACATTTTTATTTCAAAGCTGGTGCACTCTGGTACAGCCTGAACATTGAAAAACATATTACTGCCCTCATACTCCCTGACTCCTCTGTATATCAATATTGGTCTTTCCTGTCCAAAGATCCCATTGCAACCAAGGAAATCAGACGTATCTGTATCTCTCTCTCAAATTACCTCCCCTGAGGTTTCGCACAATTTTCCTTATGTGTACAGGTTTTTCAGGGAGTTTCTTTTTCTTTCTTTTTGTTATTAGAGAGCTGGGCTGTGTTAAGAAATGCTGCTGATGTAAGACTTTAAACTCCTATGAGGAGTTGTATGTCTGAATAAATCAATTTCTGGGCTTCACATAAGAGTCTCTATTAATAGTTAGTACGGTTGCGTCCCAGTGAAGAAAATCAAAGCAACAGACCCTACAGAGTTGTGGTGTGTGAAACTGCAAAATTTGGTATTGATTCAACACAGAGTAAATATCAGGCCTAAATTGCTGATATCAATACAGATATCAATACTTTGTACATTAAAAAGCAGCTTGTTAAAATGAATCAAGAATAACATAACCACTTAAACTAAAGTTTCTGTTCATGAACAAATCTAAAAAACTAATTTCAACCAGAAAATAATTGTGCTTTATTTCTATTTTTTTTATTTTTATTTTTTGCTTTGTTGTAAAATGGTTAATTTGAAGGTTCATGCACTGCAAAAAACGAAATATAAGCGTTTGTGTCTTATTTTTTAAAAAATGGTCTAACAATCCTTAATATGACCCACTGCAACTGACAAGACAAGATGTCTGAATTGGTTGTAACAAGTCCAAAAAATCTGCCAATGGGGTAAGAAAGTTTGTTCTTTGTGGTTTCTTAAAGAAAAATGTCTGAACAAAAGAAACTTTTTTTTTACCCCATAGGCATTTTTTTTGCTAACTTAATAGCCCCTAAATGTGTCATTTTAATCAAAGAGCTTGCACAGACTAGTAGATTAATATTACAGAAACAAAATAATGTTCAAGAAATCTGCAATTTGCTTAAAATCTTAGGTATTGATCTCATCCCGCAAGTATTGATCAATACTGATCCCAACTTTAGTGTGTCAACATATCAATGTTTTAGATCGATCCACCCACCACTACTTTAGAATAATATAATAAAAAATTATAGAAGGAAAATCCTTACTATATGATTTTGGATGGTTTACTCAGCAGTTTTTAACACTATCAATGTTTCACAAACTAATGTGCTACCCGGAAATGTGTGAACATCTGAAGTTGGTCTGAGAATCATCTAAAACCACTGAAAATGTGTCAACTTTCTATAAATTTTGTGCTACCTTCTCATGGAGAATGAGGAGTATAGATTAAAGAAGTTTAAATTGATGTCATTTTTTTGGCCGTGCAATCACAGCATGGCTTCTTTCTGGTATTTTGCATGATTTCAAAATCATTGTACACAAGATGACTTGATCTACTCCACATTGCTAGTTTTAAAAAAATAACTGCTGAGGTGTTAAACAAGTTCAGTGGCTTTCTTGACCTCGCAATGTGCTGTCACACCATGAGGAGGAACAGGTTTTCTTTTTTATTCTGCAGTCCACTTTAACACCGACGTCCTTAGAAGCGTCTGCATCACCAGAGTATTACTCAGTGTGCCCAGGGTTGTTTTTTTCTTCCGTTATTATCATCTTCAGATATCTCCCTTTCCTGTTCTATAATGTTTCCTGTTCATCTTGATAACTCATATTGTCTGCTCTCAGACAATATGAGATCAAGACCTTTTGGAAACTGAGTCATGCTCTTATGAGATCAAAAAATACAGAAACTGGGCCAGATGGCCTAGTGGTTTAGGTCACACTCCATGAGGATCGCCCTCGTGCAGGCATCCAGGGTCCAGCCTGTGGCCACTTTCCCACATGTCACTTCCAACTCTTACCCTGTTTCCTACACTATCCACTGTTCTCTCTTCTATCTGAATAAAGGCATAAAAGCCCTCTCCCAAAAAAGAAAATACAGAAACGGTTTCTGGAAACCCAAAACTGTCATAGAAGTGATCTAGATAGACTGATACAGCGTCTTCATCACACAGCTGTGTAAGCATGTCCTATGTTGTCCCAGGGTGGCATTTTGAATATTATTTTTAATGCATAGTGTTTTGTAAAAATCATGGTTAAAAGGAAAAAAACATAATGACCCTCAAACCGTCAAAGATGGATTATCTCAGAAACATCGCTCAATTAAAAAAAAGACATGAACACTTCAAAAGTACTCAGATCCTTTTTGCAATACTCGGAATTGAAATAACTACCTTGAGCCCCAAAAGGCAAATCTGACTGTTGGTGAAATAGTAATAGTAAAAAATTATGAAGTCACGCATAATTTAGCACATGCCATAAATGATGACTAATAATGATTTGCTGATATTGAGACAGTAAAAATTGTAATAGAATACTGTGTAAAATTTAATACATTTGATCATTTACATTCCCAGAGATTAGATCCTTTAAAGGTTTGAGCCCAGAGCACAGTGAGGCACTCCATTTGTTTGGTTTTATGAGACATCAAATAAAACTCCAAACAGCTTCCAATAATCGTGTTTCTGGGATGTGACGCCCATATCATTCAGACCTCCATCAAGGACAAATTGCTCGGATGGTGAATGTCAGATTACGTTTTCATGAGAATGCATCTTTATATTCTGCATTTCCTGTCCCTCTACGCATCTCAGCCTGTCTCACTCTTACAGGCTCTTATAGGCTCTTATCTTCTGTCACTTAGTCTTTGTTTACTTTGCTAATCTTTATTTTTCTCCTTCTCTCAAACACACACCCTTCCATTTCATTCGCTCTTCCTCTCCATGTCTGTCTCCCCTCCTCTCTCCCCTCTCCTCCCTGTCACATATCAGTCATACTTGAGCTCGACTGGGCAGGGCCACGACTGGGTAGAGAGAGGAGGTAATTGAATTTCTCTCCTAGAGTGACTCACATCAACACAGACAATTCAGACATAGCCAGGCGCGACGTAATAGACAGGCAGGGCATCCCGTCGACGTAGAACTGCAATTAACTACAGGGGGACACAGATGCTTGAAGCCTGAAGAGGAAGTGGAGTTTGTAAATGTGAAGGCACTCTCTTTGATTGTACAGTCCATGTGTATATGCTCCTAAGACTCATGTGTCACTAGAACAGCTTCACCAGGAGTGACAGGAAACTGAAGAGGTGATTCTCTGTCCTGTCCAGATCAAGTATATCGGAAGGAAATGTTGATCAGTTGGAAGCAGTAAAATGACGGCACTCACATTTAGCAAACAAAGCAGTTAATTCACATGTACTTGTGATTTATTCACACTTAATGTGCTGTCTACAGGACGGGAGGAGACAGGGGATGGATGGGGTTAATATCCACAAGTGAGTGGACAGAGCTTCACTGTCCTTTAACCCAGGGTGAAGAAATTGAGCAGCAAAAACTGGAATCCAAGCAAATCAGTGTCTTATTTTTAGTAAAAGTTGCCTTTACTTCTTGATTTAAGTCACATTCAAATGACAGGTCCAGAAAAATGTCTTATTTCAAGTTATTTAAAGACAAAACTGAGGTCTGAATTTCTTGTAACAAGTAAAAAAAATCTGCCAATGGAAGAAGAGAAATTTGCCCTTCAAGAACCTTGAAAATTAACCCTCTGATGCATGAATTATGTCAGGATTTTCCCTTGAGTGTTTTTATTTGTCTTAAAGCATGAAAAAAAGTTTTCCTTTTTTCCCCCAATATTTGTAACTGAGCATTCAACATAAACAGTGTAAACTTAATGTAAATATGACTTATTTTTTTGTTTGACTTCTTTTTTTTTTGTAATTTCATGAATAATCTTTTTTAATGCTTTGCAAAACATTTGAACTCTCTTTCATCCATTTTGACACTGAATGATTTATAGTTATTACGCTGTTTTACCCTCAAATGTTTGTCTATAACTCTTTTTAAAAATATATATATTTGGAAAAAGATTTGAAAACAATTTTTCAGGCCCTAAGAAGAATAGAAATATCCTGACACAGGCTGATATGAATTTCCACCATGTGAACCATTGAATTTAGGAGTAAATGAGTTTTAAATAGGTGTCCACTATAGTGACCACTATGCACCACAGGGTTAAAAAGATGTCTTGATTCAAGAAACTTACAGGATCTCCATGCATTGGAAAATGGAAACAGATGGATGCTAAATGTCCCAGAAAATCTGATGTGATCTAGGTAATTTTCATGCATCCTTCTTTCAAATGATGTGGCCATCTACAGGGATGTAGTTTGGGATCATATCAAAAAGTAACAGTTGTTGTATGGAAAACATTGTCAAGCTGAAGTAACAGCTGCAGTTGCAGAAATTGTTTCATCTTGTTGATTTTTATTGATTTATTTATTCATTTTTAATAAAAAACATTAGCAGCATATTTTTGATTAGGTTGACGCAATGGCTAGCTTGATATGCTGGCAAAAAAAAACAGTTGTTTCAAATGTGTGTTCAGTGCACACGCTGTATTTGTTCAGAGTATTGATGATTGATTAATAACAATATTTAATTCACAATTTGGCAGACAGACTGTGAGTACATACTGGTGACTGGGGCCATTTTCTTTGCTAACATTGTCTACTCAGACGCAGTGCTGTACTGCTCTGGTAAAATATTGGTGTTACAGATAACAGTTTGTCAGTGATGCCACAATTTAGACCAAGTGGGAAAAACAGAAATGAAGTGAACTTTTTGATAAATTCTGAGACACAACAATTGAACCCAAAAGTCACTTTCAATGATCCTAAGAATTACCCCCAGCTAATATGTTCATACCTTAAGTGGACAAGCAGCACAGTTACCTCCCAGACTATTCATCTTTTATTGATCGAGACATTTTAAGGCAGATTTGAAGCATATTAATCATCTTGTTGGATACTAATGTAGGGGTGGAGTGTTATTGCGTTTAGGTAAAGGCTCTCCATGGCAGTTATGGATGCATGCAAGTAGGACCGCCGTTTTCTATTGATTTTTTTTTTTCTGCAAGCAAATACAGAAAAAGAATAGTCCTCAACATTTATTGGTACAAGCATTGATCATTATCTATGGGATAGGTATTACAAAGAGGACCAATGCGCTGCTTTTAATGACTAACTTTGAAATGAATAACACTGCAAAGATAATAAGCTCAGTTTGGTGCATTTTGTCATTTGTAAAATCATGGATTCGGGATTTGTTAAAAAATGAGGTTTTGAATGTTGCAGGTTGGTTGTGGCTAGACAAAACTTAAAAATGAGGGTTAATTCCTGCACTAAAAAAAACAAAGTCAAAAACAACAACAACTTGAAACTATTGTATAGCAAAAGTTAGTTTTCACAAGTGAGAAGTACGCTTTAAAAAAAGTCTGTTGAGTCACTCTTCATAGCAAGATAAAAGCCTGAATAAAATTTCAGCAAACTTGGCAGGTCAACACAGAGCTGTGAGGTAATGAGGTCACATCCGCTAACTATCTCTGTGTGTCCTCATTATACATTCTCATCAACCTGCCAAATAATTACAGCTGCTTCACTAACACAGCCAAGAGTGAGAAATCTGAGACAATGAACAACTGCAAACAACTTTTTCTGCGAAGGACTTCTCAGTTCATGCAGACATTTAATTAACCTGTCAAGGTATTCAAAGTGTTTATTTTTGCTGGTCCGTCAAATACTGTATTGTGTGCTGATGTTTGGCCTCGAAAAAGTCCATGATTGTTAAATAAACTGAAGGCTAACAAAGAGAGCAACTTAGCTTGGTTCCAGATGTATAAATGACATTGAATGAGACTGTGAGTTGATGCTGACTGTTACTGAGATGCTGACACAAACAATAAACCTCTCTGACAGAAATCTTTTTGTTTTACAAGTTGTCATAAATCCCTGAGAGTAAAAAAGCAAATAAACAGGATAGTTTTTCCAGTAATACCTGTACAACATGAAAAAACTGGTAGCGGGCAATTTAATCTTAGCAGCCCAGCACCATGAACATCAAGGTTTATTATGATTATTGCTCTTTTATTCTGAACCAAAAATCACTTTCTGGTTTTATTTCAGTTAAGGCACAGTATGAAGCTGAAGCCCTCATAGCTAGCTGCCAACATTTAAGATCAAAGTGACTACACTGCACGTTTCATTCCAAATACAACAATAATAACAACAACAAAACAAAACATTAGGTTGTATGCAAATTAAATCAACAGTAGATTAACACAGCACTGTTTTTCCAAAGTTTCCCATGGGGTTTGATATGTTGACTAGCCTTGAAGTTTAAAATTCTGCACTGCCTCCAGGGTTTCCTTTGTGTGGCTTTAAGCAGATATCAGGAAACCAGCGACAGCATTTTGTGAAGTATAATAATGTTTTTTATAAACAGATGCTGCTGTGGCCTGGCTGGTAGATTTGAAGAATTTGAAGGCCCCTGTTCGGACTTCTCACTGTAAGACTTTCGCCTGGCTATGAAAAGGGCCAAAATTGATCCAAATGCCTCTCTCTAACCTACAGAAGCAAAGGAGATCTTCAGCAACAAGATTAGCAGCTTACATGATGTAATTCCAGCCTGATATATCTGCTCAGAGGGGGATTGCATCATACTGAATAATTGATAGCATGGTGAAGAAGCAGTCTAACTTTACATTTTTAAACAGAGAGAAGATGCACACCTGTCAAAAACTTCTCATAGCAGTCTTGAATTAGTATGGGGTCACACAACCATTTCATCAAAGTGAATGGGTTTTGGTCTGTTTACTTTGTTTACAGACCAGCAGAGCACAATGGTTATTTGAAGCCATGTTGGCAGCAAACGCCTTTTGTACAAATGAACCCAGTAAATGTAGCTGTTTGTTCATGATGAGATGAAAATACAAAATCCTCCATTTAAATTGCTTATGAAGAGGCTGAAGTTGTGTCCGTGTGTTGTCTTTGAAATCCCTCTGCCAGTCTAAATGAGTATGAGCTGGAAGATGGATCTTGACACCAGTATAGCTTTACATAAAGCAAGCACCAGAAATGGTCAGAGTGGATGAGATACTTTTGTGACTGTTTCAGAACTGAGGAAAGAGAACACTTGGTTTCAATGCCGGGTTGACATATGTGGTACTTCAAGAATGCCCAAAACTCATATCTAAAATTTGTTAGCGTGTTGAAGTCATTTTGTCTAAATATTCTATGATAACAATTCTAACAGCAGCCCTTTTTTTATCACATACCCTGAGCCAACCCTAAACTTAGTCAAGCATCTTTATAAGCTTCTGCAGCCAAAGGTCTATCCCATAATGTGTTCTAATGGTGCCCCAGTGTTATCAAGAAATGGCATATATTTCTCCAAAGCAGCGAGGAGTTATGGAAATATATTGCTGTGGGGTATTGTGGTTGTCTCAGTGGTGCTGAGCCCATTTGTCATGATACTGTGACACCTGAGGGAAGATACTCTCTGGGAGATTCCAGCACAAAGGCTGATGCCAGATATTCTCACACACCCAGGGACACAGGCATACACACACACACATAGACCTTTATCACATAAGGAGACACACAGCTGGTATCAGTACACAGTATCCTACACATACACATGATAATGAATGCTTGCGCAGATGTCGTTAGCATTAGCATGCATTTAAACAGAATATCATTGTGGTGCAGCCATAGCACCTTCTTCATCATCCACCCACATACACACATCATACTATATTGCAGGTACAGAAACCTGCCACATGGCACACACAGGCTTGGAGCAACACTCACAAACATGCACACACACACAGCCCATATAGAGCAGAAGTAACCAGAGCAGTACAATAAGACAGGCCGCACTGAGGGAAACCCAGAGGGTATTGGAGAGGCTGACGGAGATATAAGCTTATTCAACCCCAGTCCAAAGGCTTGATGACGGATGGGACTCTCAGAGTGAAACAATGAGAAAAGAAGAGGAAAGAATGGAAGGAATAAGTGAGAAAGCAGAAATTGAGGAAAAAGCAGAGGTGGGATAGTCTGAACAATTTGTGTTGGTGGCAGCACAAGAAAATAACAACGTTGGCCTCACCATCAGTGGACAAACAAAATCAATAGTGTCTCTCGTTTGGGCTTGATCAATAACGTACTGAGCACCCATTATTAGAGGAAATGATGCCCAATTTGCTTTGCAGGATTTTTGAAATGTCAGCACAATCTTAAATGTGGCCAGCAAACATCACAGACATCATTGCAGTTTGTTTAATGCTTATTGGAGTTTGGAAACTTTGATTAAACACTTTTGATATAAAAATCAATACAGTCAGAACTGTGAGAGAGATCTGCTGCTGGAAAAATTCACTTGATTGGAGGACAAAGCAGAATTTAATTGCTCAACCTAAATATCTTTCCAAAAAAACAAAGTTAAGTATTTCTAGCACATCACATTAGGTTTTAATTTGTCCAGCACCAAAGTCCCTTCAAGTGAAACTTGTCCCACTTACTTGACCTGTAGCAAACCAAAAACAATGAGCTCTTTGTCAATGAGTTGAGGGAAGAAACCTGTTAGAAACAAAAAAATCCTGTGAGACTGTGTTGACTACTTACTGTTGCAAATGAGCTTAACTCCATGTTGAGGAATCTTCACTCAAAACGCAGAGTATTTTGCATTTCTCATAATGCAAGTAACTGTTACTACCTAAATGCAAGTAAGAAGTGCATATTGTGGATAGCCTCGTAAAGTTAACCAAGTAATGTAAGTTAGGGTAGCTGTTGGATTTTACACAGTATGCACAATATACGGGTGCAGTCTTTACGGTGGCTGGTGTGATCTTGGGCACTCACACTTATCTTTTCAAGGTCATTAATTGTTGGAGGATTTAAGTACATATGCATTATCAAGTGGAATATGCCAAATTATAAAGCCATATGACACACTATGACATTGTCAATATGAAGACAGAAAGTTTTGAGATGGAAAAAGTTTCTCAAAGGGACAATAATCCCACTTACAGGGATGTGAAAGTTAAGAAGTCAAATCCATATATCTATTGGTACTCTTGAATTGATGTTTTCAATTAAAAAAAACAGACCATTACTAAAAGGCCCTTTCATGTTTTTTTTTTCCTTTATCACAGCATCCAAGCCAATCTCAGGAGAGATGGCATCTGACTGTTTTAAAGTTTTTTTCTTTTTTTCAGCGGGAGACGACAGAGCGGCTTCAGCAGCATACCGAGACATCATTCCCATCAAAATGATAATTTTTTCCCTTCAAAAAGCTGCCTCTGAGGAAAGCAAGGTTGAGTCAACAAGCAGCTTGTCTGGTTCTACATGATAAGACAGGCCTGTGAATGGGTAATGAGAGTAGTTTTACACCCAGCACTTTGCTCAGGCCATATTGGAGAGTTTATTATGTGAGTTAAGCATAAAGTCCTTATTTGACATTGCTAATCTTGGAATGGGCCTGGGTAAAAAGTTGAAGGTAGTTAATGTGTTGGTTTGGAGTAATATTGCACTTCCTGTTTTACTGAATGAAGATTTTTAAACAAATCAACTGTATTTGAAAAAAAATAAACAAACAGCAAAATCACTTTATTTTTCACACGTTTTATCTGACTAAATTATTGTAAAACCCCGCTCCTCTCAAATCTGACTTAATGGACTTTTTTGACACTTTTTAGTGGCCTATTTTAAATTTGTCTGCTCAACATGTGAACTGTTCACCCAGTTGGAACGTTTGTTGTGCCACAAATTGAGAGTATACTTAAGGCAAATTTCCAGATATCCTCTTTACATCCTTTTTTTTGTGCACAAAAATTTTCTGAAAACCTGCATGTACTGTAATAAAATTCTGTGAAGAGAAACTGAAAAAGAAAATCAACACTGAAAGTCCCTTTTTAAATTTTTTCTAAAAAAATATGGGAGTTGGCAGATGGAGCTAATAGCCTATTCCAACAGTGGTTTGCTTTAACCTAAAAAAATCTTTTTGCCCACTGCCTTTCTTGTCCTTTTTCTTAAAACACGGGAAAGTTTCTCTTTGAAGTTTTAACTTAGTGATGAAAGCTTCTATGTGCATGCTTAGAAATTTAGACTTGGGGCGTGATGACAGTTTGAATTTAATTATTTGCTCAAATGCTTTTTTCTTTCCATTGTTCTGTATGACAATATAAATCTTACATGATTGCTGACATTAGAATTATCATCCAGTTTGAAAATCTATAAGACATTAAAATGTCTGCTTCATATACAAGATTAAATAAGATTCAGCTATGTTTAAAGCTCACCTATGTATCTGATCCTAAGCAATTAAATATGACACAAAATTGTTTAAAAAAGAGCTTTTGAGGACACATCATTCCAAATTGGATTACTTGGATTAGAAGTGGTGTCTGCGTTTTTAAAAGGCACACAATTGCTTGACTATCAAATAATGTTTTGGTTACACCGCAAAATTGTCAATTAACATTGTCTGGCTTAACAGATGAAACACAAACACGTCAGGTCAAGGTCTGTAATTCCTAAATTATCATTTAATCATCACTTTCCTTTGCAGGAGTAAACAGCCAATTGAAAAACAAATTTATGGGATTTTCATGCTCCAGCTCCCACGCTGGCGATATTGACTGTGAAACACAATGTTGACACATTCTGTCTAGTGGTTATCAATAACAATTTATCATGTCAGAGACACACTTCAGGTGGCTGTCGTTGTACAAAACATGAGTTGAGGTGGAGATGGAGCCAAAAATGAGCCAAAAATTGAGCAGGAAAAGGAACAAGCTATGTGAGACAAGATTCATTTTCAGCAGAGTGTAACCACAATCATCAGTTCCTGTGATCTATTGTTGGCTGACATGCTGCGCTGACCTTTACTTACATTATCTGCCATCATTTCACCATAAACCACAGATTTACGACTTTGGAGAATGCCAGGGCCCTAAAAATCTTGTCTCTGTCTTCTCTTTGTCATCCCGTCCTTCTCTCTCTCTCTCTCTCCTTCACTTCAAGAGGTTTCACCCCCCCCCAATCACATCATCTCCCCCTACTCCTCTTCTGCTGGCTGGTGTTGAAAAGCAGAGAAGGTCAGAGTCGTTAGTGGCATGGTAATGGACAATGTAAATTGGAAGGCCAGTCTTGAAAGAGATTAAAATGTAACTTTGAGTCAGAGCAAAATGTCTTCTGTCCAGTGAGAACATGCCGCTGCTTATGCAAACATCATATTAAATCAGGTTTTACTCAGAAGTAATTGAGGCAAAGTACACTTTCTACAACAATTTATTCATCACAGAGTCCAAATTTTCCATCACTATTGTGTTACCACTGGAGCTCCAACAATTATTTAATTTTGTGTTCAGTTTTAGTTAGTTAACATAACAAGCACCTCCTCTAGAGATCATACAACAAACATCCAAAAACAAGCAGATTAATAACAGAGCCTCAAAATAACATTTAAAGCTGCTTTTAGCTTTCTGTGGCCACTGGGGGGCAGAGATACAAGATAAACTGAAAAGAAAAGAAAAAAAAAATCAACCCTTACTTTACCGTCTTCTGCAAACAAAACTCTGGCAAGACATACCAAACAGAAATGTGCTTCCATTATATTTGGAATTTTCTGACTCCCATTAAGAGGTGATAGGAATGATGAAGTTTAGAGATCTCAACGCAAAGGCTGCCAATATGTTATTAACTATAAATGTAATGATTCCTATGACATCTAGAAGTTTTTAAAGAACCCTCAATATTATTCAATCATTGATTTTCATTTATTGATGAAGGTAAAGTCCCAAAATCAAGGGAGAACCATAGTCACATTAAAGGCACAGTCACATTGGCAGTTGACTTGGGAAAGTTTTTAAAGAGCTGTCATCATTTTCGTCACCTTATCTATCACCTACACGTCAGCAGGGGTGATAGACAATAATAAATAAACTTACTACGCACATACATACTATCTTCTGAATTTTTGTTTTGCCTTTGTTGGTCATAAAATAGCATCAGTATTAGCTCCATTTTTTTCTTGTTACGGGCTCAAAACTTTTTATAAGCTTTAAATAAAAGAAAATGCTGTGGCAGGTATATTGTTGCATTTTAGGTGACAATCGAGACTGCAACTCATGCATCAGGTTGCTCTGTACCAGCTGCATCATCTCTGCAGTACTACAGAATAGAAGAGCATATATTTTTTTTTTCAAAATGATGAATAAATGATGTAGAAGACACTGAGGGCACAGCATTGCTTTGTTTCTTTTTTTTCTGGGTATAAGCTCTTGGGTTGGTTACACATTTGAATACATGCATTCAAACATAAAGTAAGAATCTGCTCTGAGAGAATATGCATGTTCCTTCAGACTTTTAAGATAAATAATTACATAAAGATTGCATTGTTTTTAAAATCCTCACAGGGCATTGATGTTATGAGACCAACCTTCAGCTAATAAGTTGGTCTGAGCTAAACAGCTTCCCACTCCATCATCCTGGAAAAAGCTTTTGCATTTTGCCCTGCAGATCAAGTCGACCTTCAATAAAATGTTCGTGTTTATGGGGAGGATTTTCATAAAACTTTAAAGAGACCTGACTAAATCAGATGACTAATGCTAAAGTTGTCTGTCCTGTTCAGTGCTCATATCTGTGAGTGGTACTATTTTGTTGATTCTCCCGCAGAGGAAGGCGCCATAGTTTTGTGGTAAGAGCAACAGACAAACATAGCATTGTAATGAAAGGAATTGGGTTAGAAAGCTTTGATTGCTTTATTATTTTGTTTTAACAGCAAAGATTAGCATTGTATCTTCATCCCATTTCCTTGGCTTGATTTAATTGACACATGTTCTCCCACTCCTCCGTTTTGCAGCTCCATACATAACCTTGATTAATGATGGTCAAAGACAGAGTGCCATTACATGCCTATTGACTCTAAATCTGCAACATCAGGCAGCTTTCAGCTTCCCCAGTTCAAAGTAATTTACAGTAATTAGCACTGATGGAAGGGCCGACAGCTGAAGGGAGCAAAACGTGGAGTAGTTTCAAGGACATGCAGTGACATTTTGATTTTTCTTATTTGTATTTTCCTCCTGAATAACAGTAATGACTATCTGGAAATGCTTTGAGTGCTGGGAAGCTAAAATGCTTATCTTAATGGATTGTGCGGTCAGATGGAGGAGTATGGGGTTGAAAGGCCACTGATGCATGTGCAAGAGCTGTTTGAGTGTGTCTGTATGCACTGCCATCACTACAAGTGTTCCCTGCAGACACAGGTCAACCTCTGAGATTTCCAATTCCTAGGCACTATGGGAAATGTAGTAAACCCTGAGGAATTAGAAACATAATAACCACCATTAATCATGAGGTAAAAGTCGTCAGTGGGTTGCTTGTGCGCTCGACACAGGTTGGAATAACTAGAAAAAGACATTTCTAAAGTGTAACAAGAGGACTCTTTCACAACATGCAACACAGATGAATTTTCAGGATATTTAGATTCAGAGGTCATACTCTGATTGTTCAAGTAAAAAGTCATCTTCCCTCAGGTTATAACTCGACCGGTTTGAATCACAACTTTAAAAGAATCTTCACATTTGGGTTGCATGAACGACTTTTGTCCTGATCTCCCCTCTCAGCAAAGGCCTGATTGTTGGGTGTTCGCAAACAGCATCATGTCAGATTCTCTTGTAGTGTAGGGTGTGTTCAGAATGATTTAGTCCAGTCGTATCCACTTGGAGGGTCCCCGAAGGAGATATTGTAGATAATGAACATGTTTAGTATTAGCGACTAGAAATCCTGTTGTGTGTGGTGTTCTCTGAGAAGAGTCAAGCAAGCAGTGTGTAAGGTTACAAGAGCCAATCAAAAGGCGAGCTGACTCAGCTGACAGACCAAACATGAATCAAACCAAACAAAACACATGGAGCCTGTGAAATTCAAGTTTTTTGGACTTCCAAAATGAAAGACTGACTTGATTTTTGGGAACAAGATGAATGTTTAAGTTTCATCCAAAACTTCACTACACAACAGGACGGACAAAGAGAAGAGTTTGTTACTGTAATGGATGAACCTAGTGAGTGATCACCAACAGCCACCGAGCATAATCATAACTGTCATCTTTAACCGTTTTAACGGCTGTTTAAAAATCCATCTCATTCAGTTACCTGCTTTTGTCATGCACTTTTGTCACTTTTGTCAACACCAAAATCACGCAATACTATGTGAGATTTTGAATGTTGAACATTAAGAACCAGATTCTTGGCAGAAGAATCTGTTAGTGTGTGGTCCGCTCTGAAGTGCACACCACACAATACAAGATCAGAAGAGAGAGATCGGGCAAGGTCTGTCTATTGTTGTTGCCAAGTGTGTGGTGTCAAAATCTGTGGAGATTTGAAGAATCGTGTGGTGTGTACCAGCCTTGAGTTGTGATTGCACTTTTATGCGAAACAAAACAAGCCACCAAGGATTTCCCAGAAGAGGAGGTCTCAGCTTGCTTTTTTCCAAACTTTGAGTTTGTTCAGAACAAACAGCTGCCTTACTTTGAGGACTTCGAGCAGCTTGTCAGTGCACGGGAGCTTGTCCTCTTAATCACTGGAGTCCCCACTCTTGCCAATCGTTATATTTTGGTGAGGTGTTCAAAATTTGTCAGACATGTTCATTTGACCAAAAGTTGGTGAGGTTTTTGATTTCCTTGATGCTTTGGGTAAACTCACAGCTAATTTTGCTGGTAAGTTAACTGGTTAAGGTCAGTTGTCCCCTTGGACCTGGCTCTTCACAATGCTTAGTGTGACCACTGAGCCTACGCAGTGGAAAAAGAGGCCAACCCTTCGATAATGTTTCATGTGGCTCTTTTTACAGTATTACAGCATGAACACAAAAAGACCCAATGCAGCAGTGTATCACTTTACCATGTGGGTGAGAGCAAAGCAAACAAGCCACATGCAAAAGCACACTAAGTTGGCATTCATACAAAATACTGAAGTCCTCAGTTTGAGGGTTTCTAAGAAAGCTACACTCAAGTGCTATCAGGAACAGCTGCTGCATTTCGCAGTTATCTTCTTCCTCTGTGTAATAAAATTGCTCACAACCTTGAAAACAACACACTTATAAGTGTGTGTGTGAAGCACTGTTAATTTTAACCTGTCTTACAGCAGTTAAAAGAGCTGTCAAAAACATATCCAATAATTGTGTCAAGTTCTTTACAAAAAAAAAAGTGTCAAGGAGGTTCTCAGCTGTAGTGCAGGTACTTACCAAGTGAGAACAATCTTGAGCCTCACTTTCATGCGACCTGTGTTAGCAGGAATTTGCAAGCAATTTCTATGAGTCACGAGGACTGGCTGCAAGTTTGTAAAACACACACTCCAGCTCAACCTGTGAGCTACTTTAAATGGATTCAGGGATAGAAGTAACTAATTAACTGATGAACTGAAGTTACTGTTATTTAGGGCTTATTCATAGGCTGTGACTTAATATAGGCATTGTCTGCAAAATAGGATATAGAAATAAATTTTAAAGAAAAATATCTATGACCTTCAACATAAACGTGTTAAGAAATTTCTTTTCACAGTGGAGATCTCCTGTTGGTTATATTTCAATATTCAACCCAGGAACATACTGTATGTTGCAACATTATGTGGAAGTCATGTCTTGCTCATGTTTCAAAAAACCTCACTCTAGATCCTCTGATTGAAATACTGGCTTTCTGTACTGTAAGCAGATTCAAAGGAAAGCAATTTTCACTTTTGCTGAATGGTACTCTCATTTCTTTAACAAAAATGCAACATACTTGTACTTGAGTAGAATACTTTAGTGTCTCTTTCCACTTCTGTATAGATGTATGCAAATATTACTCTCAGGCAAACCAATATCTTGATGATTTGGGTTTAACTCTTAACTAGCTGTCCCATGTTTTAAGTGTTCATCTCTGTATATTTTTCTTTGAGCCAAGAATAAAAAAAAGTGTGCTGGCAATTATAAGTGAAAGTCTTGACAGCATTTTGGGTGCAAGTATAGTCAGTTCTCCTTGATTTGCAACTTCAAACCATCAGAAGGGCCAAATCTCTAAAGATGATGAGATGGATGACAAGTGGTAGCCTATTAAAAGTAACATCAGGAAACTCATGTTAGATGTTAGGCAGAGCTCTGAGAACTATCAGGGGAGTTGGGGAAAGGAGGGGGGGATATATAGGATTTGAGTAAAATACACACTAAACTCTTCCTATTCAAATGCCCTTGAAAAACATGGCTAAAAATTTAATTTCTGAATCACATGATAACTCCTCTTTCTGCAAAATGTGGTTTTATTTTTTTTTATTAGTTATATATTCTGATAAACCAATAGCGCTCGATAATCTGTGGATTATAATCAACATGGCACTCTGTATGCACATAGTTTGTCTGATAAAAGTCCAATTGGGTGATATCTGACCCCTCTGATAGCTCAGTGGTTCACACAATCATTCATCATAAATGATTGTATTCTGATGTCTAAGAGCAAGAGTGTTACTTAAAACAACATGATTCATTCACACACACAAACACACACGCACGCACACACACGCACACACACACACACACACACACACACACACGCACACACACGCACACACACACATCATACTGTTACAGTGAGAGTAAGAGAGTAAAGGAAAAAAGATTGAAAGAATGAGGAGAGAGATTAGCACATTAGTATTGTCAATCATATGTGAATTAACCATTACATGTATAGATGTAATGGTTGATTTCATTAAAAATACCTTTAGCCTATAGGCTAAAGGTATTTTTAATGAAATCTTTAAAAAAAGAAATGACTACCTTTCTTTCTTTCTTTCATTCTTTCTTTCTTTCTTTCCCATCACTTTTTCCATCAGATTATGTGTTACTGTGTGATTTAGACGTAATAGCCCTTTGTTAACTTCAGGGACAGGTCCAGATCTATGGCTTATTAATAAAGTGCTTGCTTGACATTGATAAATACAGAACATGATGGCCACGTCACAGGAATTAATCTCTATTCCAGGGATTGTCTGTGATTCATTAATCCATCTAATTACCACAGATTTCACAAAATATCTCCTTAAAGATCTTACTCATCCAACTTCTCCTTCTCTCTCTCTCTCTCTCTCTCTCTCTCTTTCTCTCTAACCCTTCTGCGTATGGATGGCTGCATAATAAATGAGTCTGAGGAGACTGTATTGAGGCTGTTATTTATGGTATGATGAATTTTTTTTTCCTGGTAAAATTAAATGTCTTATGAATTCATCACTTCTTTGTTGCCATATCTATCAACCTTAAACGCCATAAGCCCAACTGTGAATGTGATCAAAGGTTCTTAATTGACGGCCAAATTAGGCATGAGGTTGTTGTCGATTTTGCATTGATTAACAAATTTATTGTTAGCCTTTGAAGTCTACAGAAAATGTTGTTACTATATTCATATATGCTATGGGTCAATGCACATGAATTACCCCAACAAACATTATACACTCAAAAACAAGTGCCAGTTTTAATTATTTAGATCCAAAGTCCCTTCCCAGCTGATTAGACCACTTTATGGTTTATATTTGTAAGTTTTTTCTCTCCTAGTATTTGAGATACTATTTATGAGATGATAACTTTTTTTAAGAGAAATTCTGTGTTAAAATGTTTTTGACTTTCCTTTTTGATAAGCAAACCTCTGCTCTGACTTTGGTCCCATCAATCTAAACAAGCCTTCAAACAAGGCTTTTGTTTTGCTTTAGTTCATAATTTATCATTTTTATGAAGACTATTTCAAAGACAAGTCTTCATCATTTTCAAAGAAATCTAACACTCATAAAAGTTTGTCAGTTGTTATAACAGGCGTTGCACTAATTGAGCCTCATTCCAGCTCAAACTGGATGACCATGACCAGTTTGAAATCAAGGTTGAACTTAGACCAGACTGGCTGTCACTTCAGTCAGCTGCAGGGCTGTTTGGATGCCTAATAAATTGCCCGCACGATCTGGCTTTTGGACAATAAGATGCACTTTTGTCTTATCATTAATTCTGGCCTGTTTTTTTTATTCATTTTCCAGAGTTTCATTCTGAAAAAAAAAAAATCATTTTAGAAGTCAGTGTACTAATTTGAGAACTAATGTCTTTGGCATTTCTTATTGCAGTAAAGAATTCTTATTGTGGGGGCTCCTCAAGGTTTTGTTAGTTATTTACTTCTAAAAGGCTGAAGGTTTCTATATTTTTGCATGTGTGTGAAATACATTCAAATCAGAGTGCACCAAATAAAAGCGCTAGAGGGCACATTTAAAAGAAAGACAGATGCCATCTTTTAGGTTTTGTGTTCCCATTGATGACATATTTGCCCCTGGAAGTCATTCAGATTGTAGTCTTTTCCACTTAAGTTTCTAGGAAATTAAAATATTCATTAGCCACAGTGGCAGTATACTAAAATGTCTCCGTCATTAAACTGGAGTGCCTTGAGCCTAAAGTTAAAACAAAATTTGAAGACAGTTATTTTTCTAAGCTGGTGCAGCCTTCATATCCACCATCTCTGAAAATCCTTGGGATTTCACTGAGAACTTCACAGCTTAGTTGTCTCTTTTAACAGCAAAAAGTATGTGATACATATAGACATGGAGCAGTGTGAAATATTGCAGCCTGCCACCTGAACCTGCCAAGAAAATATAATTTTAGAAAAAGCACTCATCTTCTTCAGACAGTCGATCCTGCTGTCAACACGGGTCTTGATCTTTTTGAGCTACTGACTCATGTGTCTAATCTCTCTCCACACTCTCTCCGTGCCATATAACTTGTAACATGAAGAACCTCATCTCTGCCGAGTGAAATTTGAAATTCATCCCCAGCTTAGACTGTGTCATACTGAAAGTAAAAGCAACAAAATCAGATGCCTTTGTTTTGAACCAGACCAAATAGTATCTTTAAGGAGCTTAATTGACATCACGGTTGTCTTATTTTTGAATACTGTGTTTTTGAAGAAAAGAAAAGATTTGTCAACAGGGTAAAAATGTGCTGTTTATTCTAGAGTTGAATGTAGTTAAATTTGTTTGGGTTTCAGCGTGTCTTTGGGAAACCTTGAAGAATTCCTTGTCAAATGAGAACCAATCATCAGGAGTGTCAAACACTGTACAGAGCGTCCCACTGCCTAGCTTAAGGTAAGACAGTTCATCTCACCTCAAAGCTCCCTGGCCTTCTAATTCTCTACCCTGATGATTTTAAAGTTTGTTGCTTACATTGATACTACGAGGATCCTACCTTGAAAATCTTTTGGCAAAAACTTTTATCACTGTTATGCTCATAAGTCTTAGAGTAAGAGAAATTTAGCTGTGACTACCTTTCAACTATAATTGAAGACCACTTGTGTTTGGTGGGCTGTTTAGCCCCAACAGTTGATTTCAATTACAATACCCTCATTACTTATACTTTTTTCCTGGTGTTATTAAAAGAGCTAGTTCCTAGTTTGTCCAACAAGCAACCTCTTTTGCCCATTAAAAGCCCTCTTTTCATTTTCATCAGTCAGTTAGACCAGCTATCCAGTATTGAGTTTAAAGCAGTTTTCATAAGATACAGATAAACAAAGTGGGTCAAAGCAGAAAATACCAGCAAATATCGATGTTCCATGGAACATCCCTCTAATTTCTTTGCTAACATAACATGAGCATACTGGCACACAAACAAACATAGTGAAATGAGGATAACACTTTCTCTTTATACATCCATGCACCAGCTGGCCTGATTTGCATAAACAATGCACCACAGAATGATTCGTACAACACATCAAATCATCGCCCTTTTAAACTAATGGCCTAACAGAATTAACTGAACTATATAGACTACACTACTGACTTAGGCCATTGGAATACGGAAAAACAGCATTCCCTTTTCAATGAGGATTTACCAGAGGTGGAGGGGCACCCTGAATAGCTGAGTCAAAGCTGAAAGGTGAAAATGTGATTTTCCTAAAAGTGACTGAGGGCAGTAGGTTAAGAGGGCTACAAGTGTTGTGTGACATGCAGTCTTCATCCAGTAGCTGACAGCTTAAGATTAAGATGTGTAAATATTTAAAAAAAAAAAAAAAAAAGGTATGGGAACTTACAACCACTAAACACTAAAACAGTAAAAGGTGATCCCACAAAAACGATACAGACAATATACACTGCCTGGCCCCCAAAAAAGTCCCCACCTGGATTTAACAAAGTAAATAGGTACAAGTCTCCTATTGGATAATTACTGCATGGGCAATTATCTGTCAGCTGGCAACAAGTTATTTAACCCCAACTGGTGCAATAAGTAACTTATCAGTTCTTGAACAACCATGGCAAAAGACACATCCTGTGTTTGTTAGCATGTTTAAAAGGGGCAAGATCTTGGTGAAAAAGTAATATAATGCTAGATGGAAATAAATCTTGTGACACTGCAGAAATGTATTGAAACAATGCCATAGCAAATGTGTGCTGTAATCAAAGCTAAAAGCTGTTCAGTTAAATATTGTGTGACGTGTGTTTTGTTGTGGCAACTTTATTTTGAGCCAGGTAGTGTTTTAATTTGTATGTCTGCTATTTTGTATTTTATCTTGTTTACTTTGAATTGTAAACCCAAAGACTGAATTAAATCAAAAAGAAAAACTGCGATTGAGCTGTGTGTAAGTTACAGAACTAATACTAAAGTGGGGTAGTTTAGGGATGAATGAACTTGGCACTGATGCACACTGTTGTAACCTTGCACTGCAAACCTTGGGCTGTTATCTCCTCATGGTGAAGCACTGCATTGGAGTCTCTTCTTTCTTCAGACAGGCTATTTTAGATGAAAAGAGTGTTTAAAAGATGGCCTTGAGTATTTGGAAAATACTGCAGGGGGCTGAGAGAGGACATCCTTTCACTACTTGATGAGCTTAAGGTTACACTAAATTCCCCGAGAAAGATGCAGCTACTACGACTTTGCTGTTTTTAAATTCCATGTGCGCTTGAACTTGTCAACAATGGGACGTGGCCAACATCACAACCAAATGTTTCAAGGGATTTGAATCTCAACATAGGTGTTCTTTACACAAACAGTTTTTACTGCTCCAGTTACTACAGTTTCTTCACTTTGACAAATAACAACAGGATGTTGTCCTCTTCAGTCTGTAAAACCCACTAAACTAACAGCTTCTAAAGGCAATACTTAGAAATATATCATTGTTTCAACATGGCAATTTAGCTATCTCATACTATTCTCCCATCAGCATTCCACAAGAATCCACGTTTCAAAACATACTATACTTTCTTAGAAGTCACAGGAGAAGGTATAGGTTTAGGTCTAGGTGTAGGTAAAAAACTTTACTGACTCTATTTAGGACCTACTGTGTTCCCATTAATTAATTCCCATTAATCTTAATGTTAAGATACAGATTCATACAGACAAAGAAAACATATAAAGCCTGGTTCAAAAGAGGTACAAAACTTATGTTAATTATGTGCACAGAGAATTTTTTTTACATTTCAGCTGAGGCTCATAGATTGTAGGAAAATACTGGGGAGAAAAATGTGAGACGGAGAAAAAAATTCATAGTCCATTTACAAAACGAAACTTAACCTCCCCAGTTGTCAGTGCATGCCATGCCAGGGGGGTGCCAGTCAAACTGAGAATGAGAGAGACAGGGGAACGTTTTGAACCAGGTGCAGCTCATCCAGCTGACAACTTTTAGCCGGGACTTGCACCCTGCAGCACAGACACAGACTGCAATAAGCAGACAACACCTCATTCTTAAAGAGGTATTTTCAACCAACCATTAGTTTAAATTAGGGGTTACGTGTGTTCTCTATATAACTAGGAGCATGACAAACTGGTAGGACGGGTGTATGTGTAACTGATGGTCAGGGAAACTGAAATCTTGTTAATATCTTGTTTGTGCTATGCCCAGAACAAGCAAGGTGAGCGTCATCATTATGATGGTGAGTTTCTCTTTTCAGTTAAATGGGCAACAAACCAATGATTCGACGACACCATGAATTTCCAGGTGAGCCTGAAAACCCTCATATTGATGATGATCAAGTAAATTTCATTAAATAGCACCAAACCACAACAAAACTTTAGAGAAAGTTGTGACTCTACACAAAGGGCTGGTCAAGGCATTAAATAAAAAGGAATCTAACACTGAGCAGAAACATCAAATAAATAACACTCAAAGATATACAGCCACCTGTTGCAAGCGGATGGACTGCCAAACAGGGAAAAAGATTTATAATTGTCATTACTGGTATTTCTTCTGGTGATTCTCTGGTGAGAATCTTGTTCTGTTGTCAGCTGACAACATAACCCGTGAATGCTGCTCTGGAAATTGGGGTTTTATAATACAGACCTGTAGCTTTGACCCTCCAAAGAGATGTTTGTGTGAAGCCATAATCTGTGCCGTTGCTAAAGTCATTGCAATGAATTCTCCACACTTCTGCTCTGTTGTTGTTGCTAGGTAACATGTAGTTTCTTGGCAGCTGGTGTGTTGATCAACATCTCTGAATGGTGATGTTGGGGGAGAAAACTGTTACATATTTTTGACACTTCCTTCTCAGGAGAAGAGTTAACAGCACAAAATGGTCAGACTCTTTCAGTAACCATAACTGGCAGCCATTTTCACCCCCTGGAGACAGAGCAACAGAGCAGGTGCAGGGAACTGGCCAACCCAAGAGTCTCCATCTATGGCTCCACTCTGACGAGAGCATTATAAATCCAGACTATGGTAATAGAGTGGCCAGCCTCTCAGGCCTGTAAATGACTTATTATGTGTCAGAATTTTTTCCTTCCTCTTCAAGGTATTTTGGCTTGAAGTGTAAATAATTAATTTCCCTATTTAAAGAGCGTCATGTTTGATTTATAACACAGAGGTGCTGCGAGGTGACTGAATAGAGGTGGCATTTACTCCCAAAGACAAAAACACCTTTATCCTGAGCAGAGTCAAGAAATAACTGCAGCAAAATGTACAGGAAAGGTTTACCTGAATGCTTTATCAGTGGAGGAATGCATATGTAAACGTAACCTTTTCAGAGTCTCCCCTTCCTATGACATAGAGCTAAATCATGGAGAGGATGCTACTGTACCTGACAGGAATCATCTTCAAAGCAGAGTGTGAAGATAGAGTCCTGGTTTAACCTTTTAACACTGAAAAACATGACTAAAGCTTTCTCAGAAAAGTCCAGCTGCTATGTTTTGGGGGGATACATGCTGCTTTTAATTTGGGTACAAGCGCTGAGTGAGTACATTATTAAATATTTTACAACCTTTTTACAGTCAACAAATTCACTCCTCTTATTCACACCCACAAAGGCATACATAAAATATGCACCATAAGCCAAAAGCAGAGACTTTTCTTTGCACCTGAAATCACTTGTGTGATATTTATGTGAGTAATAGGAGCAACATGTTTTAACAACTCAGATGTCTTGATGATGTGTGGCTACAAGCTTGAGACGTGCTCTTACAATAAACTAAAATGCACACAGGCAGAAAAAGGAAAAAAAAAAACTCATATTCTTGAGGGCCTCATTTGGGTCTGCACCATAACAGTCCTGATGTTGTTCTTTGGCAGTTTGGTTCCTTACAAACCTAAATCTTATCTTTTCCTTTCTGCTGTTGTCTCCCTTGTACTCACATCCTTTTTGCTTTTTGCCTTATTGCACCCAACCCGCCTCCAGTTCCCTTCCTGCTCTCTCTTTTCTCTGCCGTCTTTGTCTTTGTCTGCTGTAACAACAGTTGCCAAACATGCTGCTGCTCTACAAGTCTGTCCAGAGAGGGAAGTGATTCACTGAAGGTCAGCCCTTATCTCTCTTTGTCTCTCTCTTTCTGTCTGCTCTCTGTTCTTGCATCTAGTGTGACACACACACAAGCACACACACACACACACACACACACACACACACACACACACACACACACACACACACACACATGCACGCACACACATCTCTCTCTCTCTCGCCACGCGCTCAGATTATAACTCGTTTCAGATGAGAGCTTTGAAGCCGCAGACGGCCGGCTTTCTTTCATCCCAGCACTGACTCCCATGCTCCATTTTCATTATTTGGTAATTTCATGAATATGTAATGACTTCCTGTTGACCTGACTAATGTGGAGTAGACACACTGACATACACAAACACATTTTCTAAAAGCAATTCAGGAAGGGTTAGAGAGCCGAATAAAAACAATTTAATGTTGAAGAAGTGTACTGTTCACTCTTATTATTTTTGCTTGTTGAGACACTTCCGTACAATATATCACAAAGGTGCCAACACAGATTTTCAACAATTGAAGGCCCAATAAATAATGTTTTTTAAAAATTCTGAGAGATTGAGTGTGATTGGAGTGAAAAAAAAATTTTGGGCACATTTCTGGATGCTGCTTTATGAAATCTGTTGACTAAGGGTTGCACATTAGCTGCTGTAACTTAAACAGTTAGTGAGTCAAACTTTGAGACATGCAAAGTCATGAGGACAAAAGCTTAGGAAATGCACATAATGTTATGAAGCAGATTATACAGATTATCCTTTTAAAGATTGTGTGGTCAGCTTCTGCGTTGCTTATATAATCAATGTTAATAACAAATACATCTTTCAAAAATGAAAGAGCTTGTGATAAGATTACACGGACGAAAAATAGGCAAGACAGGAGCAGCAGAATACACAAAAAAACAAGACTGCTGATCTCAAACGAAGCAAGACATGATGACTTTTGATAAGTTCGAGCACATGCAAAAAGGCGAAAAATTAGTAAAAGGTTTGAGGGTGAAGAGCTTCGTGCAGTACTTCAAATTCAAAATTTTTTCTTCAAAACAAGAAAGACAATTTGAGGACATGTATAAAGAAATACCACAATGAAGTATACAACTCATCCGATAGCTTTTGTGCGGGAGGGGAACACAAAAGACAAATTGAGCATAAAAGAGAGTTGAAGTAAACTCAGAGGCAAGCTGAGGACAAGTTAGTGAAGTAGGAGGCCTGCAGTGGGGAGGTGAAGGTAGCCATCACTCTCGAATGCTAAATAAATACATCTATATTTTCTTTTGTCTCTTTGATTAAGGATTTTTTTTTTTGCAACAATAAGTAACATGTCAAATTTCCAGTCAAATGCTGCTTCAGAATTGGAAAAAATAAAATTACTACGTTGATGTGTCATTTATGAAAGCTTTGAACAGAAGAGTTCATCACTTCATGGAAAATAGTGAGGGTCTCTCTTTTCTTTACTTTTTTCTCTTTTTCTTTTCAAAATAAAAATCAAGTCAGTTTAACTGGACAGCATCACAAGCGCAAAATCAGCTCCTGCTGTTTCACATGCTCACAGTACTGTCATCAAACAACGTTCAACCTAGGAAAGAAATATCATCTATCCAACAGGTTTAGAAATATTTACATGACTTTATTCAAATATATATCTTTATCTAAATCTATGTATCTGTTTATCTATATCCATACAGAGACACTTTGGATGGGATGATAGGTTCTCTTGAAGTCAAAGTCTGGAACAAAAAAATAAATGCAAGACTAAGAGTTAAGTGAAATCCTTGAGGTGCTAGTTGCTCTTGCCATCCAACAACTTTTCTGTGCAGAATTGTAAACTGCAGACTTTGAGGTCAAACACCAAATAAACTTGAACTTGTCAAATTTTCTCTAAATGTGGCAGACTGACAGAAAAAGAGCACAAACAGCTGCCAAATAAAGAAAAATGTCCTACAATGACCAGTAACAGCTGAATGTCTGTGTTGGAGTCTGGCGCCCCACTGCCACCAGCACATCTGTCTCTTTTTTTCTCCCCATCCCTTCCACCACTTCCTCAAGTCCCCCCTTTCTTTTCCTCCCCTCGTTATCAGTCTGGGTGCAGGCATGGGGACCGCCCGCGGAGTGTTGCCCATGAGGCTCAAACCGCCTGCCTGCCTCTTTGCTTTCTCTCTGTTCTTCCTGCTCGAGGTCGAACACCATCAGGGGGTGCGATTCAGTGCGATAAATTGCTGTCTTGACAGAAAAAAACAACAACATGGAAATGCGTTCTGACCAGAGTGTGCCACACATTCTCAGACACAAATGATTTCACGATGACAACTTAGCAAAAAACTGTTGGAGACATGAAAATATAAACACTAGAGAGAAGTCTTCTTTTTTTGTTTGTGTCTGAGTCATTTAAGTGAACTTGGCCCCTGTGTGAACACCTAGGAGAGTGTCTGTGTTAGACTTCCTCTTAATTAACAACAGAAATGACACAGGAAACTGATGAAATATGGATATGGGGGAGGATGTCATATGTCTCTGTTTATACATCTCAGTCATTTGTGTGAATTTCTCCGTGTGTGTGTCTGTGTGTGTGTGTATGTGTGTGTGTGTGCGCGCGTACGTGCATATGTGTGTGTGTGTGTGTGTTAGCTGGCTCCTGATAATTAAGATTATAACAATAATAACAGTTATTGTTGCCAGACAACAACACGTTTTATAATTTGCCTGTTTTAATTCTGAGAGATATTGAGACAAAGCTGTGACTGTGTGCAGAGAGGGGCGTGAGTGAATTAGTGCATCAACAGGCTTTGCAGAGCTAATCAAGATGTGTCCGTCATTCATTTAAACAGGATCAAGTTTGTTTTCCAGTTCTATTCAAAATCAACTGGGGTACCCATAACAGATTTTTTTTTTACAGCTCCTGTTGAAAGTTTGGCGGTCCACTCCCTCTTCTGCTGGAGGAGAAAATTAATATGTATATGTGGATTGGGGTCCTTCGCTCAAAAACAAGCCTGAAAGCCAAAACCAAAGTTAGGCTACTAACTGGTTGTAAGCATTCAACATGCCAAAACGAATTTACTTAACTTGTTTAAAGCAAGTTAATATTTTGGTGAATGATGAACTTAACAGCTCAACTTGCAACTCATGAACGGAAACACATGAGTTTACTTTGAGTGAATGATCCACTTTGTGGGAGACACATTGATATCTTGCCTGCATATCAAGTAAATACAATCATCCAATGTTGTGTCCGTCCATGGGTCAACTATTTAAACTGGGACCCTAGAATTTTGTTATAATGTTAGTTGTGTTATATAATTTTGGTATCAGCTGTGGTTGCATTAACTTTGGCAGGAGAGATTCTCCAAATTTTACAGATTATAAAGAATGTGGCCAGTTTTCCTAATGAGCATGAAAAATGCTGCATAATTAACGGATGCACCCAATACCAGGAATTTATATTGACTTTTATTTTAACGCGCATAATGAAAATGTTCGAACAAGCAAAGCTATATAATGTCTACACTTGTAAAGATCACAGATTCAAATCAAAGGAAGGACCTTTCTTGTTTAAAGTTGTTGCTGAAATCTTCCCAACCTTTTCTGTAAATATCAGAAAAAAAAATCAAAGAGGGACTGAAAAAAAAAGCTATCAACTGAACTTAATAGTTCATGGTTAAAAGTCAGCCTCTACTGTCAGTTACAAGGAAACAAAAGCTGTGTGATGATGTGTTCGAAGAAACACATTAGTGCTGTGGGTCACAAAGAAAACTAAACTGCCTCTATATGACTATTTGTTTTCAAAGCCTATTAGAAAATGGAGAGTGAAAAAAGTCAGGGTCATGGTGCAGAGCAGGCTATCCAACCCTGGTGCTGAAAGGGCCATTCACGCTCGCTTTCAGGCAGCTTGGTTGAAAGATAAACTGAATATAAGAAAAATGAATCAATGAAACTGAATGTATGTGTGTGTGTGTGTTTGTGTGTGTGTGTGTGTGTGGTACCAGATTGGACGAAACACCACTGCAAGGATTCTGAAGCGAGGTTACATAAAATCACATTGTTTCACAGTGTAAGTAGGGTTACTAGTATTGGGAAACCGGATTTCTTCGGGGGGAAGGTCATGAAAAGGGGGAGCCATGACCCCTCCATAATCCGCGGTATTTGCACCCCCTCATGCAGAATGAGACCAAACAAAGTAATAGAAAGAATCAGAAGCAGAACTTAGTTTTAGTGCATTTGCTATCACAGACTCAAAGTACAGGGATTTGTTTACAACAAGCTCAGAACTGATGAAAAGGATAAAACGGGAGTTGATACTTCAGAAAAAGGACAAGTATTATATGGCACCCAATGTTCTGAATGAACTGTAATAAAGTGTATTTTTGTAAAGATATCTTTCCAGACAACTAAAGATGCTTTGAAACCCTTTTAGTTTTTATAGGCTGACAAATTGTACTTTTATGAAAACCCAGGTGTCTAAATGTCCTCGGGCTCCGTTCCTTAACTTTTCTTTTGTTAGCAAAACTTCAAGCAGCAAACACTCATTAAAGAGCCATCAATACATGCCACACGAGTGCAAAGTCAACTTTTCTCTGGTATGCTGAATGCTGGTTGGAATCGAGCGGCAACCTCTGGTCTGAAAAAATGAGACAACACGGAAGTGCTAAAAAGCTGCTGTTCCTCCAGTGACCGCTTGAGGCTGGCTCCAGAAGCACCGGAAGTACTGTATTAGCAGACGGGAAAAAGGCCATTTTCAGGGCCGTAATCGGCGTATTTAAAGCCTGGTACAAACTCTGTCTCCCGTCTGGATCGCTAATTTTGCTAACGGCTCCCACTGGGAGGGGGGTGAATTTTTTTCTAACTCGGCCGTTTGGAAGATATTAGGACTAAGAGCTTACCCAATCAGAGCCACAGCTCAGATCACGTGACTGACGGGTGCCCAATAGCTGTGAGTTTGGGCACTCGTCACTCGTCCATTTCCAATATGGCCGCGCCCGTCGTTTAGCCTCAAAACAGAGCTGCAGTAACAGACGGGTGACGTCACGGAGACTACGTCCATGTTTTATACAGTCTATGGTTGGAATACAAAGTTGAACATGTTATCAGTACAGAAAGTAAATAAACTCGTCCATAATTACCCAAACCAAAGCAGACAAGTCAATACAGTGAGGAAAACTGTTTTTCTGTTGTTTATCTATAACAGTTGAACAGGTTAGAGCAAGTCAGAATTTTTTTTACTTTATTTTCACTTTTACCCTGTTACATAAAACATTATTTCTAATTCAATCTTGCAGAATTTCCAGATAATTTAGACCCCAGTTATCCAACATTACAACATCAAAGTTAAGGATTATTTTTATAAAGTTATTCATAATAATAATTACAAAGTACTCTTTGCTTGTTACCCAAAACAGAAAACTCACTGTCAGTTTACAATCACAGCAAAAAAAAAACAAAACATTTTTGTGTCAAATGGGTTATGCAACACATGACGCTACTTGGATTTTCAGACAAAGAAATCCTGATTTCATGTCCAAAAAAAAAGAAAAAGAAAACGTTATGCTCTCATCAAAATATGAACATCTTCAGATTAAGGTTAATGGAGGATATGGGTGTCTGGAGTTTCTTTACAGAAGTTAAAAAATTAATGAAGGCATTGGTCCTCTTTTAGGGCAGGTCTACTTTCTGGGAGCTGAAACAGGCGTCAAGAGATTGATTCACCTGGTTTGATTTGTTGACAATAAAAATATGCAAAATAATCTCAAAGAGGAGATTTCATGGGAGTCAGTTTTATCAGGGTTTTACTGCAGGCAGTAAGGAAAGACCCAGAGCCCAAAAGAAAGAGGCAGACTGTGCAGATCAATGTTTCACTTCGGAAAAAAGCTCATAAAATGTGCTCACAAATACACATACTGGTGACAGATGACCAGTGGGAGAGGAAGAAGGTTTAACAAGACAAAACCAGGAAATACAGAAATAAAAAACAAGTGGAAGCCTTAGGGAGACCTCAACTACAGACTAAACTGGCAAACTGACAAACGAAAAATCACGATATGTACAGAGAAAGATGACGACATCAGGGAGGAAGGTCAGGACATTGCAGCACTGATTAGATAGAGGAACAGGTGTGCAGTTTGAAAAGGAGGCAAAGTGCAAGGGTAAGAGGTAGAGTATGGCACAAAAAGGAGGAAGAGCTGTGACATTCAAGGCTTTCAGTTGAAATCTTAAAACCTCAGTAAGATTCAGAGATATTCATCACTTGCTTGTACTGATTTTTATCCCTCAAATCAATGTGCACCTTGAGAAATAGTTACCCTTGTTTATTTGAAACTCGACTAATTTGATTATTCTATTTATATATTTATTAGTTTATGTCTTTCACTTTTTCATATTATTTTATTTGTTTATTTGTCTTTGCTTATTTTTTTTCCAGTGGGCTGTAACATCACTAAATGGTGTGGTTCGAGGAGTTAAGTATTTTATGGGAATGCACACCTTTATGTTTGTTGTAAGGGTTTCTGTCATGTAGCTGCACTTTGTTTGGGTTAAGTATATTAACTAAAAAAGGAACAAAATGTCTTCTTTATAAAGTAATGATTGGTACAGGCTTGTAAATGCCTCTGTTTGAAAAAAAAAATTAAAGGGTCATTAGCAGAAATATTTATCTAATTCTGCACCGTCGTATTTAACAAGTGTAACTGCAGTCAATGGGTTTTTGTCAGACTGTAACTAGTGAGTACTTTTTTGTATCTGCTTAGAAAAAATTGGGAATAAATTATGATTTTTGACTGTTAATAAAGGATGCAATTACTCATGTACAGGACAAGATTGTAAAAGGATTCAAAAGGTTTGTCCTGGTGGGGCGCCAAAAGCAAAGAGAAAAAGAAAATTCCTCACAACTTTTGTTGTCTTGAAAGTAAGAGTTTGTGGTGCTTGATATTAACATAGAAGCTAAAAATGACTGTGAGGAAAATTCTGTTTGAAATGGATCACAGTGACTCATTTGATCAGAAGACTCGCACAAACTGAAACAGACTTCTTGTGACAGGGCGTTTTTGTTTTAAAAAATGAGTGGGGACAATATCTTCCTTTTAACAATGCTTTTGATTGTTCGAGACAACTTTTTTCTTGATAAAAGTGTGACGATTTAGTGTATTTATCAACAGCTCTGTCCTTTTCCTGTCAGACTGTCAAGCTCCAGTGTCCACTGTTACTACTAAATACAGTGCTCAGCATAAATGAGTGCACCCCAACAGATTTGTCAGAAAACCTTTACTTTCCGATCAGAATGAAAATACTCCATGCGACACTATACTATGAAATTTTCCTACAAGTATGGGCCAGTGATTGTAAACAAGATTTATGAGTTTGCATGCTCTGTACTTTTCCTAAAAAATTCATTCAAGACCATGTTGCAAAAATGAATACACCCCAATGAAAGTCTCAGGAGCAAAGCTAAATTTCAGACTTCAAAATCCCAATGAACAAAATTTCAACCACAGGTGAGTCTATTTATTTGCTGAACAGGTGTCCAGCAGACAGTTGATTATGAAACAGGTTACTTAATAGAGAAAACTCCTTTCCATTTCATGCTGTCAGCAATGGCACCACATGGAAGAGAAATGTCACAAAGCCCGAGAAAGAAAATAATTTATTTGCACAATAAAGGTGAAGGCTACAAGAAGATCAGCAAAGCTTTACTTGCCAGTCAGAATACTGTAGCAAAAGTGATACAAACAATTTTTAAAGAGTTCAAAGAAAAGTGCATGGTGCCTACAGTCAAACATGGTGGTGGCAGCGTCTTCATGTGTAAACACCTATGGGGAATTCTGAAGAGACAAGTTGAGCATCACTCTCCATCCAGCATCCAGCCTCTAAAAGAAGTCGTTCTTGAAGACTAGAAGAAGATAGATGTTGCAGTATGTTGCCAACTTTTTCATTCCATGCCAAGAAGACTTGGTGCTGTCCACGAACATTGTAGAGGTCATACAAAACACTAGATGTCGTAGTTTTTGTTATGGGGTGTATTCATTTTTGCATCAGCTTTTTTGAGTAAAACTGATGATTTTGTAATCTTAGTTATATTATCAATCTTACTTTCATGTTTTGGGTGAAACAAATGTTCAATGAAACTCAGTTTTGTCAAAATTTTGGGAATTGTTCTTGTGTTCATCGAGATATTGATTAAAATCTTACTTTTCAAAGTGGGTGTACTCATTTATGCTGAGCACTGTAAATCCAATAAACCATTTTCAGCAGAGAAAAACAAAGATCACTCTTTTACTGCTAAATGTTGTCATCTAGCATGGTGTTGTAATAGAGACTCCAACTTTCCTCAATCCAGTCCAGTCCAAACCCTATCAGGAAGCTGAGAAACAGATTTTAGAAATAAGCTATTTTAGGGTTGATAATCTGGTTTTAAGTTGAGGATTATGATCAGGTATATATCTAGATGATAGATTTATTCAAGATCAGTGGATACATACATCATTTTGGATACATTAGCACTATTTAAGGCAGACATGGTTGGCATATTGACAATTATATAATGTTTCAGAAAAGAAAATCCAATACATGTTTTTTGTAAAAGCAAACAGAACTGAATATATTTTTAAATGGTGGGTGAATTTATAACATAGACGGGCTTCCTGTCACAGAAAACCTCCAATATTCAGCAAAACTTTTACTCTGAGTTTGAATGGATGGTGCAGTGTGTGTTTGTGTCCCCAATTTTCTGTCTCCATGGCAAAGCTGGTGATGACAGAAGTATTTTTTTTTATCTGAAGGCCTGGGCAGGGAGCAGGGTCTGTAGTCAAGTAAAGTTCCTCTGAAATTCTGTTTTTCATGTCCTGTGTTTCATTTTTTCCCTTCTACATTGTCTCATTGTTGCCTCAGCTCTGCTTCTGTTAATTAAGAGAAGTAAATGGAAGCAGAGTCTCCTGGAGTGCACCGTGACAAGTCATGCAGGTTGATCTAACTGAGAAAACTCTGGCCTTCCTCCTGGAGACAAAAGTACTATGTGATGAAAGCTTAATATTACTCAGCAGAAATAAACCAATATTGTGAGGAGAAAAATATATTCCTCTTCTTCTTGGGTTACTTATTTTATCCGACAGTAGTGAATCAATGAAAGAGTTGACATTAAGCTGACACTGACATTGAAAGAAAAATACAGAGAGGGATTCAACATAGTGACTTACCTTGGTTTTATTGATAAAGTATTGTCCCACGTGTCTGGAAATGATTTTGCTTGTTATATTAAGCCTTGTTATATTAAGCCTTTTGTGTGTCACAAGGTTTGTGACAGGGTATTGTCTCACCCTGTTAGGATCCTATATTACCTGCCATCTTGCTCCTGGGATGTTTCCTTCTTTTAACCATGCTACCAACTTACAATAAGATACAAACAAAGTGACTCAGAGTTTTGATTCAACAGAGTTTTTATCAATCAAAAAAGGTTTATCCATACAACTAAATACATAGCTACTCAGGTCAAGCCTGGTTTATGCTTCTGTGCTGAGCCTACACTGCACTGGCTGACATGATCATAAGTGCTCCCTACCTGTGCCCGCCTGTGTCAGGTACGTTTCCATTACCCTTGGATATGCGCAAAATTTAAATAGCGCCACAAAAAACTGGTAATGGAAACACCTGAATTTTGAAAAAAGCTCTAAAATATCGCTAAAAAGTTTTTACGCTTTCATGAGGTGGTTTTTCAGACGTTTCGACATTCAAATATATCGCAAAAGTGCAATGGAAACACTTTTTCCGCAATTATAAGTCACAGGACGTGACGTACCTGGTCACATGATCACCTCTCTGTGAGTAAACATGGGGCACTATGTTTGGACAGAGGAGGAGACGGAGACTTTTCTCGCAATTATCTTCGAGAAAAACATAACGGCCATACTGGACATCAAACAACAGAGAAATGCAGAGTGTTATAAGGAGATAGAAACTGAAATGAGGGAGAAAGGGTTTGACCATCTTCCAGCAGTGTCATCTTGCGGGATGATATTTGACGAGAGTTACGGCGCTCCTGCCTAGAACAATCTTCAATGGAAACACATTCAAAGCGCAAATATACTTTGTCCAAATTATTGGAATATCGCTTTTATTTTGCAAAAAACTGTAATGGAAACCCAGCTATTGTAACACTGAAATGCTTGTGTACAGTGTGGTTTTGGTTTCAATGATTCTTTGATTGCCTAGTTCTGGTACCACTGCATTTACAGCCTGCTTTTTCACTGAACAGATTATGTTAAATTGGAGCTCATACATGTTGCTGCGGATCAAACGGTAATGATTACAAGAGTGAATGGAAAGGAAATGTTGAAGGAGACGGACTGTTAGTCTGAGGAAGCCTGATCCCTGCTGAAATGTTGTGAATCAGTAAATATGCTTGATAGTAGGAAACTAGTTTAAAAAGTAGTTTTGTGGTTGTGATAGAGCAGAGAGGAAAGGGAAACACTTTTTTTTTATCGGCGTGGGCTTTGATCATTGTTGAAACATGTCACTCTCTGTTTGCTGTTCTTTTATTCATGAGCAGTGATGAATGGCCATATATTTGCTCATCAGCTTGCAAAGCATCACAGTTTAGTGATGTCAGCTGACTCATTTTCATGACTCAGACAAAGATAACAAGGCATCGGTGCCCAGAGTTCAACAGTTAAATTTGCCACAGTTATGACCCACATATGACACCCATCTTGTGATAGTTTTCTCGCTCCATTTGGCTGTTGTTTATCAGCTAAAGTCGAGCAAAGGTTGGGTCGCCGTGTGAGACGATCACACTGTCCATTTATTGTGCATACTCTGTGTGGGAAGTTTCCATCTGTCTCTGTTTGTGCATATTTCTGTCGTTCACAGTTTCTCTCTCTCTCTCTCTCTCTCTCTCTCTCTTTCTGTGGTAGAATAACAGGCCTGTCAGTCACTTCTTTCTAGTGGAGAGTGATGGACGAGGCAGCTGACTCATTCATAGAAGACAGCTGCTCATACTACAAAAGAAATGTCAGTCCAGATAAGTACAAATTCATGAAATTTGAAAAGAATCAGGAAGAATAAGAGGTCTAACCACACAAGACAATTATAATAATAATAATAATAATAATAATAATAATAATAATAATAATGAGTAGGATGATTTACAGGAGTAGTGCTCATCATAAATCTAGGATGAAAGGGTTAAGTTAAGACCTACAAAGTCAAAATTCAAGCGAGTTAAACACTAACTTTACGCCTAACAGTAAAAAAGGTTCCTCATTAAGTATTTGTTTGGCTCACATATTGAAAAAAAGGAAACCTTATTTTCTGTCTTTTCACTGAATCTTTTAGGAGTGGAAGTCATCCTAGGCTGTATTGTCTGCTGCCTAAGTCTTGTGCTGATCACGAGGCATTTATTCTCCACTTCTCTTTGTGGTTAGTAGAGCATCTGGGAGCACCTTACAGAGCTGTTTGTGGGTGCTGAGAGACAAAACTGCACCTCTAATTGGTAGTTAGAGGAATCTGTTGACTCTTTGTTGCAGTGTGACCACCGTAGGGATAAAAAGAGCTTTACTTAATCCTAGACAGTTCACTTTCCGACTAACTGTCTCATGTTGATTTACCAACTCTTTGAATGCACAGACGGTAAAAACTGAATACCAATGTTTGATGCGAAAGTGATTCGAAGTTTGTTGATGTATCATTCAAGAACTGTTACATGACATAGGATTTTTTTATGCTTGTTTCAATCCAGGAAGCAACAGTGAAAACACTATGTTGATGGGAGGTGGGATTCACCAAAAAAGCTGTAAATGCATAAATGATGCAAAGAAACAACCTTACAAGATTTTCAGAAAAATCCAGACCCATGCTGATCCCAACTGGATTTCATAGGCCAAATGAATCATCATATTTCATATTTTGATGTTGTCCACACTGGTGAATTTAGTTTACCTGTATAGATATCTTTTGATAGTGAATTTTCCAAAATTGAATACAAGAGTCTTAGTAGCAAATCTGTTTGTAGAAACACAAGCACATCCTTTTTCCTGCTGATCATTGCTAACATTGTTAGCCAACTAGAAGCCAATGAATAGCGGTCCACTTGGAATACAGAAAATAACTTTTGTGCAGTCATTTTTAATAGCTGCAACATCAGCTGGTGTAGTTGTCAGAGTTTTCAATTATATGATTGAAGTCATATCCCTGAGTGCCATGGAGACTGTTTTAATGGGTGAAGGCATATGCAGCAAATGTGTGTATTTGTGTGTGTGTGTGTGAGAGAGAGAGAGAGAGAGAGAGAGAGAGAGAGAGAGAGTGTGAGACAGTGTTATTTCCTATGCTATGGGTTGACGCTTGTACTTAAATCTGCATTATTCTACATAAGTTGATATATTCGCAGCCCTTTTCAACATTGATAAAGCTGTATTTAAGCTTTGAATCACTGTTTTTGTGAATCCTCACTCCAAACCAGCCTGCAGTAACAAGTGTGGCATTTGCAATAAAGGCTGTTCTTTTTCATTACAGCTGTGTCGTCCATTTAATGCAGCTCGAAAGCAGGCCAAAGTGATACAAAGTGCTACACCAGGCTCCAGGGAGTGCATCTCCATGTAGGATATATAGTTAAGAAAGTATGCAAGAAAGTAGCTTTGGTGCATACAGCTAGTTGAAATATGCATGAGGACTCATCACATTTCTATCTCTTGCTCTCAACTCTTTTCACACAGACACAGAATCACAGGCCGTGCTATACAACCAGCAGCGTTTCTCCTTATAATAATAAACTTTAGCAATAACTGCAGGTGGTTTACATGGTTGTCACGGTGATGAATGGTATCCAGGGCAACACAGGAAGTCCATCTGGAAGAAATCTGAAAGAGGAAGTACATAACAGAGATTGAGGAGACGCAGTGGCTACCTGATTTATTCATCCTCATCCATCATCTCAAACTATTGGTTTTCACAATGATTAAATGGCCAATAAACTATTTTGGGCCTTTATTGTGAATAGCGACGAAGAGGATGCTCACATAACAAGAAAATCCGCCAAACGTTTTGGCTCTGGAAATGAGGAAACCAAAAATAGTAGTTTCAATTGGATCTGAGAACAGCAGCAGCAGGAAATAAAACTAGTAAAGCATAACTATTCTCCCCCTTCATTTTTTTTCTTTTTTGTCTTGACAAACTTCTTCTCTCCTTCCTATCTCCTCTTACCCGAAACAGAGTTTTTTTTCCTCTCTGAGAGCCAGAAGTTAAGCGTTTAAGTCCTATTAATGACTGTAGTCATTTGATGTTGAACAAGTTATCCAGGCGGATTCAGCATGACAGTGAATGGTGTCATGGTGATTTTCATGTAGCCCTCTAACATTTCTTTGTACCCACTCACTAATCTCTATGTGTATGAATGAGATACCATGCATGCATAATTTTTTCTATTCTTACCCGCTGATTACTAAACAGCTCAGACTTCTGCGTACATGAAGATCAAAGGGAATTTTCAATGTCATGCTAAAAATCGCTCATCCTGCGAGTGTGTCTGTGAGAGAGGGGTATTTGTGTGCACGTCTGCACATGTGGAATACATGTCATGCTAGGCGAGCCAAATCAAAGGAAATGGAGATCAAGAAAAACAGAAACTTCAACTTAAGCAGAGCGCAGATTGTTTTGAAAAATACATGACAGCTCTGGTTATAAAGAATGTTTGAAAAGTAACTGAGAAAGCCAAAGGTTGTATTTTTTCATGCTAAGACCTCATTTTTGCAGATCTTTTATGATTTGTGCTTGTGATCGGTTCATGCGTTTTGTAGGCATTAAATGCAGTGTGGAACAAATGCACAAAAAATAGATTATGGCCTTGTTTTGTTTTTTCAAAATCGGTTAACGTCACATATATGAAATAAACAGACTAGTGATTTGCTTAATGTTGCATCAGACAGCACCATTTTTACACTCTTACATCTAATGCCTCGTTTCTTCTACATGGAACATTTGGCTTGACTCATATGAACTCATTTTTTCCTCTTTTATTTTTATTTTTTTTGTACAGAGGATTGTTTTTAAATTGTGAGAGGCTGTTCACAAAGTACAGCCCTATATTTCCACTAACTAACATAACTGTATTTATTTATAGGTTCAATTCATCATCTTTACTGCTTATTCCATTGGAATTGTGGAGCAGAAGCTTATCCCAGAAGTCATTGGTTTTGAGATGGGTTACATCCAGGAAGGGTTACAGTCCATCACTGAGACACATAGATACTCTCACAACCAGGTAATTTAGACACCAGTTATCCCATCAAGCATGTCTTTGGCCTGAAGGTAGAAGCCTGAACACCCAGAGAGCCCAAGAACGTACAGGAGATCATGCAGTCTAAGAGTAGGAAGGTTCAGTTCTGTTCAGGGGAGGCAACAATGCAAACAACTTCACTTCTTTGCAGCCATGTGCAGGGTTTGAAACCAAGTCAAATCCACTGAATCAATCCATGAAATAGGTCAACACAGTTTTTATATACCCTGATTGGTTGTTAGAGTGACACTAGGTTTGTAGACGTATAAACTTTGAGTGAACTAAGAATGACAAAGTGACCTTTTTAGATTGAAAATCGCATCAAGTATCATACAAAAGACAGTAAATATTGTTGCTTTTTAAATATCTCTTGAAGATCTTTAGAAATATTCTTTAAGAAAAGAAAAAATATTTGCACATCTACTTCTCGGGCAATTGAATCAGACAGAGACACTAAAGTCCTACGTAACCAAGGAGAAAAAAAATTAGCACACTGTCCAATTTAAAGAAAAAAATGATAATATTAAATGATAATAATACAACTTTTTTTAGACCCTTATAAAACCACCCTTGTAATTTAAAGATCAAATTCAGGGAAACTGTCACTCAGTTGTCTCTCAATCTGAAGACTGTAGGTTTGAGTCCAGCACCTTCAGTCACGTGCTGAAGTGCCCTTGTTCATCGCTCCAACTGTTATTCATTGGTGTGTGAGTGAGTATGAATGTGTTAGCTTTGACTGATGGGTCCTGGCTCCTGATGGTCTGGATGGGTGAGAATGACTCAACGTCTTAAGTGCTTTGGGTGGATAAAAGAATGAAGAAGTTCTATACAAGTACTGGTCTATTTACCATTCACACTTGTTTGACCAAATTCTGTCTTTCATAGTTTTTAATGTTTTTATTTTCTGTTTAACTGTTTCTTAGACAGAAATTAAACTTCATCCTTTTATATTCAAAATAAATAGCATCCAGAACATGATGGGTGCATTTACTCCTAGCAGACCCCCTTAATGTCAGGCTTTACTTTAAGTTTGCTGTTCCTGGAACTCGTTTCCTCTCCATGTCTTGTCTCTCAGTTGCACCTGCAAAACAGCATGTACTGGCATTTCCAGCATAATGCTGATGGGAAAAATTTGCTTACTCAATCATTTCCACTTTCATTACACTGAGAAAGGCTGCCAGAAAGCATTCACTCCAGCAGAAATCAGATGTCAGTACATCCCTGAGCCCCCTGCAAAACAATATTTTCATTAAGCTGCAGTGTGGGGGAGAAATGGTTTTCAGAAATGCTGCTGTGATAATAACATCATTTGTGTGTGTGTGTGTGTGTGTGTGTGTGTGTGTGTGTGTGTGTGTGTGTGTGTGCTATCTGCTGGGTGGGTGTTATTCATTTAAAGGTTATCCTGCACCCCAACCCTTTTTTTTTTTTGATATTTCCTGCAGTCAGGTATTTCTGGTGACACATCCACCTTTTTGAAGTTGATGCTTTCATTTCACCTAGAATCTTGTAATCATTACCTTTTGCTCAATAATAGCAACAACACAACACGGCCATAATGTACAACTTTGATAAATCAGGTAAAATGGAAGCCAACTTATAGTTTTATGTCGGTTCATACAGAAAAGAATACTAGAAATCTTCTCATATGCTTTTGAAAATCTACATTACAGATACCTTGATGCAGAAATATAATATTCCATACTTTCTGATGATTTTTCTATGTTATCCACTTGTGAAAACTTTACACAAACTTTTGAGACTGTTGTCCTGTAAGTGAACTTTCTATATGGCATTATGTGGGGAAAGTGTAAAGAAAAAAGATGTCTGTGTATGCTTAATACAAGGGTTTCTTTTTCTTCTTCTTCTGTGGAGCAATATTAAAAGAATTCATCTTTTACTGCAATATTAAGGCTGGGAACCTTGAACAATTTGCAGTCACTCTTCTCCTTGTAAGAATTATCCACCAGAGCTTTCTTCAAAAGTAGTCCTGGGGGACCCAAGTTGCTTTTTTTCAGCCTATCTTTTTTAGCAAATGAACAACACTAACAGTGGCTAATGATTTGCAGGCAACAGGGCAAACGAGTATTTTTGAGACCTAGAAGACCTGCCTCTCTGCCTGTCAAAACATCTTTCTCTCTCTTCATATAACCACCTGTCTTGATGTGTCGCGGTCTGCCTCTCAGTCTGTGTATCAACCTGTCTGTCTCAATTTACTTATACAGGCAAGCAGCATTCATGCCGTCAACACTCTGTCTACACATTTAATGCCATCCATCAGCCTATTTCTTACCATTCAGTCAACACTAACACTTTTTGATAGCCTATCACTGACACAGATAATACTTGAATGATGCTTCCTCTTCTGTTAGCAGTGTCTTGTCTATAATGATCTGATCTAAAGTCAAGCTCCGTCTCAAGGCATTCAAATCAGGCCCTGGGATCAGGGGAGAAAAGAGATTCCAACAGGAACCAACAGGAAATTAGTGTGTACTCTCTTTGTTCTGACCTTTTGTTCGTCTTGGATTACACAACTCAAAAAGATGTACAAAAAATAGAAAAACAAAAAGCCTCTCAAGGATGACATTAACATTCAGATTTGCCTTTCAACAGCTACATGAGATTATCACCTGAACTGTCGAGATTACACTCTGCAGAGTGAACTTCACAGACTTCACTTTTTTCCTCTCTGACAAACTGCAATGATGTGAGTTTAGTGGTAAGTGGATGGATGAAAAACCACGAGTGTGTTCTGTCAAATTAAAGAGTTTAAATCTAAATAGAAAGATTGACACAAAGGGAGGATCAGAAATAGGTAAACCCAGTTATCCAGACTTATAATATGAAGCTCCAACGATGGGGAGGCACTTGCTTGGAAGGAAAGTGGGTTGTTTTTGTCACTTTGTGGTGACAGGCTGTGTGTCACTGCCGGGCACTCTGCCTGATTCCTCTGGAGAGACTGACACTGACACAGGAACAGGGACTGTCAGCAGCCTCACCCTCCTCTGGCCCATCTTCATGTGTGTGTGTGAGTGTGTGAGTGTGTGTAGCATGTGTGTGCACATACATCACAGTGTTTCCATTCCTTCGTTTATGTGTCATGCTTGCTGTTGCTCCAGTTCGTTTGTGCGCTCATGTCTTTTAGCAGTGACACAGTGTAACAGCGCAGGGCTTAGCTGGTCACACACTGACAGTTGTGAACACTCCCTGAGGATACGCACACACATGCACAAACACACACAAACCAGTTCTTTTATTCCCGCAACCTACTCCCTCCTTCTGGCTTTGCATGTTGTTTTGATGTATGTACTTCACTCCAAGATGACAGCATACATTAAATGAACTGTTTTGAATGCAATTTAAGTGTTTTGTACTTGTGCTGTGACAACGGGAAGTATACACCCTGTTTGAACCTTGAAACGAAGGGGTATAATGAGGCTTTTGCAACACTGATCAACAGAAAAAGGACAAAAAAACGCCTATGGAAAACTGAACTATTGTGTATGCATAAGGAGCTGCAGCTTCAGTGGTTGAAATGGGGGACTTTTTGTCTCCTGATACCACACAGAGAACCTGGAGCCTCTCTTCTGCTCAGGCCTCAGGGGGCCTTGAGGATCTAGGAGCCTAGGGTGGTTACCCACTTTGCCTCATTGGTAACTTAGCCTGATGGTGTACAATATGATGTAATCAGATACAACAGCCTTTCGAGTGAATAATGCATCTGTGAATCCAGTAATATTTACTTCTTGCCCCTAGTTCTTATTTGGGCTAACAAAAAGAGAGTCAGTCAGCTAAAGACACAGAATTGGGGGATGATAGAGTTTTGTTTATGTTTGTAATCTGAGTAGCAGTTCAGCTGGCTTTGGCTGTAAAAAAAAAAACCAAACAAAAAAAAAAAAAAAAAAAAAAAAAAAAAAAAAAAAAAAAAAAAAAAAAAAAAAAAAAAAAAAAAAAAAAAAAAAAAAAAAAAAAAAAAAAATATATATATATATATATATATATATATATATATATATATATATATATATATATATATATATATATATATATATATATATATATATAGTGTTGCATGAGTTTGTAGTCTTTGTCTGGGGGAGTGAAGAAGTAAAGTATTAATTATGAGAACTTTCTCAATGTTTGCCTTCGTAGGTGTCTGTAGCAGCTGGCTTTTTCTTCATTCTAAAATAACCAGCATATGGTGTTAGATAACAGCAGTGCAGTGGGTTATTAACGCCTCGCCTGGCATCTGTAAACTGTCAGCCATTATGTGAATATTTTATAGGAAAACTCACACCACAGATTTAGCAAGGAACAAACAAATGATTGTTTTTCTCTGAACAGAAGTGTATGATCCCCTCATGGTTGAAGAAATATTGGTAGCTCAGATGGAATCAAATCACTTCACTAAACCTTTTCTGTGTCAAAAAGCATTAAAGTTGAGGAACCCTGCCATATGCTGCAGTGCTGGGTGCTAAAAAATCCACCAGTCACACGCTAACATAGAAATTTAATAAGAGAGATTTTCATTTATCTTCCTGCTTCTACCTCTCTGTGTTTCTCTCTGCTCAAAACTGCTGCTGTTCGGAAACAGTCTCGAAAAACTGTAAACAGAGAAGTATACTTCTCACAAGGGTTGGAAATGCCATTTATTTTCAGTCTTTCAGCCAAGCCCATAACAAATGTAAACCACCAACAGGTCATCAATGGCCAGCCAAATGTCAGGGCAGTTGAACTCTGCAGTACAGTCCCCATGACAAGTGTCTACAAGTAGTTCTGTACGGGCATGACTTTGTGTCATTAGGAAGTGATTTCATTCATTTATCCATTTTCTATCACTTATCCTATTCAGGGATGTGGGTAGCTGGAGTCTATCCTGGGTGGGGTACACCCTGGACTGGTCACCAGCCAATCACAGGGTCGACACACAGAGACAGACAACCTCTCACACACTCACACCTTCAGATACCTGACGATTATGATTTTCACACAGAAAGCATAAGCGTTGGTGAAAGAGTCATTTGTAGCTAAATTATATGAGAGATAATACCAACTTATTTTTTGTTTGAAATAGATGTGTGCTGTAAATATTGTCAAATTAGTCTGACAGTTTATTGGGTCTTTTTCAAGGATTTTAACACTTACCTCACAGTTTCTTCAAATCAACACATTTCATCGCTGCACCTTACCTCTTCTTCCCCCCCCCAAAGTTAACGACACCCTTTCACCTCTTACACCATTTCTTTCTTTTTCTCTTATCTTTGCTGTCATAACCCTACGGTGCTGAAAAGCAGAGGATAAAATTTGTGCTCTTCATCCATAGGTTTTGCTTTTCCTTCTGCTTAATAGAAAGTGGCTGCAGTACTTGGGTGTGTGTGAGTTCGTGTGTTTGTGTTTATGAATTTACATCTGTAAATTTGAGGGGGTTGGGCGTTGAGGGGTTGGGGGGGGGGGGTGGTTAGCTAATGAGATGAGTGTGCTCACATTGTTTAAATTTAGTTGAGTGAACACTCTTGAGAATGAAACATAAGGGCCTTGCTTCTCTCCTTTTCAAAAATGTCAGCACCCCAGCACAAAGATAAGATGACACAATATACACATGCAGTTCACACAACTTAAAACACACTAACTGGTTGCACTTCAAAAAACGTGAAAAGCATCCTAAACCCCCTCTCTCCTACCATCTGTTAGGGTACAGGCAAAACCTACTCTCCCCGCCCTCTGCAATCTGCTGCAACCCCCCTCTTACACACAGACACACACATTTACACAAACAACTGAGACACAATACTCAGCTATTCTTCCAGTCAGACACATTCAAACACAATACCAAACATTTTGCTTGGATTTGAGACACACCTCTTCTGTAGCGTCACGCATAGGCCTAATTTTTGTATCTTCATGTCACTCAATGAATGTGTTTATGCCCATGTATGTGTGTGTGTGTGTGTGTGTGTGTGTGTGTGTGTGTGTGTGTGGTGCTCACAGCACAGGTGGCAGAGAAAGGAGCAAGATGGTAATGATTGAACCTATTAGCATTAAAGAGCAGACATACAAGCATTTAATATTTATCAAAGTATTCCAGCAAACAGTACAGTTCTGAAAAATACTCCTCGGGGAAAAAGAGCGAGGCAGAAAAACGAAGGCGTAAGAGGAACTGGTGGGAGATGTGCAAAGGATGAAAAATTAATGAGTATAATGAGTGGATCTGTAGACTGACCAATAGAAAAAAAAACAGAAGGAATAATCAATAGGACTAAGAAGAGAGAGAATCTACACTTTTCAAAATCTGGCATGGTTTTCATATTGCTTACCTTCATACCTCAAACAAACACAGTCATCCTTGATTAGTGTGTATCATACACACACAGGCTTGGTCCTCAGCTCAGAGGGGACTGTAGATTTTATTGTGTTGGGGTATAAATCTAAACCTTTTATTTCTAAACATCTTTGCACTGCCTGAAAACCCATTTATGTGTTGACATGATATGCTTAGAGTTAGAGGTTAGAGTTTTCCAGACACTACCTCATTTGAGCCTTGCATGAGTAACAGGCCCATTGTACTGTTAATATGGTGAGCATCAACATCTCAGTAAGTTCACTGTTTATCAATTGAATTTAGGACTTGGGCATGGTGAGTTGGCTAAGATGGCATTCCTTTGAATGTCCCTGGACATATTTTACTTCACCAACTGATTCCCTACTGTGGGTTCTCACAAGTGATAGATTCAACTTAGGACTTTCAAGACTTTCAAAGGATCCACAGGAAAACTGTAAGATAGACTGGGGAAAAGTTATAAACTGTTGTGTGGTCTCAATCAAAATCACACTTGTTGTTGTTGTTTTTTTTGTCTCTTTGTTTTTTCTCACACAGTCCAAAAGCTAGCATAAACAGAGATGCATATGTGCCCATGGTGGGATGCCTGTTCACTTGGCAATGCACCATTAAGGCTGAGCAATATACAGTATAAACATTTTAGTGCAACAGATGGTGCCATTAAACAATGTCAGGAGAGATCTTGGATATTTCAGCAAGATAATGCATTACAACAGTATGGTTGTGCAACATTTGATGCATCATGAAACTGATATTACATCAAGAGAGTAGCTGATCAGTGAGGAGTTAGATCATTTTCAGTTCAGAAAAAATCATTTCAAATTCAAACCTCAAAAAACACAACAGTAAAAATCACCAACTCCAACTTCTGGTTTCCAGCAAGATGATTGACAGTGCAGAGAGGATGCTTGAGCATCTTCCTCTGGGACCAGTTGACAGCTATATTCATCCTTGGTTCTTCTCCACAGGCATTTTCATTCAGAGCTTTCCAGGGAAATACATATTTGACAGTTATGCATCAGTGACTTCAGTCATATGTAAATGACATATTCAAAGGGAAAGTGACTGAAAAGGCCAGAGGGCATCGGCTAACCCTTCCAAAATACACAACTCCGTGGATGCCACGTGAAAATATAAATAAATCCAGATATAGTTTACATGACAGGAATAATAACAATCAGGATGGAGGCTCAGTGTGATTTCTCTTTGTAGTATGTTCTGTAACATTTAATTTCACATTTTAAATCATTCATGTACCTTGAAAAAATTCTATGGTTTGATATTTTAATCTCAATTAGTTACCCATCTGCAAGGTGCCAGTTTACAATGACAGGTTAGGTCGCGATTCATCCATGTGTGAGAGGTAGCACATGTTCTGTATCTCATGTACAACACATTTTTACCCCCCACTCAGTGTGTATGGAAATTAGACTGTGAATTTCCACTTTTTGCAACAACATCAATTAGGTGAAAAATCCACTTCTTACAATAAAAAGAACCAGGTCTAGATCTATGTTGTTAAGCAATGGCATAAAATGGTGCAAAAGGAGGGACACATCATGTTCTTGACTGACAGCTGATGTGAGTCAGCAGTTTAAGGGGCATCAATGTTGAAAAGGAACTAAATTCACATTTTTAGTGAGTCTGTTTGATTCTCAAAAAGATGTAAACTAAAAGCCAAGATTCTCATTTCTTCTTTCTCTACTCTTCTGTGAACTTAAACTGGCGAGAAAAGTGCTTAGAATATGATTAAGGTACAACAAGGTCATTGAAATGTGGTTGTTTGTGTAACATTTGAGATGCATGACTTTTTGATGCTATATATTCTTGAACCAAGCAAATGGAAATTTATGTCTTGCTTTGAAAAAGTGAGCATCAAAATAAGTATTTAGAGCATAAGAAATGTAGACTGACGTGTGAAAAAAGCCAGACATGGAAAGCATTGAAAAGGAGCCGGATTAATGAAAAACATAGGCAGACATTGCGAATAAAGGTCACAGCAGGTGGAGAAGGCATTCAGTGAACCAGGTACACACATGAGAAGGACAAGCAGTTCTTCCCCATAATAAGCACACATAAATATTGTACACCAGAGCACCCAATGAGTGTTAAGCACACCAAGTTTCTCACAGTTAAAAACCTATACACGTTAAGAACACCGTGGTGTTATCCGAAAGCTCAAGAGATCCAATAAGGAATAAACAAAACATGTTCAAAATTTATTTTGCTGTTTTCTCTCCATTTACCAACCATATTCAGTTTTGATTTGGGTCTAAAATACATTATCACTCAATCCCTACCAGTCTTTGTTTTTGTATTCTTTACTCTTTAACCTCTTACCTTTCTTCTTTCCTCTCTCCCCCTTTTTCTTCTTAAATGTCTGAGTGCTTGGGGCCTTCTCTTCTTCTTCTTAGTATTCCCTTCACGGTTACTGTCTGAGGGACTTTGGGTGGAGTGGGTGTGCCATTGGTAAACTTTGTGAACTGGGAATGATAGACTGATATTGTCTGTGTGCAGTGTTGCAGTTCTCAAGTCCAGGACCTGGACTCAAGCCCTCCTGCTTTAGTCCGGATATGTCAGACTTGTCACTTCACTGGATGCATGAAGACTCGGGGGACGACTCAACAGACTTGGGGTGATGTATTCACGAATGCTTTGTTAAGTTTCATTAATAATTTCTTCTGGCATAAGATCCTAATTCCCAGGCTATAGCTAACATGAGTTTAGTTACCTGCATGCGTGTTCACGTGTTCAGCAATAATGTGGCAAGTTGTCAAGGGAGGTGCCACAGGTTGTGCATTGGGATTTTGAAAATTTCGCTGCTAACACTGGTCATTGCAGAGCAACATGTTCACTATGTGAAAAAAAGAACCTTTGAGAGCAGATAGGGAGATTTTTATCTCTAGTACAATCGCAGGACGATGGACATCGTGGTAATCTACAACTGGCTGGAGACCGAATGTTACCATCTACACAGAGATTTCCTTTGGGGCACTTGAAAAAGTTTTAGAGCTCGACATTAAACTCGTTGGCTGCATTGTAACAACAGGATATTACAGTCTCCACATGGTGTCATGCTTAAGCCCCTTTTCTTTCTGCTCTGTTGCAGTGAAGCGCAGGGTCCTCCCCTATTCTTAATTGACTGGACATTTCAAAATAAAGGAACCTTCTTCAAAATAAAACTGCCCACAATGCATACCACATAGAACATGACTTTATCCTCTATTTCGAACTTAAATTTTTTCCGGACTTGACTCTGTTAAATATCTGGTTTCTCTGGAGTTAATGCGATCAACTGCTGAAGGCCAACCCTCTATGTCTGTCTCAACATGTTTGCATTCCTTTTTCCAACAGGGTAATTAACAAGTACACTGAATTTGTCCGGTCTTTTCTGTCTTGGTCAATCAAAATCCATAAAACCCCTTTAATACACATTGAAAACTTTGATATAGTAGAATTGAAGATATTCTCCATCAGAACGTGGCCACTTGTATTGATTAATGTAGCTTGGGGCTCTGGTGGCATGTGTCCTTGTAAAGTAAATGATTAACACTTCAGTCAGTCAGGCTGTCAATATTTGGCTGTGACTCAGAGCGGGGTCTTTTGACATTTGGTCTTTATGTCAGAAGATGCATTTTCTCTCGCATCTTTATTGAATACATCACTTGATGTTCAAAGTATTTCTGTATAAATAGCACAGACTAAAATATGTCAGTGCATTCATTTAGCCAAAGGCGTGAAATACTTGTGGAGTACACTTGTCTTATGATTTTCTCTGCTCACATCTCAACCAGGAGGGACTTCCTTAAGAATAAATCCCCATCTGTTATAGAAATTAAGAAAATGTGAGTTACATATTTCATTTGACAAGTTTGTAAAATATGAGAAGTGATTAATCATACGCCATTGTCTTTGTCATTGTCATGTACCCAAAGATTCCAGGTAATTGGTTCATAAATATATTTCAAAAAATACTTTGACATAAGTAGGTTTTCAAGTTGGTATAAGAATGAGCTCTAATTAATTGCTTGTAAAACTCAGGTCCAGAACTAAATAACAGGGACACAATATAAGCCGCTGGGAGAGGAACTTAAAGGATTATAAAGGCCCTTGGGTTATTTTGGAAACCAGAAAAGGAAAAAGATTGTTCATTTAAAAAAATCAGTTGTAGTCTGTTCACAGAGAAATAACTCCCCAAAAAGTTGCAATGTTGCTTCAAGCAGAATGTGTAAAAGTAATGAGGCATTGCTACCTAAGCTTAGCTGGCACAAGTCAACCTGAACGGACTAGATTTACTGTATAAATTTATAGTGTGATGTCCACTTCATTACCTGTTAGCTCTTTGTTCGAGGTAATACATGTTACAGAAACCCCCAAATGAAGATGGACAGCTTCTAAATTTTCAGCTTTATTTACTTTATTGACAATGTTAAAACAACTGAAATCAAAAAGGGCATATTTTATTGTTCTGGTGTTGGTCCAATATGAAGCAGCTTGTTCTGATGGAAACGACATTGTCCCTGTTGCCTGGATACAGGAGCTGTGGATTCCATTAAGATATTGAGAATCAAGGTCTTTTCCATCCTTACTGTATGATTCAGCTTGGGAAAGCCTGACTGCTGTACCCTTTGTAGCATGTATGGCATGCAGAAAAAGATTACTTTACACACAAGTGCCCTGAAGCAATTCAAATAGCAGAGTCATACACACACAGTCTTTTCACTTTAATCACCTGCAGCAAAGAGTGAAAAAAAGGAGGGAAACAAACTTGTGTTCCGGGCTGAAAGAAATTAAACAAAGACAAGTTGCAATCAGACCCTCACTTCTGAACATATGCAGCGGGAGCAGGGCCCTTGTTTTCATTCTGAACAAATTCTCAGTCTGGTAGTTTTCATTTCAGAAGAACTGAAATCTGAATAACCCCAAGGCCTAACTTGGCAAAACTCCAGCACCTGAATAGATGTTGACTGCCATAGTGAAGCCAACGGGTTTGTGTGTGTTATTATCATACCATCTCCTCCTTTCTGCATCCCATTGGACAAAAGCTTTAAACAACCTTCTGTTGTATGTGCATAAATTGGAATATAGTTCCTGAAGCATTACAGTTATTATACTTTCAGAAACAGATTTACTGATCACAGATGATAAAAAAGGGTAACCTTGCAGGACAGATGAACCTGCCTTATTCATTTTTTGAAATCCTGCAGATCCATCTTGCTAAGATCCAATGACAAACGATCCCACCTGAGACAAAAGTGGTCGACCCGATCAGAGAAGAGAGGCAGGAGCTGCAGACGTGATGACAGCTGGAAGCGCCTGAATGAACGTCACTGGTGGAGTGTGATGCAGTCTCTGTGGACGCAGCATAGTCTGTATTTGCAGTTTTTATCATTCTGACAGGAAACAATGTATTTGCTCTTCGGCTGACCAGTTCCAGTGTACACATTACACATCTGCAACGTCACACAGTGACTTGATGTGGATTGGTCTGTGATGAGCGTGTCAAGCAGAACGGTCTTCCAATCACCAGCTTCTGTAATTATTTTAGGCCCCACCTCTGAAAATGCTTGCGAGTGGCTCTTTCCCAGATGGAGTGGTGTAATACCACCATGGAGGATATATGGAACTGTCTGTATGGCGTGTCAGGTTAGATAAAAGGGTACAACTAACATGGAATGATAAATAGTACAGTGTATGACTGGTGAATAAACAGTATGAGCTACATCGGTTTCACTTGATTCAAAAAAGTTGCGTTTGAACACAGGACGTCTAATGAAATCATAGTGGTTTGACTCTCCAGGGGCAACTTGTCTGCTATAATTCACATTCAATTTTAATGTCAACCTCTGAACATTTCTGACACTCTCTTGTCTTGCCTCTCACAATCTGTATCTGCACTTGAATGTCTCTGAAGATAAGTTCTGTTTTTATTTCACACCACTTTGATTTGACCTGACCCCAGCAGGATGACATCTAGACCTGATGTGTCACTCATTTGTTACACTTACTCCAGGGCTTTCATCATGAGTCGACTAAGGGGCAAAGATCTGTTCTCCTACTGATCATAGCTTTACCATCGAGCTCTATTAGCTCTGTAGTGACAGTCAGTTAATGGTTTAAAATGACTTGGAACATGTCAGTTATCATTCCTGCTTTACAGTTGTTACTATCAGGATTAACCTTTGCATTCTTTAAATAAATTTCCAACTTAAGTCTAAAATACAGAAATTACATAGATAAATACTTCAGCTTTATCACTATTGAATACCTGATTTTTCTTATAGAAATGCATTATGATCCGACAGAAACACGGATCAATGTCTAGATGGATTCAGGATCAACTTTAGGGTTGCTATACCCCCTTGATTTTAACAAAGTTACAGCGATAATTTCAAAAATACACATTTTCTTTTCATTCAGTCTTCAGGACTTGTGCCCTGAAAATGGATGTTAGTTGAGAAAATGTTACACAAGGATCTCCTTAAATTATGCAAAGTGACAACCTGTTAATGTGACTCTCTGTCATGACAAGGAGTCTGTAACAGACCACCACACTCCAACAATAATGATCAAACAAACTATTGCAAGGGTCAGGAAACTGGTGTATAAAACAACTTGAAATATGCAATTCATATATGAAAGCGGGAAAGGAGGTAAAAGCCAAAATGTATTTTTGCTACAATCTGTTTGTTCCCATCCATTTCACCAATCCCTTGTCTCCTTCATTTCTGACTCTGCTGTTTTTCCCCTTTTTTCCAACTCTCCACAAGATGCCCTTGTAATTTCTCTACTTTTCTTCTGAACATACCCTTTTCCCTTTTATAATCAGTCCTTCAGTCATCTGACCTTCCCTCCTGCTCACCTGTTTCCGCTTTACTCATCAGCCTTTTTTCACTGTTCATCTTTTTCCATTTTCTACTATTACTGTTTGCAAAATGAGTTTATAGCACAAGAATTTTTTTAAAAAATTTCTTTGGTTTTATTCGTCTTCTTCACACTTTTTCAATTGCACTTCTTCAACAAATTTCAACCGATTCATACTATTCAAACTTAAAATGTCAGCTATTTCAGAACATGTGGGCTATAACTTTTCACATCTGTTTCACTGAAAATTTCAGAGAGCTTTCACTTTTTTTCACAATTTTGGTCCTATTGAAGATCAAAGTCTCTTTGACAATGCCACGCTGGCTGATGAAGTTTAGCAGCGAGCAGAGCAGAGACCAAGTACTCAAATTCAACATATAGCAAGCCCACCACACTGAGTGGACCCACCACATCACCAAGTTGCATTTACCAACTTTAACTAAGATGAAAAATAAGTTGGAAAAAAATCATAGTCCTGCCTTTAACCTACAGATAAAATCTTAGTGGAAGAAAATTATTTTTATTCTTGACAAAAGTTTTTTTTGTGTTTTGTTAGACTTTGCAGTTTAAGTGTGTGTGAAGCGGGGAGACAAGGCTTCAGCTTTCTGAGGAAAGCACCCTAGAGCTCTGGAGGGAGAGAGAGAGAGAGAAAGAGAGAGAGAGAGAGAGAAAGAGAGAGAGAGAGAGAGAGAGAGAGAGAGAGAGGAGTAGGGGGGCCGAGCCAGAGCCTCTGGAAGAAGTCACCTGGGATTCTGTTTATACCTGGAGTCGTTTACTGGCAAAAGGGGAGCTCAGAGTTGATTTTTCAAACTTTCTCAGAGAAGAACAAAAAAAAAAGGATTGATCATCCCTGACATTTCTCTGCCTGTCTGCAAAAATAAGTAGCAGAGGTGCTGACCTCACTTGACAGGTGTTCGAAAGTCATCTATGTTGACTTGTGACTAGAGGGAATATGTTAAAGTACTCTACCTCCTGAACAAGTGAATAGACTGAAGAACAGGAGACTATGAGAACCTGCAGTCCCTGGTGCATTAGATTCAGTCATAAGATAAACTGTAAATAGATAATTACACACATTGATTGGCACATGCTTGCAGTGAGCTTTTTCTTCAACTTACTGAATGACATTAATATATGAAACATAATGATTAACTTGTTAGCAATGCTGTAAATATTAACTGACTGTAACACACACACACACACACACACACACACACACACACACACACACACACACACATACATGTATACTTGACAGTTTCCTGTGTGGTACACAAGAGTGAAGTAAAGTCCTTTTCCACACACACACACGGACGGACACATTTATATTCATAATTTTATATTTATAAATGTGTTTGTGTGTGCGTATGTGTGTGGTGGTCACACTACTCCAACATGAACCAGACTTGAGCATGTGTGCCAACACACACATGGCCGCCACCGCCACTATAGACGTCTGCTTACAAGACGTGGTCTCATCAAAATGAGCAGATTAGAGATCACAGAGAGCACTCTTACAACTTAACTCACTTTTTGGCTTCTGTTAAGTTGTTTTGACCAACACAGCTCTCTAACACACCGCCATTATTAAAAATGAGAACGGGGGAAGCGAGCTCTGCGATCATACGTCAAGCATAATGCATCATGTACGTGCAGCGCCCGCGTGCATGAAGTGAGCCGGCATGGTTGGCCAGTGTGACCGCGCCCTCAGTCTTCCTTTGTCCTGTCCAATTGAAGGGAAATCTGTCCACCGTGGTGTTTGTGTTCAGAGTTAGCTCTATTAGCCATTTCTCTTTAATGGCATGTTGCTACTCTGCCAAGTTATTCCTTCTTGTGCTTGTGTGTGGATAAGTACCACTAGCACATCCATCTTACTGGAGTTAGATCTTATATTCCCCATAAGGATGGATGGAAGGACAAGTCTATATTGTCATTTCTTAGCTCGCACTGCAGTTCCAGCACAGTGTCCTTCCTCTAAGCTTGCAGGGTACATTGGGCCTAGCACCTGTTAGCATCGACATGCTATGGGTTGTTTACAGCTGATCTCGTGTTTAAACAGTGTGACCTGACTAGTTAGCTGACAAATTCACATGCATGAGACAATTTATGAATGTCAATAGGGTTATTTTTCCCACTATGACTACTTTCACAACATTGATCTAAGCTTATTAAATCACAATTTTAAAGGTAAGGGAAAACCATAGGATTTCCAACCAAATATTTGAAGGTTAAGATCAGAGGCATGGATTTAGATGGTGAGAAATTTTATATTTACATTGTTTGGTGACAAAGATGATCTTTGTACAAGTTTATAACTGTGCACAGCTGGGCTAACGCATTTCTTTGAAGGAATCACCCAGCATTTAAGTTTTTCATGCTCTCTTAAAATCTGCAACATTTTAGAACTCTTATTCCAAACATTAATTTGCTCTGTTTAGTTAAAATAGCAAACATGCATTCTTGAGTTTGACTTTTGGCCCTGTGCTAATTTGTCATTGTGACAGTAGTCATTAGGTGTGGTTGTGCAATTACATGTGTTTGTGAGATAAGAACTACTTCCAACAGATTATGCATGGCAGTCACATGAAGACTAGCACATGCCCTGCTATGTGTGTGTAATGAGGTGGCACACTCTTGGCATCTGTAGCACGGCTGAAACAAAAACCTCAGCTGGCCTCTTTTGTTTCAGAGACACATATGGTCGCGTTTAATTCTTCTGCCTTGTATTAGGGAGTGAAAGAGCTCTTTATGTGGTGTGAAAGAGTTTGTGCAACCATTGTATGTATGTGTGAATTCGTCTTGTTAAGCCAGTTTCATGGTCCTCTCATCAATACTTCTCCCTAAGGGATGTCTGTAGCAGTGTGGGTTGAGGAGTTAGTTGAAGTGTGTGATTCTGCACACTTTTCCCAGTGTGTGTGTCCATGTGTTATGGTGTATGGGGGAGGTGTTTCAGGGTTTAGTGTGTGCTCAAGATAGTGCAAGGATTTGTGTGTGTGCGTGTGTGTGTGTGTGTGTGTAATTTGGGGGTTTCCTGTGTNCACACACACACACACACACACACACACACACACACAAACACTCACACACACACACACATTGAGGGCAGAGTAAACAGAAAGTTATCAGTCTAAGAGGTGGTGCTGCTCTCACAGGAAGCATAGCCTGATAGAAGCTATACCATATTCACTCACACTGACTATATTCCTTAATGCTACAAAGGATTGTCTATATTTTATGTGGAGCAAATCCTCCCATTTTTTCTCATAAAGTATTTCCCTTTACAGTCTTAATGTTGTTTGAATCGACACATAAACCAAGAATAGAATAACACAAAGGAGGCCTGGTCTCTCAGATATGGGTGAGGAAAAACATAGCCTGTCAGAGGAGAAGCTACGCCACCTCAACTTCTTTCAGAGCAACGAAAAGAGCTAAAGAATCAAAGTTAGGATTCTATTTTTTATGTTCTTTTTTTTTTCTTAATCTAAACCGTGCTCACACTCACTATAAAAGCACATGTTAGAGAATCTTTGTTTGAAATTAAATACAAATCCTTTCTCCTCTTTTCCTTCCCTCTGTCATTGGGATTTAGTGTCTCCTCTAAAGGAGACCAGGAGTGAAATATTTTATTTTTGCGTTGCTTATTTTTCCCTCCCTAGTTTGCATATCTTTAGCCTCCAGCCAAGTGCTGTTAATTAGGTAAACAGGTAATTCCCAGCACAAGCCAAATGCACTGCGTGCCTGTGTGCTTGTGTGCATTTGTGAGTATCTCTCTGTGTGTGTGTGCGTGTGTGTGCAGGTGGATGCAAAGGCCAACCTCAGCATAATGCTCTACAATAAACGCTAATGTGAGCACCCATGGAGAAAAGGAGTTGAAATGCACATAGAGACAGGGAAATCAAGAGGCAAGCCATGCATTATCAAACAGCTGCTTTTCAAAAGGAGCAGAAACACTATTCAGCAGCACCAAAAAAAGTATTCCCTGAATGGCAGTTAACACTTTCTCTGCTTAAAGACAGAATAACAACCTGGAGTGAGTTAGAAATAAAATGGAATAAAGATCATGGATAAAAAAAAGGAGAAGCTGACAGAGAGGGAGAGAAATGTGATACTTTGTGTGTCAGGCTTACTGGTGTGTGACATGTCCGTCTCAGTAGGGACTTCCTGCCTCTCCCTCCAATCTTTTTTTTTAAATATTTTATTATTTTGCACATCACTCCATCCACCTCTTTTCCATCCTCTACTTCATGTCTCCTTACTCCTCTGCCCTTGTAGTTGTTCAACCCTGTCATATATTTCTTTTTTTCCCCCAACTATTCATGAATAATTCTCCCATCCATGCAAACAGACATACATCAGACACACACTGCCCACTTATTTTGCGTATTGTGGCATATTTTTAATGTATCCAACTGTCCTCAGTATCATCTGCCATGTTGGTTCAGATTGGCCTGAAAGGAAGGTGAGTTTATCACAACAGGTGGTGGTCTATCACCACTTCTCGTGGCACAGTTGCAGCATTCACTTCCAGCAAACAGGAGACATTTAACTGAGGCTATGAGCATGTTGCAAAGATATGTATTTTTGTAAGCTGAATACACTGAGTTTTGTAGAATATATTGCAACAGTGTATTGTTGTGTAGTCAAGTAAGCTTTTATGAAAGTCAAATTTACAGCTTAGGGGAGAATATAGTTTTGATCTTACAAAAGAGCAGCTTCCAACTGAACAAAGCAACAGTGTGCATCTAGAATTACATATTTTCTCACCATCTCTCCCCTCTGACATGATTAAAACAGCATGTTTAAATAAATACACAGTGCTAACACACTGTGTCTCTACCGAAGGCCAGGATGCCTAAATGCCATCTTTCTAACTTGCCTTTATCAAGAGAGAATTATAGCAATAAAAGCCTCTATTCCAATAGAACTTGATTTTCTTGTTATGACTAAAAGGGCAGTTATAGTTTTCCTTTCAATTATTGTTTAGTTATTCAAAACCATAGACTGTTTATTCCCAGACTCTCAGAATCACACTGGGATGGAAATTTATATATATGTATATATTTATTGAAATGCTTCAAAGTGCCAAAATTGGCTTATTTTTCACTGTAGTTTCAGCAGGCAGAGGTAAAGTGTACCAGAATCCTTTCCTAAGGAGTGGTTTGATATGATGAACATGCTGGGGATCAATGAGAATTATTCTCCATCCCACTCCCATGGGAGTTTTGTCCAATCAGGTCTCAATATGTAACCTCATGGAGTAATTATAAAACAAACACAAAATGACAAGAGACAAACAGAGAAATAAAGTTTGATATTTGGTAAATACTTCAGTAAAGTTAACAGTCTTACATACTGAAAGAAAGAAAGACGATGAGAAAAGATGCAGTTGCCTTTGAGCTGTGTAGGGCCCTTTTAGCCTCCCTGAAACAACATTAAACATAAATCTTACAGTTATACCACAAGAGGAAAATACAGGCTTAGAGATGAACTTGTCAAGGACAAACAAGTTCTCAATCAATGTGTTGAGTTTTTTTTCACACTTAAAAAAATACAGCTGACCCAAATGCTCTATGTTGCAACACTATCACTGTTCTCCGTCAATCATCACCAACTGGCTGACTTGACAGTTACATCATAAATCGTTGAGGCGAGTCTTTCAGAAGAGTCGCTCATTATCTGCCCAAACAAACAGCTCACCTCTCTGAGCTGAAGGCAGGCTGATTGTGGAGATGAGGGATGAGTTTCTCAAGGTTAAATACACAGTGTGAGAGGAGAGGAGGGTTTCCACTCCCATTAAAGAGTGGGAGGTAGAGAAGTGCTGGGTCATGTTTTTTTTTTAATGTGTCTGGTTAAATATTGTTGATGTTGATAGCACTGAGCACTTTGAGGAGCTCTTAATTGCATTTCAAATCAACTACTCTGATTTACAGGCCTAGAAATATAATGGTAGTCCTTATGTCTTAAAGTCTCCCTGTAATCTTGAAGTGCTCTAGCAATGTACTTCTCTGCATTTGTACGACAAGCACATGTTGTAGATCTGAAATACAGAAACTTCAGAAATAAATAGAAACTTTCAAACTCAACTTCTCATCTTTGTAAAACAGAAAAAGAAGTTAACTTACGAGGATTAATTTATGTGGTGTGAGAATACCCATCATGCAGGCCAATCTATGAGCCACTCAACATATTTCATGATGTTGATAGAGTGGATAACACAAGATAATGCTAGGGCTCAGGCACAAGTGTTAGTATAACCTTGCATCCATTTCTGCCCCTTATATTAAACAAAATGTCCCAGGGAGTCTTGAACATGTCATTTACTGATGTTACAACAGTTATATCTTCGCCACTTTTCTTAGCCATGAACTTGATGACGCCTTACTGAAAATGTAAAAGCCAGGATGTTATTTACTTCTCTGAAACCTTGAGCGTATGACAAAAAAAGGAACAGGCCTCTTTGCATGATTGCAGGGTGTTTGGCTTCAAAACCCAATATCAGTAACTTAGTTTAACTACTTCAGGAAATAGCAAAGTCACAAAGTCTGCTTCAAAAGAACAATATGCACTTTCCTCATAGTAATCAAATCCTCCCTCCTAACAACTGATCCAGGAAGCCACACAATATCATTACTATCATCCTGGACAGAGTTCTTTTTATGTACCTGTGTTTACCCAGTGATAGGATGATGATAAACAAGAAAGAGAAGGAAAGAAAGGAAGCACACTTAATACTTTTCATGTATAGTAGTAATCTAATTTGCCTGCCACTCTTACTGATTGCAATCAGCAAGGGTCCCTCGCCTCTGGATTGGGTCTTAGGCGAATGCTGCGGAAATCTAATTGAACAGCTTTGTGTTGAGTTTCCATGAGGCGGTCCACTTTGCTGTTTATAGCTGAGCTGACTGACTGCCCATTTGTGTCTGTGTCATCTCTCTCTCTTTTTCTCGATGCGCCTCCATGTCCTTTCTTCTGTGACTCTGTCTGGCCCTGTTGCCAGACAGTTTTCTTTGTAGAACTACAAAGTCCCTTGTAAATGCTTCTGAAAACCTTTGTAAGACCACTTTAATCAACAAAATAGCTTGGCAAACATGAGCAAGACGGAGACAACAACTTTCCTTGATGTTGGGAGAAATGTTGTAGGCCACACTTGCAAAGAGAGATGAATCACTGAGGGGGAAAAAATCACTTTCTGTCAGTTTAGTCACAGTAAAGTTTTAGATTTTAAGAAATACATGTATACTTTGCTTGGGGAGTAAATAATACCAGAATTACAACAACGTCTTTCTATACACCCATCACAGCTGCAGATGTCAACTGTATCCTGAGGGTTCTGTCTCTCTAAGGGAAATTAGCACTGACGCCTATAAATCCAGACATTATAATTAGACAAAGAAACTGCTGACTCTCATAAATCCAGAGCTTATAAGTATATTCCCTGTCAGGAGAGGGGCTCACTTCCTGTCAGTGACAATGGAGGTCAGAAGTCAGAGAGAGAGGTCAGCGGTCTGGTTTACATCAACACTAGCTCTTCCCCCTTCTTTGCCTTTACTCTTCAGCCTGTTTCTGCTACACTCATTCACGCCATCTGACATCGTATTTTCCTCCTTGTCTCTGCTTTGCATTGCCTCTCTCACTCTCTTTGTCCTGTCTTCCTTACACGATCTCTCTCTTGTCCCTTAAGGCTAACACACACCGTCGCACAGACCTGACCAAACCACCTGTACAGCCTCCCTGATCAAATTAGCATGGACAAAGCAGAGTCATAAAAAGTAATGGCTTGTTATGTGAGTGCATGCACACACTCACGCAGGCAGAAAAATTGTCTTTCAGCAATTTGATGTGCTCCTTTTTGTTTTAGTCACTGCTTGCTTTGATAAGCTAAATTTAAAGAATGTTGCAAGAAATTTAGATTTGATAAGGTAATACAATTATTGAGAAGTAAAACAACTGTTTTTGATATTAGATGGATACTTGAATCAATCTTGTAATCAGCTTTAAAAAAAGAATAAAAGTCTTTGAGGCTTCAATATCAGCTCTGATGCAACTTGAGAAAGCTGTGGATGAATCATAGTTTTTATTCAATGCTCCCGGGAGGAGGTTTTAGTTGCTTATAAAGACCGGAAATTAAAACTGATACTCCTCCATGACCTTCGAAAAGTTAACAAGCTCATTAGCAGAAAGATTGACAATTTCTTTATCACAGCTTTTACTGCATGTAACCACTGCAAAGAGGTTGGTGTCATATCAGATGAATGGCAGATTACTGAAGAAAAGTCTCCCTCATGCCTTTTTAAAAAAAAGAAAATACTCATAAACCAGTGATAATGATGACTTTTATAAGAATGCCAGATGAGATGTACCATCATGTAACACAACTAACACATGAATAAATCTAAATAGCTTGACTTCGGATATGTAAAGCTTGACTGTGGAATACTTGGGGCTTTGTGATCAAGAGTAGAGAATTTACAGTGGGACAATTTCATAGTGATGTTCTTCTTGGCTCCAGAAGTGTATCCAAACACTTAAGGAAAAGGTAAAAAAGACTTCAAATACCCCAAAAATGTACAGGAACATAAACAAATTGAATTCCTGGCTCCTTATGAGACCCAATTTGATTTTTATGTGTTCATTAATTTGAATGTGTGTGCGTGTGTGTGTGCGTGTGTGTGTGTGTGTGTGTGTGTGTGTGTGTGTATGCGTGTACCTATTTCAAATGCTCTGTCAAAGCTAAAACAAATCATCCATTGTTACCCACTAACACATATCTTCTGTGTTCAGGTGTTTACTCTGCTCCAGCAGGTGCTCCTTTGACCTTTGACTTTTAACTTTGGCTTTGTGGGAGAGTTCCTGTTTGTCAAGAAATGCCATTTCTTGTGTCGTGAAATGAAGCTTTTACTACATACGTCAAACAGTAGCCATCTTTGAATTGACTTCTTGCAGTCTCACAAAGAGCTTTTAGCTAATGAGACAAAAAATCTTTCATCTTTTATTTAAAGTGCAGCAGAGTCAAAAAGTCATGACATGCTCAGCATGTCCCCAGAAAACTTTCAAAGCAAAACAAGGCTTTATTGTTTTCTTTTTTAAGAAAACACCCAAAAACTCAATTGTAGTCCAAACACAAACTCAGTCATGTCATCTGAGATCAAAATGTTTACATAACAAAGCAAATATCTTTTTATCACAAAAATACGATGAATTATGCAAAATACACACTTTGATAAAAGTGTAATAAGGCAGTGTGGTCGCCCTCAGAGAACAAGTACTTTCCGACTATTACTAAATTGTTAATATGGCTCTTCTGTTTATTTATAACGCATACACACGCATGCAAACACACACACACGCACGCACACACACACACCCACCCACACACACACACACACACACACACTCACACACACACACTTCTGGCTTACTCTTGCTTGTTGTTTTTTTGTTTTTTCTTCTTTGCCCTGGAAACCTGCTGTGTGCTGACACATACCTCTATTCTGTTTTCCACCCCAAAATATCACTTAGCACAACAGGATGTTTTTTTACCCAGCCATTCTCTGTTCAGTGACAAAGCAGTCAAATATAAGACCAAGACAATGTCAATGATGGAGACCAGCAAGTGATGTTGGTTTCTTTGTTTTACTGGAAAGAGCATTATCCCAATGCATAATAATAATTTTGTCTGTGGGTATTAGCTTATACAACTAGACAAAGTGTTTATTTGTGTAACCACAGAAAGTCATCAGTGGTCCAGTTTATCAAAAAGCCGTACTAAAAAGAAATGAAATTGATCATGACAATTAAAACAAAAGCAAATAAACCAACCATGCCACATGTGAGCGCTGTAATTTCAGCACAGCAGCTGGAAACTAAGAAGCAGCCCACTGAGTGTGTACCAGGTATGAGTGTGTCCTTCCTGCTGTGAGAGCAGGGAGAGCTGCTGATATATGACTGAAACTGTGAGTCTTTAGTCTGTGGAGAGGTTGTGCACACACACACACACACACACACACACACACACACACACACACACACACATACACACACACACACACACACGCACACACACAGAGTCAGACAGGCTGAGTCACTGGTTGTTTCTGTGGAGGGCTGATAACAGCGTTTGCTCTGGGGCTTCTGGAGCAGCGAGCAAGTGTTTGTTTATTCCTGTTCATGTATGTGTATTTTTTGTGTTGTCCTTCACATGTGTGGATTAGTGGCTGTGCAGATTGTGCAAAAGATAAAGTGAATGAGTCAAAACAAAAGAAAAAAAGTAGGTCTACTTGACAAGAGTGTCTGTGTGTTTGCTAACAAGAGCCTGCTCATAATTATTAGTCTGTATATTTTTGCATGGTTTCTGTTTTTTTTTTTGTTTTGTTTTGTTTTTTTGTACGGGAGCAGTGAAGATCTTTGAAATAGCATTTGTCACTCAGAATCATGTATTTTGTTTTGAACAACAACAAGGGGGTAGTTCAAGGACAAAAAGCGGAAGGTTGCTGAAAGATAAAGAAATACGGAGGAAAGTGGGTAGAGTGACCTTGACGGAGAAAAGGGATGAAAAGAAAGAAAAATGTGACATAAGAAATAAAGGAGAGGTCTTTCAAAATGTACGTTTTTAAAGTACATGACACTAAACCCTGGCCCATCTCTTTTTCAAAATTAAACTCAGCCACATAAACTCTGCTCCTGAGGCTTTGTTTGGCCTGAAAAATAAAAATAAACTAGCAAGTTTTACAGAAAATTATTTCAGTTTACTTGCACAACTTTTTCTATGAGAACAGAGTAATCCTTAAAACAATGCAGCTAGTTTCAACCAGCTGTGCTGATAATAAACCCCTGCATTTTGAATACTTTACACTGTAAAAATGAAAACTAAAAGATTTTGACCTGAAAATGATTTTTTGATGAAGTAAACAGAATTTTTTTTTTGTTGCAAACTACTTTAAAGTCGTTTTCTGAACTACATTGAAGTAGTTTGCTGTGTAAATTTTGTTCAATTTCATAAATTAGGTTGGCAAAACTTCAAATTGTAGGTTTTGGGCTCTAACTAAATTCTTTGAGTGTGTGTCAGCAAAGAACAGGGTCTCCAGCTCAAATCTACATTTTCAATTTCCCACATGTTCAACCATCTCTCCTGTTCAGTGGAGATTTCACCACCATAAAGGAGAGTAATTTTGTTTTAGTGTTGTACTGAAACCTTAGCTTAACAGTTGAGCTGATCATAAATTGATTAGTTTATTGGTTATAGATTAGCAAAGATGTTGCTCAGTGGTAAAGTCATTGTCTTTTAATCAGAAGTAGGAGGCTTGAATCTTGCTTGCTTGTGTTTTCATTTTTTGAATTCTTAATAAGAAGAACCCAAAACCTTAAGTTTGAAGTGAGAAGAGGTATTTGGCAGCTTAACTTATGAAACGGGAGAAGACAGATCTGTGTTTTTTCTTTGCTGAAAACTTGGATTTATTTAGTTGTAACAGTGGTTACTGTAGCAGGAGTGTCTGACAGAAAATGGACAGAGGGGGAGAAGAAAGCTGAACAGGATAGTGATAGAGCACAAGCGAAAGGCTAAAACGCTAGTTAAACTGTTTGTGATAATGTTCATTCCAACCCACATGCAGCAGTTATACTGTAGTGATTTGATCAAATTTAAGAGTCTATTAATAAAATAAAAAACGAAGTTTGCTATCACATTTCAAACATTGTTGATAAATACATTACCTCGTCATATTGTATCCAGTAAAATGTTGTCTTGAACAAAGAAAAGTTGTGTTGAAAAGAGGCTTCGATCCACATTCATTTTTACTTTCAAAACAAATACATCACAATTTTTGAAAGCAATTTTCATAAGCGATTTGTGTTGTTTATTGCCAATAAACTGAACTTTTTGGTGTAGAAACTGTTGGCTAAGTTCAGACACTAAACTCATGGAAGAGATAAACAGAATTTAAAAAAAAAGCAGAACAAAGAGAAGGACAAAGACCAAGGGGAGAAAAAGTGGAGAAGCTGAGATTCTGACAGGCAGTGCAGTAGAGGAGATGAGTGGAGTCCCCAAGGAAAGTCTCATTTTACCCACTCGAGACACACCAGCATCATCCCCTCCAAAGCTCTCAGGTCCAAACTCATGGTCTCTCCTCTGTCTCCCTCCCTCACTCTCCCTCTCTTACAGTGGAGGTGATTCCCAGAAGAAATGTGGGAGGAGTACCTCTCACCACATCAAGTACTCACCCCTATGGCTGGTTCATGTTTCCTGTGTTGGTGCTGCTGACGTGGGTGTTCATTTGTGAGGTGGCTGTATGCTGAAAATAATTCTACATATGAATATTTCATGCTTTTAAATTACCCAAGAACAATCCCACAAGAAAATAACACTTTATACTGTTAAGTTATGCTTTGCTTGATGATTGACTGGCTAAAAAATTAAAAGCAAGATTAAAACTTGGATTTCCAATGTAGTTTAAAGGGCTCAACCATGTGTTCAAGCTTTGAAGGACATTAAGTTCTAGCTGAGCCAGATGCGCAGATGTGACCCCTACTTTTTACATTTACCTTAGTCTTTGCAGGATATGTTTTTCCTACTTTCCTGCAGTTGAATTATTGTTTATCCCTAACATGAAGCTCCATCATACCATCATATTCAGTGGAAGCAAAAATTAAAAAATTCCTGATGTCTTACCTCTAAAGGTTTAAGCTGCACAGCACATCTTATTGTGTGTTACAGATAACTGTTTGCTGAGGAGCCTCACATGCAAAGGAATTTAAAATCAAATAAATTGTTTTCTAGACCTCTCACTTTTTCTTTCCACCTCTTTACAATCCATTGTCTTTTTCTGAGCAGAGATAGGTTGTCATGTTGCCTGAAAGAACGTATTCGTTGCATCAGAACTTCAGTGCTCTGAGGCAGCACAGCCCTGAGGGGCCACTGTCAATGTGTTGCACTAATTACAAAGCAAGTTCTTGGTGTCCATAGAAAGTCTTGAGTCCTATCTGTGTATGTCCTCCTGCAGGGTGGTCAAAAATAAGCTGTTTTAATGATGAATTTTAATTTTATTGGTTTGATATGAAACTTTAAGTTTAATGAAAAACCAATGTTTTTTTGTTTTTTTTTAGAATTCAAGCTACTTATTCTGTGCTGTGTTTACAAATTGCAAGAATTTGTTTTTCTTTCTGACTTATGAAAAGGGCCCTTTAGTAATAAACTCTTGTCCTTTCATTTTGAAGGGACACAACGGGCACTTCAGCAAAGGCCTTATTACAGATATAATTCGGGGTAAGGACAAGTCTTTGCTTGATGAACTACCAAGAGCCATTTCTGTGGTGATAGTCTGTGTATGGACTTTTTAATATGATGAATTCTTTATTTACTTGTGGTTCGTTGTTTGCTTGTTCTGTAATCCATCTTGAAATAATAATGGCTGGCTTTCTCAGGAAACCTTTACAACACCTCACTGACAAAGGACTTAATTAAATTCACCTACATCAGTCTCTGTTTTGTCTTCCCTCTTTCTCCAGTCCACTAAATTTAACCTTCCCCTACCTGATTCTCCTTCATTTTTCTTCTTCTTCTTTTCTACCCATGCCTCTCTTCAGGCACATTCAAAAAAGTATTTGCTTGATGATAAATATATTAATCAAAATAAAATAGAAGCTGCAGCTGTGGCTTCAAGCACTGTGTGATTTATGAACTGCAAACTTCACAGCCACCGTCATGGTTCAGGGTCTCATTATGTGCTATCTTTTACAGTTTTTTAGACACTTTTAACCAAGAGGGTCTGTAGAAAGTGTGGCTAATTAGTGGGTTTGCCAGTTGTAATAGGCAGCAGGCTGTTGTCGCGTATATGCAGCTCTTTAAGTGAAAGGTATCTGTATGACATGTCTTTTTTTAATTCATCATATACTTTTACATCGCAAGAATAGAAGCAGTAGAGGAAAGTATGACATGACAGCACAGGCAGAAAAGAAATGCATAAAATGTGATTTTACTTTAATTTGTTAATATTTGCTCAATAAGCAGGGCTTGCTTTCCTTCATTTTTATGCATATGAATGTGAATAATGCATTACTAATGAATTTTTTCTATAAATCAACACATGGTAGACATCAAAGCTCCCAAGGCACCCATGATGCCCTTTTTAAATGTAAAAAACAGGCTTTTTGGTGGATGATATTATGAATGAGCATAACAAATAGGGTGAGCTTATTTCCCTTTAGAGATAAGAGCTTCAGTATAATATTACAAATTAACAGAATGAGGCTCCTCCTCCATGTTGATACAGTGCAACAGGCTTATTTTAACAGCTTGTGACAGATTCTGCAGTGTCATTTGAATCGCTTTAATGCAATGAAGGAATTCCAACCTATTTGAGCATAAAATGGAGCATATAATGACTTATTATTTCCTTTTTCTCTCCCTCCCACCACATTAAAGGCCAAACTGGAAGATATTCAACATTACAGATTTTTCAGGTTTAAAGTCTAGCTCTCAGTATTTCATGCACATTTCTTTCCCAGCACCTCATAGCTTAAATTCGCATGCCCATGTCAGTAAACATGCTCCACAGTATTTGAATGATTTGTTACGGTGTGTTCCAAAGAGAAGCACATTAGTAAACTAGCTTCCTGAGAAACGACCCATAAGGTGATCCACACTTCTTCTTAATTTGGCGTGAATCAGCAGTGCAGCTCCCGAGCCTTCATGATTCCTGAATTCCAAAGCAGCCCTACTTCCCTGTCTTGTTAAAAGGCTTCTGCGATGCACTGCGTTTCTCTGATAACCAACACTCTGCTCTTCCTTCCGGCAGATTAAAAGAGTGAGAGAAAAAGAGAGAGAGGGAGAAGCAGGCAAACATCCAAATACGTTCCTCCGTCAAAGGTAATGAAAGAAGCCCCGTATTCTTTGATCACATGGCAAGGGCATCAAGCCTGCGATAGATTTCTGAAATATCTCAGATGCTCAAAGCCTTATCTGTTTGCACACACATACCCAAACCCAAACATGCGCACATTCTTTCTGGTATGTCATGGGCACACAAATAGGCATGTAAATAAATCCAGCACATAAACACACAGGCGTGGAGTTGCACAGACACTTTCTGTGCTTTGAAAAGTAGAAACAACATCTCAGACTGTGGAGATAAGAAGGCGAGGTAAGGTTGATTTCTATCACTATTCCAAATGATGTTGGCGCCAACAAACAGCCGCCTTTCTTGCTTTTTCCTTTTATCCCCCTGCACCACCTTCATCCTGTTCCCTCATTTATCTCTCAGGTTACTGCTGGATTGTTTCATCTTTATATTTTGGTGCCCCATTTTCCTCTAATTTATCACAAGAAACTCTCTAGAAGAAGTGTGACACCCTTTTGACGTTATGGGTAAATAACAGAAAAAAACTGCATAGAAATACCATGGAGAATTTGCGATTTCAAAAAATTTGTTTGAACTCAGTGCAGCCTTTGGGTTTTTCTGTGCTGTTTCTGTCAAAAAGCTGCATAAACTATCAGCAAGGCTTGTCCTGTCCTCTTCACTGTTGGTTCTATTTGGATTGATCTGTTTTCCTTTCTCTAAAACCCTTTTCTAACAGCGGGGTGCCTTTCAAACACAGAGCAACAACAGTGTGTTTTAGGGTTGGTGTTGCATGTGAGGTGGTGGATGGACACAACCAACAGTGCACATGGAAGGAAATCTGCAAGGAGGAGGCAGTAAAGGGAGGGAGCATGAGCCTGTTTTCAGGGTCACTTGTATAAAAAAAATAAGTCAGTCTCTGAATATGAAGCAAACTTGATGCTTGGGTGAGAGCAGGTTTTGTATTTGGGTGCAGTGGATTAACAGAAAACTGTGTTCTGCACTAGTCGTCTGTCATATGTACTCATCTTAAGTTAGCGCCACTATAGTTTAGCTTGACTTGAATATTAATGGTACATATTACCTCTGCCATTTTCATGCTTTAGACAGCAAGGACCAATCTGTGTTTTTCAGGTGAAGATGCTTCAAATCACCTGTGTGGAAAAGCACCATGAACACCAAGAACTTGCATTGTCAGCTTTTGTTTCTTGCCCTGGTCTCTTTTAAAGTGTAAGTTCTACAAACACACCTGTAGTACTTAATAAAGCTTGATAAAACCAGCACAGGCTGAATCTTCACCATGCTAACAGGCTAACTGTAGAGATGCACACAACGATGCTGTTTTGTATTGGTCTTCTGTGGTATCATCTTGGATGGCTTTTGTTCTTATCGCACTGCCCTCTACTGGTTTGGTGGTGTAGTGCGTTTCTAAAACTTCATTTTTCACTGGTTGTAATCTTATAATCTGTGTTTGACTGATAACTGCCACATGTGTCACATAGATACCATATATAAAATTGTTCTGTGCTTGGCCCTTTGTTACTCAGGACATTACATCGTTATCATAGTCATAATGTACTTTTGTGTTTTTCCCCCTTGAATTTATATGTAGTTTCTGGGCTGACTAAGTATTACCTTCATTGGGCTGAAAACTTGCGCCTCGTCTCCACCAGGCAGTCTGGTACGGATCAGAACAGTTTGGTACGGGTCAGATCAGTAAAGCCTGATCCTGTGCGCGTTTCCACAGCCAACCGTACCCTGCTGGATGGGCCCGATGGCGAGAGCTACGTAACAGCGCGATGTCACTGCAGCGCTACACAGTGAACCCTGCAAATAAACACAACGAGGAAGAAATTAGTGGCATTGTAAACAAAGAGCAACGATGGAGGACATCCAGCAACTCTTTTACTTTGCGATCAGCATGTGGCTCTTTTTTCCAAAATGCAGTGAAGCTTTGTTTCAGGAAAGGCTGCGTGCGGGGTTGTGTGTTGTTCTTTATTACCGCTGTTGCACGGGAAGTTACCGATCTTTTGACCAATCAACGTACTGCAGTGATTACAGCCCCACCCCTGGGGCCGGTTTGGAGCGGCTTGGCACCCCAACGGAAGGGTACTGAAAAGTGGAGCAGTACGGGTCGCTTATTTGGGGACCCATCCCGGTTTTAGTCTATGGAAACGCCACAAAATGCGTGCGGAACCGAGACAAACCGAACCGATCTGCTTGGTGGAAACGAGGCTATTGGCTCCAAAGTGCAGTGTAGCTCAGAAACTGATAATCCAGACAATACTTTACGACATCTAAATCAAGCAATGGATTTACTTGGATCAAATTATTGTATCGTACTGTGCTTTTATCTATCTGTTAGTAGTAGCCTGTATTGAGGTGAAATTATAGCAGTATCAATCTTCATTTGGGTTAGAAGTTTCTTACACAACTTTTAGAAGTTGAGAGAAGAAGGTCTTCAAAGAGCATGCCAGAAGAACATACTACTCCCTTAGTGTTGACATGGCTTACTCTATACAGAGCTACTTTCTTACCATGTCGGAGCAACTAGCATTTTCTAAATAAATTAAATTAGAGACAGACAATCACTTAGAGGTAACAACTGAAAGTCACAATCTGTCATCTGGCTCATAGCTTACTTTTCTGAATTTAAGGAGTCCTCTTCCCATCTCTTCAGACATGGAGGCAAGAAGAGAAGATGTTGAAAAATGAACCCATTAACTCAACTGCACATTAGCCACATCCCACCGTCTGGAGGAGGGGAATAGAAAAAGACAATGGAAGGATAGAGGGGAGTATTTACAGGGAAAGAGCCGAGGGGCAGTGCTGTAAATCCAAGGAAAGAGAAATGGTAACTGAAGGGGGGAGTTAAAGAGAAGAATGGCTGAGAAAAAGAGAAAGGATAGAGAGAGATGGATGAAAGTGTGTTTAGAAAAAATTGGAGGGACAAAAAACATCCCTTCTCCATTTCAAAGAAAGTGGATTGGTTGAGTAATTTTTGAAGTAGCAAAATTTGGGTTCCTTTGGTTTGCAGATGTTGTCAAATGCGAGAGCATGAGAGCGAAGTCTCATAGAAGACATCAACATCCCGTCCTCATGGCTGCTTCACGCCACATGAAAAAAGGACCTGGCTTAAGACACAAAACATCACTCGTGAAACAGATATATTTTGGACAGCACAGCAGAGCCAAGCGCTAAATGGTTCTCTTTAAAAGGCTGTGAAATAAGGATGACTGAGGAAGGATGATGTGTAGGAGTGGGTGAAGGGGAAATAGGGATGGAGATGTGTAGGCGGAAGTGAGGACAGATCGGAGGAGGAGGAGGAGGAGAGCATGGTGGGGGAGTGTGGTGAGTTGTAAATGGGAAGACAGAGAAAATATGGAGAGAAAACAGCGGAGAAAGACTTGGAGGAGTGAGGGGGATATTAAGAGACAGCTGGGAGAGAGGAGAGTGGAGGTGGAAGAGAGAAAAGCTGTCTATGTGTCTGTGAGGGTAAGAGAGAGGAGAATACAGAGCTGTAGCCTCCAGGCACCACATTTCTGTCAGCAATGGCATCTTTATCTGCTAAATGCACTTTTGATGCCTCACCACATATGTTGCAGTAAATTACTTTTAGGACCCGTATCAGACGATGAGGAGAAAGTTAAAGTGATGAGGGCTGGAGTGCCATGGTTTTGCCCTGAGTCATTTTTAATGGAGGACAGAAAGAGGGAGATTTCTGGCACCAGTTTACTGAGGGTGTGTTACTCAACCCATCCATTTTCTTTCTTTCCTCCTCTAACATTCTCCTCACTTAAAACTGTATTCCTCTGCCTTTATTGTATTGACCTGTTTCCTCTTTCTATCTACACACCTTTCATGTTCTTCGCCCCATCACAGCCCAAGCTTTGGGTCCGTTAGTTTATTTCAGTTATAGCTTATATTTCAGGAAAAGGAAGACAGGGCCCCAAAGACAGTTTAGGAGCAAAGGTGCAGAAGAGAAGAAACCTTGTGTGGGTGGCTTGATTTGACAGCATTTCTATTATTTTGAAGAAAACAAAAAGCTGGTTGGATCACCAATTGTGGTGCAATAAAAACTCTGGTTACGAATGCATCTTTGCATCGCAGTTTCATTTTCCCTTTCTCATGTTATCAACCAAAGCAGTAAAGACAGGTCTGTAATTGAGCTTTTAAGTAATACAAGAGAAAGGGAAACTTATAAAGAGTGCATTATCACATGTCTCAAAGCATCATGGTCACTTAAGCAGAAACAAAAGTTCCCCGTAAGAAATAAGCTGCACCTCATTCAGAATTCAAACTACTATTACGCTCTATAATACAAGCTCTCACAATAGGCTGAGGCCAGTTTGCAATAAAACCAAACAACCCATGAAATCTCACACCTGGCATGTTATTTCAGGTAAGTCATTCCCTTGACACAAAAGTATTAAATGTGTTTTCAGACTTGGTGGAAAAGGCTAATGGAACATTTTAGCCCCTCTAGCAAGCGTGTGGTTGTTAGTATGGCAATGTTGGCGGGAAGCACTGTAATTGCATCAAGCAGCTTGTCTCCGTCTGCATCCTGATCGTTGCAATCTGCGGACACAGCAACCACACGGCGCTCCAGAGCTTCTTCAAAATGCAGCAGTAAAATAAAAAAAAGGAATCAACACTAGAGATAAGTGGGGCTGCATTAAATGCTCCAGTGCTTTTATAGTGGATGTTAGGCCAATCTGGAACATTTTCTGTATTTATAGAAGCAAAGTCATTACACTGTTCAAGTGCTGTGGGAATGCAATTTAACAGGAAGCTGAAGCTCATCTAACAAATGACGTGAAATCTTGACTCATCCAGGTCTTTGCTTTAATAAAATTTAAAACAGTGGTGTGTGAAACTGCAAGGAGACATAACGATGTGCTCCAGAAACGAATGAGTGCACAAGCATAACTCCAATGGACTACTGTACAATAACCTTAACTATGCAGTTGACTGGGAGAATGCTTAAATCTAATTGACAATTGGGTGACAATTAATTTCTGAGGTTTAGAAACCTTGTAAGTAGGTCTTGTCTGAATATCTTTCTAGCTTCACACCTCTATATTAATTGATAACCATAGCAACAGGATTAATGCGTCACTTGCAAGATCTTTGAGTGATCCATGATCAGAGTAGTTTTGACTCGGTCAAGTGAACCATGGTTTGAGCCTTAACGACAATCATTTAATATTTTAATTTCTTGATATTACATAGATCTTTTTACAGCCAACATTTCAACGTTTCAGTAGCCATGTTTTCACCTTCTACTTTATCTTTCTTAGAAAACATGTAAATTAACTTTATTGAAGATGGAAGACATGGATAGATGTTTGACGAGGTTATATTGTTACAGAAATATCACATGAATAGAGGATGGATGCAATTCAACCACAGAATCTACATGAAACGGACAGCAGTCTTATTTTAATCCCTTACTTTTCTTGACAGGGGAGGAAGAACTTCTCTGGTAGTCCTTATGTAACTGTTGCACAATCCTGTCATTACTTATGTTCTGCAGAGCTGCCCCTCAGAAGTACTGAGAGCGTCTGTGATCAGAGCAATAGGCTACTCATTCTCCTGCTTGTATATTTTTACAGAAAATCTCCTCAGTGAATTTGTATTTCACTTGAGACAGGGGTGGGTGTGGAGAAAATCTTCACAGATTCAGAAATACCAGAACTGCCTAGTGAGATTCTTTAACACTTTCCATTTCTCTTGAAAGTCTCACAGCAAGTGGGACACTGTGACTTTTTTGTGTGAGTAAGATGGCAGGTGTAAGTGTGAAAGATTTCAAGTCGAAGAATGAATTTGGCTAAGTTTTTGGGCAGCACAGACACTAAGTTCAGATTTGAGTTTTGTTAATTTGTTAAATCAAATTCAATGATGGTAGGGTTTCAAACAGGCATGAGACAGGTCATTTAGGGGATGGCAATTTGGAGATGCTGGTAGATTCGTGAGGAAAACTTGTTTTGCCTCAGGAGAATTTTTACTCATCTGAGGCCTGACATTGTTTTATGGTCGATCAGTAAGAGGAAAGTCTGTTACAGCAAACGACAGTGCCATGGGAAGACTGATATGAAAAACTTAAGATATGCATAGTTTGCCGAGTTAAGAAACAGAACGGTGAGGTTGGAAACTGAGTGTTCATCTGGCATATGTACATCAGCTATGTCACAACTGAGAGAATTGGGGAAAGGGAGGTAAAAAAAACGTCAAAATGACCAGTCGAGAAGACTCGGTAAATCGAGGGAAAATAAAAGTTGAGTGCCACTCCTATTACTTCTGATAAAATGGAACAAAAGGAATTGGTAGAGGATACAGTCAAAACAGCAGGGGTGACTCATGGTGCGGATAGGCTCCTGGTCTTGGCTCTGCCTTCCTCGTCTCTTTTGTCAGGTGTGTGGGTCCGAACCGAACAAAAAAAATTTTGTGTTTGTGTGTGGCAGTGATGGTGGTGATGATGTGTCATGCTCAAAAGATGTGACTCTGAGAGCCGCTGTTTTGTAGTGAATGAGAAGAGCTGACTCCCATTGTGTGAGGGCTGACTCCCAACTTTTTTCTTTTTCTTTCTCAGCTCTCACTCAGTTGCCCAGCTCTACTCGCTGTAAATATTTTTATTTCTTAAAGTAGCAGTGAGGACTTTCTGTAAAGGCTGACATTAGTGCATTCTCCCTTTTAGCTTTTTTATCTTCTGTTTCTGTCAGTCAGCCCCTGTTTCCACCGTTACTACAAAAGAAATCCCAGATATTGCTTTCAGCTGAGAAATATAGATGTTTTTCTAACTGTTAACTTTCATCAGCCAGCATGGTGTTGTCAAAGAGACTTGGGCATGCCTTAAATCAATCCACTCTGATAGGACCCTTAGAAAGCTAAGACAGTTAAGAAATACTGTTTAGAAATGACCTTTTTCAGAGCTGATAATCTCAATTAAAATTGTTGATTACAATCGGGCATATATCTGGAGACAGTCAGGTCTACTTAAAGGTACAATCCCTTTCAGTCAGGCCGTTAAACATAGAGCCTTTTGAGGACTTCCTGTTTCTTGTAGTCGGCCATAAGTGAACGCTTATGGAAACGTAGTCTTCTCATTTCCACATTGGCTTCATTTTCAACTCTGAAGGTTGCCATTTGCCTTCATTTCATAGCACAGTACTGTTCTTACTCAGAACTTTTACAAGATTGCCCTGTTTTTGAAAGCAATGTAACAGATAAGAAACAACTGCTGTCTTGTGCTCCCTCCTCCATCAGCTCTTTGATTGTTACAATTTTATCCTCCTCTCTCTGTCACCCCCTGTCGCGCTTTGTCTCCAGATTCAAATCCCACTGCTAATCTGTGAAGCGTGTTCAACTATCAAGGGGGAAAGTACTCACGCGGGCATCAAAGGAGCAGAATCTTGTAATGTTTTCTTCCTTTTATTCTTTTGTCTCTCCCTTAAAAATATAAAGTTGATTTGATTTAGTTTTCTTTATTTATTTGTAGGACCTTCAAGTTTTCTACATATTTGGCAGCTTAATCAAAAAATGCACCTTTGCCATTTCACTGTTGCAGCAGCAAAAGGGATTGCTCCTCTGGTATTTTTCAATTTTCTCTCTGATAAATTGTCTGTCTTTGTGAACCCTGCACAACACATTACAGCATTAACACCTTATATAAAGGGGATTTATCTCTTTTTAACTTTCTTAATAGGAGCTTGAATGGCTCTTACAAAGCTGACCCTCAATCAAAAACTTTCTTTTGATTCGAGGCAAAATTTCCATTAGACTGCACTAGAAACTAATCTTTTAGATGGTATTAGTGCTAAAGTTTAAAAACATTACCTTTAAGACTTAAAATGTTTTCTGAAAATATTATGTATAAACTTAAAGAAAGGGAGGATTATAGCTTTATATTTGTTAAAAAAAAATAGCAGTTTCAATTTTTTTTATTATTCCATCACATTTTGTTGCTGTTGTTGAAGATTTGTAAGATTGATTTGTTATGCTTTGGCAGAATCTTCACTGGCAGTTATTCCAACAGACCAGTCAATGCAACAGACACAGAGAAGCCATACCCATCAGAACTATAGTTGAAATATAGCTAGAAAATAAAACAATGTTGTTCATACTCTCACTGTTTTGCATTGACTGGTCTGTTACTTGATGTCCTAGGTCAGGACATCAAGTAACTGTGTCCCGACAGAAACTTACCATGTTTTGTTTGCTACATGACCCAGGACTCTATCAAACATGGTAAGTTTCTGACAAACAGTGGAGTTACAGAAGAACAGATATGTATTATTCATATTCCCATATTTCAAATGAATACACTGCTGTGAAACCCTTCGCATCCTTGGGCTTTACAGGCTCTGCAAGATTGATGATGTCCAAACAGCAGCTGAAAGAGCTGTGAGGGATTTTATAAAGAGTTAGAGGGTGACAGCTGAGTCGAGCTGACACGAACCTTGACCCTGCACCTCTTTAGAATGTCGGCAAACACGTTTGCACATACTAACACACATGCACGCACACACACACACACACACACACACACACACACACACACACACACACACACACACACACACTTGCTCCAGTAACTCTTTGATGCACATGCACTTCCATGAACACAAACCAGTTAACGCTCTCTGTCTCCTTTTCTCTCAGTGTCTGTTCCACACTTACACACACACACACACACAGTGCAGAGAGAGAGAAGGACCAGAAGTCCTTGAAGGACGGGGCAATAGCTGCTAATGTGTTGCAGGGTCCCGGTAAGTAGCTGCAAACTGATTTCTTTCATCTTCAGGGGGACAGATGAGGGGATTGGAGGGTGGGGATGGAAATCATCAGACAGCCAGTCTGCCATCACATGACCAACTCTTATCGCCAAAAAGCCAGGTTTTCAGGAACTCCCCTTGTTTTCAGATGCACTGCAGCAGATTATTTATTAAATGCTTGTATCTGCCACTTTTTTTTTTTACCTATGGATGAGGAGTGCTTTAAATCCTAATGATTCAGAGCTTTATCTAGTTTGGACTAAAAAAGTACAAGAGTCATGCTAAAATACAATTTATTCTACAAAAAGGAAAAGAGGTATGAGGTAATGGTGTGGGGATTTTATTTGAAGGAGCCGAGTTTAAGAGCTCTTATGAATTTACAGTTTTTCAGGGGGTTCACAGAAACAGTGAGTTGCTGCTTCAAAGTGGTTGTTAGGAGAAGACCATCTGCAGTTGACTGCATTGCCCCTCTCTGACTGGAAGACTTGCGCAAACTATCATGAGAAATGGGACATGTATTTGTTTGGAAAGATTGGTGGAGATTGGATCTTACTTTTAACACTACTTTTCTTTATTCAAGATGACTTTTTGCCAGATACAACGCAACAAATCAATTTGGTCCAATCCGTCTCATTCAGTCCTATATGAGAACCTAAAAATTAGCCATTAGAAATAACCTATTTTGGCACTTATAATCAAATTTTACATCTCATATTATGATTAGGCAAATAAAACTTAATGAAAATGGCACGCTCATTAATCTTAGATGCCAGCAAAATGTTTAGAACAGACCCTTAAGTAAACAACTGCTTCCTTTTTTCCTCTGTATGCAGCTGTAGTTTTAGGGACAGCCTGCTGGCAGATATAAAATGACACCAAACTATAGCTGCATTTGTGAATATTGTTTGAGGTGTTCTCAGGTCTATCTCCTGTCACTGCACCTTAGTTATGTTTACACTATGCTATCATTTCATAGGTGCAAAGATGAAATGCCATCAGCTTCCTGTGGCACAGTACTGACTAACCTCAGTATGTTAACATGTCTTAATCTGTTTGGTTCAATCTTGGGCTGTTATTTTAATGTGGATTTAATCTCTGAAGAAGTCAGGTGGATTAGCAAAAGTACATTAATTCATGGCAACTGTCATGTCAGCACACATTCACTGCATTGCATGTAGAGGGACACTGTTTCAATTGCTGAAATACTAAGAAGATTAGTGATGGCAGGAAGAGCAAAATCACTGAAACAGAAATATTAACTGTTAAAGTGTTAACTCAAAATGACAACCTGAGAAAAATAAAAGCTTGGCTTCCTTTTGGCTTCTGGAAAATGCCTGGATTAGATATTTTAATATTACTTGGTTGGATGGTAGAATAAAAACACAATGAACTCACAAAAAATAGGACAAATACTTGAGTTTTCATTAAGGAAATTGAGTACTAATGTATTAATAAGTTAGCAGAGAGCTTTCAAACTATGAATCAAAGCCCAGAGACAAAGGTGTTGAACTCAACTTGACTGGTTGGAATCTGCTTACATTTGTGGTATCAGGAACTGATTTTTCTGTAACATTCAAGTCACACTAATGCAAATATTCACACAACAAAGATACCCATTTCCAGTCCAGTCATGGCATTTCTTATCAGTTCTTGGTTCCAGACCAGACAGTACAGCAGACTGTCAGCAGCTGTGGTGCAGTCTGAAGAAGTAACTGTCAGCTCAACAGTGCACTCACCTGATTGTACATTAGTATCATCAGACATTCATGGAGTCTAATTTCTCCACACACACATTGATTAAGCTCATACATTTTTTTTCGTGTGTCCTATCATTTTGTTTTCATTCAGTCTTCTTCAAAAAACAATGCTCCTCTTGTCCTTTGCTCTCAAAGAAGGATGCTGCAGCAGCAAACTCCTAATTATTTAATTACATCAATATTGGTCACTGCTGGAATCTCGGTGCTAATTAAGTGTGATTTGAGGTTCCGGGAGTGTGCATGAATTAATAATTAGCTAATCAAAAAAGCACTTGGGCTGATTGCCAGAGCATTAACACCTTGGTAGAGGAAGGGAATTAACTGTTGCCTGTTCTGGCTCACGAAGCACATCTGCAGCTGTCAGGGCCTCCAGTGGTTTATTGTTTTCACTTGAAATCCAACAATTAACTAATTTTGCAGAGTAAACAGAGAGAGTTTCATGTCCCAACACAGCTCTTGAAGTCTGTTAAAAGTCCACAGTGGATTAGCAACAGGCAGCAGGTTGGAACTGGTTTGCCACTTGAATTTTTAGCTGTGCACACTCTGGCGCACAGACACATAAATTGAAGTGTCATCTGCAAAAGTGCAAGACTGTTTCTCTGGGGAAATAAAGCAAGAGAAGGCAAAAGTAAGTGATGCTGTGACATCTTGATCAAAATTCCATTTCCTCTCCACAAGCAGCCTGTCCAAGTACACGCTCAGAAAACGTGAAGTCCCCTTAAAGGTGACAATGAGAATAGGTCAAACACTTTATAAGAGTCAAACAGTTTTTAATTGAGTTTGCAGCAGTTAAAAATAAACCTTGCTCTCCCTAATGAGAGAGATCAACAGGAAAATTCACAAACCTTGAAATATAAGGACTTCTTACAGGAACTGAATGGTTGCAGAGCTCTGAAGAAGTTCAAACACAGAGCAGATTTTAATGTTGTTGCATTTTGCTGTACAGTCACTTTTTGCAGCGTGCCCAAATGCTCATATATTTGCTGCAGTCCCCTGCCACCTCCTTTTTGCTTCTTTGTTGACAAACCTCACAAATGATGGTGGTTAAATCAGCACAAAGGATCCTGATTGAAAAATACAACTTCTTAAGGCAGCTTGATTGTCACTGAGGTGAAATCCTTACATCACACCACAATGGGTAATTTTACTCTGTGCTACTGAGTTTCATTTCATTGTGTTACATTACATTGTGATTCATTATATTAGATTACTTACTGACAAAGTGCTGTAGGGAAAAAATTGATTTGGAAGATTTGGAAACATTTTTTAATGAACAGTTTGCTAAAAAAAAAAAAAAAAAGCAGAAAGCAGCTCACTGATAACAACAACAACAAAAAACCCCATCTCAGTTAAAGATAAAAACATTTTAATAGATGGTGGTTTGATAAACACTTGTATTCTTGATACTAATACACATCAGTACTTCAGAAAATAGATATATTAATGTACCTCTTGATGGAGCATGGCTAAAATTCTTTACAGTGTGAATGCTGCAGTGAAGGGGGACCACCCACTGACCCATGGCACGGCTGCGGTGGAGACAGATGGTGAGTGTCTAGCTTTTCTTACATGACAGAGAATAGTCAGAGACTATTGCTTCTGCTGTGACTTCTCATGAGGTTTCAAAGATTTCAAATACCGGCAAGGTTTCGGCTTTTGGCTTCAATTTTTTCGTCCACTTGGGCTCCATTTATCAAGAAATCTAAAACAGGAATAGATTTTAGAGATTTTAAAATCAAAGAAGTTTAGATACATACTACTGATGTTGTGTCTCTTTTTACAGCCTCCTTGGATGCATCATTCAATGAGAAGCTTTTAATCCTGTAGCACACTTGAGAGGTAGCGGGCTGTTATCTCTTCAATTTGCCAAAATTCTTTGTGACTTTTTTTCCCCTTTTACAGTATTTTTTGAGCTTGTATCACTGAAACAGGACATAAATTATAAAGTTTAACAAAACAACTCTATTCAGCATGTGATGTGGCAACATGGCAAGTAGGGGACACAAACATGCTAGCTTGTAGCATCAGACCTGCTGGGAAATCGTTGCTTTCTGCACCACTTCTTTTATGAGCCTTTCAGTGACTTCGTTCTTGACTTGCAATCTGTCACTGCAAATAAATTAAAAGATACAAAAAAACCACACCTTTACATGTATATACCAATCTGCCCTTTACAAGCAAAATAAAAGAAAAGTATCAGACTGAGTTCTTGATTATGCTTCAGTAGAAACCATTGTCTTTTGAGTCTCAAACAGACATTTTTCAAAATGGTGACAATGTAAACCTTCCCACACAGAGATTTGCAGAGAAGTAAATCTTGTGTTTCTATCATACTGATGTTTGCAGACACCTTCAGCTCTGTCAATAACCTGGAGTACAGACAAGCCCAGTTAGTTTTGGCTCCAGGGCTGGTGATTTGGACCCCATCTCTGTTTGAAGACTCCCGTATGGACAGGGAACACACCAATAAATAGCCCATCGCCACTTCAACTGTGGAGATGGTGCATTCTACATCAAACAATATCTGATGAGGCGTATCCTGGACACAACATTTGCTGGCAGAAGCACGTTCGGAATAACACACACTCTTTGATCCCAAATGTGGTGGAAAACATATTGTGGTGCAAGAGCTGGCAGATCTTCCACAGAGGGAATCTGTTCTGCTCCTTCTCTTGTCAATGTTGATTCTTCTTTCCCCTGCTGAAATGTGATCAAAGAAGGCTGGCTAATGATTTTCTCTTTATTTTACCCCCACAGAAAAGACTTTAACTGGCAACCATAACATCCACATGCCTCTACTCACTGTATGCTCCACTGGCTGATAGTTAGCTGCAGTTACCATGACAGCAAATATGGCACTTCAAACTGTGAAGTTTCCTTTCCGCATACCTTCATACATTGGCTTTTATGTCTTAAGTGTGGCGCACTACCTCACAAGTATGTACTCAAGGAATTCCACTTAATATTTGAGCAAAAGTAAAAGATACTTGAAATCACAGCAGTGAGCAACTTTATCTGCTTTGTTTGAATTCCAGCACCTCTTGGCTGGATGACCTGAGATTGTTCATTGCCCGCCTGCTAATGTCCTGGGTCACGTTTTCATGTTCACTTTGTTTCTCTTTTATTCTGCTCTAAGCCCCATGTTCTGGCTTTGTTACGTGCCCCATTTTCAATATTTGCAGATAAAGGCACTTTCAGTGTATTTTCTCATCCATGTACAAAGTCTGCCCTGAAAAATGGTTTGACCCTTCAGCCTGCTCTCATTGAGCTCCTAAGGAATTTTATAGGCCTTCATGTTTAATTATCACTAAATATTTCTGATGCATTGGGCTATGACACGCTTTGATGAACTTACAATCAAGAAATGAACATCCCATTGATTTTTTTATGCTGCTTTGAAAGGCCTCTATCTTTAGACCATAACACAGATTGTACTTATGTAAACAAATAAAACCACAAAGAGCATTGTTTTTATGATAAATGTTTAATACAGTCTTTAGTGCCTATGAGGTCACGTATTGAATGGGATTTTCAATTACATTATTGCACTCACTGACTTTAGTATTTCCTGATAAATCCACTGATGTTCGTCTGTGTGTGTCTGTCTCCAGAAACAATTCAATTTGATGACGTTGATACGCCCTCTCCTTGTCTGTCCGTCCATCTGTCTGTCTGGATAAATTTCATGATTCACTTCTGCCCCCACAGCGATGTTGCATTCCATGTTCAGGACAAACTGCAGGTCGCACAGAGCCATCTAGAGAATGAGATTGTCACTACTCATCACCAGATAACCCAGCAAACAATGAAAATCAAAAGAGATCCAAAGGATTGATACATGGGCAGCATATTCCTCAAGACACACTTCCATACGCTCATGCTCAAACTCCAGACAGACACATAATGTCTGTCTCATTTTCTCCATCTCACAATAACACAAATAAATCCTTCTGCAAACACTGGCTCACGTTGAGGTGTACCACCTGTGCCCCTCCTCTCCCCTGCTGCCCCTCTCTAATCCACTTGAATGTAGCTGGATATTAGATTAGAAAGTTATAGATGTGATTATTCATCCCTGGGCACAGCCATCTATTCGCTGATTAAAAAGTGAACTGGGGGCCATTATGTAACTGCTTAAAGAGATTAAACCTACTCACCCCCGTGGGGTCTGCTTTCTGTTGTAACCTGCAACAGATATAGCTTAAGAAAAGAACACATCACAGCATGCAAGTTTTAACTAACAGCAAGTTATAAGACAGGAGGGTGGTGTTCAGAGGAAGACTGGTTACAAGAACAAGCAGGTTAAACTTTTCATCTGAGATCCTCTTACAATATTTTCCCATAGATATTTCAGGCTAAGGCTGGGGAACCACCTGACAATTTCGAGCAAAACGTTGGGCCAAATTAGCCTCCCTTGGCGATAACAGGTGTGTGACTTTGTTTGGGTCTCACTATAACTGTTATATCTGGATAATCCTCTGATGTGCAGGCTCAATACAGCTATTTTACTGCTCTTAACCATGGTGAAGCCTCCACTTGTGATCTGGAGCCAGAGCTTTGGATAGACCTTGGTGTTTGAGGCCCATTTCTTCAACATATCAGAAACAAGTTAGGATACCCTGCCAGCCATACAAAGACCTCATTGTGTCAGCAAATCTTGTGCTATTTTTTTAGGTGGACTATTTTCTTCAGGGATTTATATGACACACAGAATATGTGGAAATACTGGGATCTCAGCACAAGTTTAGCATGGACATCCAGCATAGAATATGGGAAAGTAAAATACTCTCCATTTAAAGTCATCTAGTGTGCGCCTAGCCCTAGGTTTTTCATGCATATTGTAAGTAAAAATAAGGGAAGAAAAAAAGAGAGTTTGAGAAAAAAGTCCAACTCTTACTCAGTCTTATATTTCTTCACATCTGGTCAAATGCTGCAGAAAGTTGGCATCCTTGTAAGGCTGTCACCAGAGTTTGTGAATTTGTTGAACAGCCTCTCCAAATTCGTTGTCAGAAGGGTGAAAGTGTGTCATGATGACCCACACCATAGGATAACTTTCTGTAAGGGTAGCTTAGATTTGAATTTAATTCATTCTGTTTCAGTTTTTTAATCAGCATCGAGTATTTCCATCTTGTTCTGCGTCCCTGTTTTTCTTAGCATGTCCTATCCAGTGTGTTCGCTTATATAAAATGACAAAACAACTTGACAGGGACTATCCTACAGTATCTTCTGGTTGCCGGGAAACCATCTGTACAGTGACAAGCCTCCAGGAAGTCATTGAGCCCACCCACACACTGGAGTGGCATCAGCTTTCATATCTTATTCTGCAGAGGAAGCATTTACAGTATTTCCCGAAATATTTCCCATCTGAGAGAACCGTCCAAACACATGTAATGACTGAGACTAGCTTTACAGCATCTGTAGTTTGATAACCATAGCAGACATACATCAAGTAATAGATTCAAACAGCGCACGACAGAGGAAGAATCTTCCTCAAACTATGGCTGTATGTCATTAGACACCTTTTCACCCACTGAGTTATCAAAGAAATTATATCCTCTCATGTCTTCTTCAACACTCCCTATCCTGTCTTCTGTCTCCCTTCTCATTAATGCTGTATCTTTGATGCACTGAATCTCAGACTCAGGCACCTGATACCAAAATGTCTCCTCCTCCAACTTCTATATCCTGCCAGTTTATTTCAGTAATGATGGTAAACATGATTAAAGTGATGTCAGATTTTCTATGGTAATCCTCACATTCATTGAAACATGACAATACTGACTGTGTGAAAAAGTCCCCAGGGAGCTGAGTTAAAAGTAGATCCAGTGGGCTGTGGGGCAGTCTGGGTAGCACTCACACGTAGAAGCCTATTTTTTATTTTTCAGCTGAAGTGGAGGAGTATTATACGCAGTTCTCATTCACAGAAACAGGAATAACAATCCAACCTGTGAAGAGTGAGAGTGAGGAGGAGAAAACAGATATACATTTGGCATTTCAAATAACTGCATTTGCTTTCCTGCTTTTTACTGTACATGAGAATAAACTGTGTGCAGGATGTGAAATTGTCCCTGGTCTCCTGATAGTAGGGGTAAAATATATAAATGTGTATGAAGCTGTTGAATGTCTGACTGCCAGAAAAGCAAATATGAATGGCCTATGTTGGTCTCACAAACAAAGCGCACACACAAAGTTAGATCTTCACCATTAATGAAAATTGGTGTAGTCAGAAGTTTCAGTTACCACCAAACACTAAGTACATTTGTAGACGATTTGAATTTGCAGGTAATTGGACCCAAACAAAATAATGGAGACATTCAACTTGATTCTGACAAGTCATCCCAAGTCACACAATCTCCAGAGTATTTACCATCCCCATCCCAGAGGTGAAAATTGATATGTGCCATATGTTCTTGAAGTCTCTTTAGTAATAATAGATACGTTTCATGAAAAATCACGGCCACCATGCTGAAGATGGCTTTGAAATAATTCTTGGCAATTCCTAAGCAAGTATTAGAAATACTTTAGTCCAGATAGACTTTAACAAATCCATTCAGAACCATCCTTTTAACCTCACACTCCAAAAGAGATCTGTTGAGATGAGTAAGAAATCAGTGTGCTTGAATTTGAAGTTGGTTTCAGCTGAACTTGCACTGGCCTCTGCAGGGTGAAAAAAAGGGTTATTCACTAACTTTAACACTTCAACTCAGGAATTTTCATTAAACACGGTTACATTTGAGTAATTGGATGTGCCTGTAAAGCATATATATGTTGAACAACTGCAGTGAAGAGTGAAAATCCCTCAACTATTGACTGTTGCTTGTGTAAGTGCTGATCCATATCCAAGTGTGCCATATGTTTCTTGTGTAACTTATTGCTTTCCCATTCCCAATAAAGTGGCAGAATAAAAAGGCTTTTACAGGTCCCTGCGGGTAGCAGCTACTTCCACTGCTAGTCACTGAGCTGTGGGGCTGCTGTGGTGACAAATGGAACCCAGCACATATTTTACTATTGCCATTTACAATGCATGATCCAGGCTGTGCTGCTCAAATGACTGTGCAGCAACACTGCAGAGAGTTATGTGAGCTGGCAGTGTGTGTGAGCTGCAAGCACTCCAACACAATAGGCAACGTATTAAGTCTCTTTTGAGTATTTTCATCAGTCACTCAAATGCTGATCTTTGTCTCAAACAGTCAGACTTTTCAAGACAACACTGTGGTGACGATGGAAATATAAACACCAGTGGGGACATTGGGTTAGATGACCGCTTAACAAGATCTCTTAAATGTGATTAAGTAAATAAAAACACAATGGAAATGTGGGCTTATTTAATCCCATGTTGATTTCATGTTTCATAATAGCTTCGACATGTTTTCTTTTGCTCAAAACATTGTTTTTGGCATCATCACTGTCTAATAAGTCACAATTTTGAGAATAAAGTAGAACAAATTTAAAAGTAAAAATTATAGGAAAGGTCAAAATTTTGAAGAAAAAAACCCGAAAATTTTCAAAAAACCTCAAAATTTAAAATGAAAGTCAAGATTATAAGGAAATTAGTCAAAATTTTAGATGAAAAGTAAAAGTCTGGGATAAAAAGTTGAAATGTTATAGTCAATATTTTGAGATAAGATGGAAAGTAGAAATATTGACTTTTCATCTAACCAACTTGACTTTTTATCTAACAATTTTTACTTTATAAGGGCCAAAAAAATATATCCTTACAAGACATTTTTTCGTTTTTTGTATTTTCAACCTGGTGGAAATCAGTATATATTATTTTTATCAGTTATTTTTGTCCGTGTTATTGAAAAATTTCACTCCAAACAGTAAATATGGGTTTACATAAATGTATGAGCTATGAAGCTAGAATGTTTGGTTATTATTATTATTTTTTTCAGTATTTCCAAGAGCCAAGGCAGGGGTTCCACTTTTTTTGGGTTTTCAGAATACAGTCACCCTTATTATAATTCACCATGTACTATGTACTCTGTCTTGAATGCAATAATAATAATAATAATAATAATAATAATAATAATAATAATAATAATAATAATAAAAAGATTTCTCTTTTTTTGTTTTTAGTCATAGGGTCAGTTATGGTGGCCGCTAGGGGGCAGACATCAGTAGGTGAACTCGCAGAAAAAGGTAACTGTTTCACGTCGGCTGCTGTTATGCGCGTACGTACACGTGCATGCGCAAACAATTAAACGATGGAGTGTTTTCAAGGGAAAAAAATGAATACAGAACGCCAAGAACAAAAGCTCAAAAAATCTGTCGAAATGTCTCAAACCATACACATATTTGCAGAAAAAAAGTCTCAAGAACGTGTCTTGAACTTTCAGCTGTCTCATGTGGACCTTAAAACAGGTAAAATCTGACGCATGGGGTTTGGATAAAATATATCTAGCAACTCCAGTTAGAGTGTGTGACACATTTCAAACAGTTGAAAGTTTGTCTAGCAACATCACATCTTTTATTTTCCATTTTCAAGAGGGAGAGGAAGAAGGAGAGAAGGAGAGAGGGAGAAGCAGAGAGGAGCATGGTAGCCAGAGGGCGGTGGCATTTCTCTCTCTCTGCGTAAACGGAGCGAGTGAAGCAGGAGACGGTGAGAGCGCACGGAGTGAGAGGCAGAGCGTAGTGGTAGGCATTTGTGCCACTGACACGAGTAGAAGAGACCCCGTGTTTTTTTTTTCCACAGACCTCTCTCTCCTCTCACATCCTAACCTGCGCCTACTGCGACGGACTCAGACACCGGGACGAGAGGGTGAAATCTACCTGTGCTTTTGAACTCGTTTGATTACCCAGCAAGACCCTGTGGTAGAGGGGGGAGTTCTCATTTACCCCCCTCCGCTTTGGAGCGAGGAGTTTGGTGTGTTTATGTGTTTTACGCGCTGCTTGTCATGGGCAAGAGTGGACTGAGAAGTGGATTAGGACGCGGGAGTTGTTGCAGCTTGGTGAGGATGTGCGCCAACACGCTGGGGATCCTGCTTCTCCTGGTGCTTTTACACCGAGGAGTCGCCCAAGGTAAGGCTGGATGGATAGTGCGACTTCCCCCGGATCTTTGAAATACACCTGAACTGTTTGAAAGCGATGAAACCTCTCTTTCACTTCCAAGATCAGGCTGTGTGGTGTCGATGTACCCGTGAGGTGACGAGAAGGAAAAAAGTAGATCCTTGCTGGAAGGTTTACCTACTTTTTAACGTGAGATATACATATGAGATGATGCTTATGAGTGGGAGGTTTGCGGTCAGGGTTTTAATGTGAATGCATTCCAATTTGCCTGCACTCTAAAAGGTAGACATGCAAACCACGTTTCAAAAACGACCAACAAATATGCTCATTTAACTAAGGAGGCTGAGAGGAAAAGGCTAATTGAAAGGTGGTGTTTGCATGAGAGACAAGACTGCTCGCTGTAAGAAGCAGACAGGGTGCACAAACTCTTCGAGCACGCAGAAGGGCTCGAGGTCCCTGTCGGAGTAGAACATTGCAGTGATTTTTCGTCAGGACTTGTTCCAGTTGTAAAGGGGTAAATAAACTCTGAGGTTGCAGTTTAATTGGGGTGAAAGCTGTGAAGGACAGGGCTTGGACTCCACGATTAGGCGACTAATGTGTCATTGCAGAGCACGCTTCAGTGCTTGGATTGGAAAATTGATCACAAGTCACAAACACTCCCAGCAGCCAGGAGCTTATAGGCAATTACACAAACCTGCCAACCAAACCACAGCAGAAATATGCTGCAGTTTGCACGGGTGCATTTGCAGATAAAATGCCAAAATATCATCAGCTCACCCTGAACTAACCTAGAGACAAATTTGGCATATATTAACACATTTGAGTATCTTAAATACTAGACGGTAAAATGATTAGTAGTACCGTGTTGGCTCTAAAAGCCTTCAGTGAAGCCGAGCAGGAATATTAAAGTGATCTTTCTGAGGAGTGACACAGGGTCTGCTGTTTGTGGAGGATTATATCACAGGGCACAGTCTGAATGAAGCCTTTATAAGTAGCCCAACTTGAAGACATTTCATTTGAATTTAAGTGCTCTCAGAGAGTCACAGTGTAATACCCTTCTCTTCAGATATGCAGGAGGGAACGCTGAGGAAACATCTCTCTCTTAGAGCCTCATTGACCTTCTTAGGGAGAACTTGTGAAAGCATTAATGCCCACCCTCTAAGGTTATTTTAACCAGCAGCTAATTCACCACATTTTCCTGTATGGCTTCTGTAACCAAAAGTTTAGCCTTATAAGAGGCACTTATGATAGATTTGACTCCATGTAGGAATAATATTCTAATATCCCAGCAGTCCTCTGTGCTTAACCCTCCTTAATTCTCTCCACTTTAATGCCTCTGAAAAGATGCAGCAACTCTCTTAGTCTGCATGCGAGCACAGTCAGTGAATTGCTATCGACATAACTGATTGGCCCGGGGTTTGTGAGCTGAATTTGGGCAGCGATTGGACATGATGTTGCTGCCACCTATAACCGGTTGCTCCAGGGAACAACATTTCAGCAACACCCACCAATATTCATTATGAACATTCTCTATTGGTTTACTGTTAAATCAATACTCTGCAATTTAGGGACACGATTTGAGTAGGCTTTTGCCCAACTCTGATAAATTGCTCTTTTCCAGCAACATACGACTCAATCTGAATTTGCTGGAGGAATCAGATAATTGGAAACTCAAGCTCTTGCTTCTTTTTAGACAGCTGAAAGTGGATGTCCTCAATCTTTGAACACATAGAAAGGGGAATTTTGCACTTGGTCTGTCTACTTTTTACCACCTTCAAGTCTCCTCTCTCATGGTTTGAGCTTTTCTCTGCTCTAAACAACTTGACTCGTGACTCTGAACTTACTTCTTTGTGAGTGAGAGGTCAATACGCTAGTTGTTGTATTGAATAGGACAGAACACACAAACACATTGACTGAGCTGTTGGGGAGTGGGCTTCTTTGTGTACATAGCGGATCCTCCCTGTGCAGCAGTGCTGTCTTCAACTCCCTGCTCATTCGATGAGTGGAATCCTACTGCAAATGCTCTGTTTTCATGTGCATTCTGTCAGTAATTGGTAATACAAACAGTTGTTTTAACCAAATGATTCTGCTGTTTAGTGCAGCTCATGCATCATTGGGCATCTTATGGCCAGTTGTTGCCTCTAGTCTCCCTCCACTGTGGACTATGTGGTTTGGTAAGTTTAATAGCTTGTTTTTTGAGGTCATGTTTAATGATGTTCAGGATGATGTGTGTGAGTGGAAATGGCGCTGCGAATTCAAAGCTAACAATGATAAATGGTGAGAACTCTCTCCTATTTGCTAAGCTGCTAATAAGGAACCTTTTCCAACACTATGTCATCCAATCAGGCACATAGATGTGTTTCTCTTTCTCTGAGCTGTAGAGACTGGTCTTGCATACAGACATGCACACACAATAAGTGCGGAGTGTTAGTTGAGATCCTCTCATGCCACTTTGAGCGCACGTGTCGGACTTCAATCTAAGCCCGGCCTCCAGCCTCTCAACCTGTGTTAAAAAGCCATTTGCTAAGCCCCCTTACATTTGATCTGGTATGAATGGGTGTCAAGATCCCTCTACAAAATCTCACAAGTCCCATTGTTTACTGTGCTGTCAAAGCTTGGGCTCTTCAATCCAGCTGTTATAAAGTGTTAGTGTAAAACATTTAAAGTGCAGATCTGTGTTGCTTTATATTTCACAGTCTTCTTTCTGGCATACATTTGCCGTGGTATGCTGGGTGTGTTCTTTGAAAGTATTTCTCTAAAGCAACTCTTAAAAACTGTAACACGCACATGGATTGCACGATTTAAAGAAGCACGGTTGAAAAGTAATATGTAGGTGTGTGTGAAGTTTTCTGTTCAAGTTTGTGCATCTGTGCCAGTAGGCGTCTGTGTGGAGGTGTAAAGATGTACTAAAAGTGCTCACATGAGGGGTGTGTTTGTATGCTTATGAGCTAACTTGTGTCTAATTAATGGTCCCTGGGAACTCTTTTGTATAAGTGTGTTTTATTCCATGTGTGTTGCAGTGCACCAGAATATTGGGATTGTGTGATTTTGTCCGGGTGTGTCAACATGGCATTATATCGGTGCTCCAGCAGAGCTCACGTTGTGTTGTTGCATCTATGCATGCGTGTGCACTTGGCATTGTGATTCTGCCAGAGCTCCCATGCTGTCTCCCATTATGCCCTGATCCTGTCCCATGGTGCACTGCAGCCATCCAGGGTTCAGTTTTTGCAAGGGGACAGCTGGGAAGTATTGGAACTCATTTGATCTGATTGGCTGCATGGTACCAGTTATTTAAACTTGATCGGCTGGGCAGTTTTTGTGTGGTAAATTTGAGCTTTATTCTTTATCAGAGAGAGGGAGCCGAATAGAGATAGAGAATGTGAGAGGATGAATGGATGAGGACAAGAGAGCTCTCGTCTGGGTGGTTTATACAAGCTTTGATCACTCCACTAGGACCTGACAGATTGACTGACTGCGACACACACACACACAAACACACGCACACACACACACACACACACACACACACACCAAAAATCCTACAGTGCACACAGCAAGATATTTTTATGGTCAAACAATGCTGCATTCTGTCTGCATGCTCTGCGTGTGTGTCCATGAGAATGCAAATGCGTGTGAGAGGGAGTGTGTGCTTGGGACAGGCGTTCACGCAAGTGTGTGAAAGGAGGGCTTTGACTGTGTCTGGGGTTGTTTTGTGTCAAAGACCCTCCTGCTGCTCACAGCAGCCTCACGATGGCAGATTTCCCTAACCCTCCTTTTTTCATAATTTGTTTATTCTTGCTTACTCATCCGTACATTTTCATGGACTCGAGCGTTTCCACTGATGAGACATTTTTCCACCCACCTTTTTTTCTTTAATCCTGAGTCTTTCAGTGTGCCTCCTCTGATAGCTGCTGAATGGATTTTTCTGACCTTTTCCCCTTCTTGCCTGTGGCCTTGCATGTCCATCCATTCACTCAGTAGATTTAATGTTGGACTGTGGAAATGCCGGACCTTGGTTGTCTGTACATTCTGTGTATGCTTTACATTGAACATGGCAATTAAAGCTCTGCCTATTTCTAGGGCATTGCTTGTTTGTGCCGCAGCAGAAAACTTTCATGCATGTTGTTGCTCTTTTAAGACGGCAGAGATAAGATCTGGTTTTGGTGTTGGGAGTGTGGTCTTCAAATATCTGTGTCGACAAACTGCGTCACACTACTTGCACCATTTACTGTCTCACCCTCTGCAGGGGAAAACCCAGGATGGACCTAAGAATGTGTCCCTCTCTGTTTGTGTGGCTATCTTTGTGAGAGTCTGTAAGCATGCATGATTATCAGAGACACAGGCAAAGCTGGAGAGAAAGAAAGGAGAAGCTAAATGTTCTGAAACTGATTCCCAGCATCTCCTGCCGTTAGGCCTGATTCCTTCTAGAGTTTCATGTAAAGATATGGAATTATGAATTTTTCATGGCCTGTGAAACCCAAGGCCTCATTTGGGGCTCCCATTTCCAGGCTTTTTGTTTTAGTAAGTTGTGTATGTGTGTGAAGGGAGGGTGTTCTGAGAGTATGCTGTTTGTTCTCAATCAATGGCCTACTATATTATTCCCACTGGTCCCATGCAGTCCTGCGCTGAAAATGATAAGCTAATCTGAGTGTCTTTGATCACATTTATTTAGATGTGCACTTACTTTATCATCCTTAAAATTATATTTCTTTCTATACTGCAAGATCATTTATATTACATTCTGTAAAAGGCTACATGATAAAATGATTCGGTCAGGTTCCACACTGTCTGTGGTTTGACAGTTTATCAAATATCTCGTTGTTGTTTACTGCAGCCTGCTGCAAGCAGAAACTGGGAGTCTTTGATTCCCATGATAAACAGTTGGGGCTCAGTAAGTTGGTGCCATCGGGTGCCAGGCCACAGATTCCTGTTCTGCTGTCCATCGTCTCAGTTCCTCTCCCCTCATTTGTCCCCATTTCTCCCTCTGACTATCTCTCATTCGCTCTGCTCTGCTCTCTCTCGTTCCCATCTGCTACCTCTGACGTTCTGTTTGCACTCTCTCACTTTTAGCTCTCTTTTTATCCGTCTCTTCCTCCGCTACTGTCTCTCACCACTCTATGCCTTTCTCTAGTTAGATTTACACTGTTTAATTAGAGTGTGGCCCAAACAGTGGACATATTGTTGTGCTTCTGGACGAGGCCCATGAACAGCGGGACATTATGTGGTTGTGTGTATGTGTGCCTGTGTGTGTGATTGGTCACAGAAACATTGTGGAAAGTCATCAGTCAGCCAGAGGGAGGGACTGAGTTTGCCTACACAGTGCCACACACACATGAACATACACACACACAGATACAGGAGGGGCTAAACGAGATAGATTGAAGGGGGAAAGGGAAGGAAAGAAGGAGAGAAGGAAGGAAGGAGGCAGGTAGGGAAATGGAGCCCTACACCCGGCCAGCTGCTTTCCATTGAAATCTTGCCCTGTATCTCTTTGTTTAAAGGCTTAGCCTCCATCCACCGCCGGCAGCTTAGCCTTTTCATGGTCTATATATTCTTTTTATTTGCTACCGTAAAACCTCCAGTAAAGAGCCCAGGTCGGTTTACTTGCTCCAGGAACAACATGCAGCACACTCTGCTTATTGAAGACAACCGATTACTGAAGATGGTCTATCTTCTCTCAGCAAGTGTAGAAACGAACTTCTTCCTCTTGATTCCTCATCCCTGCTCATGTCTATCTCTGACACTTTGTTTGGCCTAATGCCAAACCACCAATCTGCTGTGTCTCCAGATTTTTTGCTCATGGCACTTCAACTAAGCCAGGCTGAAGATTTGGGCATGTATGTATCGTTGACGGTATTTACAGTATTATTGAATATTTCTAAAAAGCAAACTTTTTTACACTTTAAATCACACCGTTTGTGAACCAGACCTGGAAACAAGTACAAAAAGAGACACACATTTTGCATGTATGTGTGCCCTGTGTGACAGAATAATTCCTCAAGTGCAGACACACGACCAGCAGATGGATGCTGGGTATTTTGGCTGAGTGGTGTGTTTGTGTGTTGGAGCAAGAGAGTCTTATTTGTGTCACCATGAATATGTAATTAAGCCGCTTTTGAGAAAAGAAGACGTGCCGCAACAGGGGGCCCACAAGGCTGGGACCCGGGTCCCCTTTTGTTTCCCCTTTAAGGTTGTTAAAGGCATTGTCTAGTATGAAGTGCTTGATAAAAGATGGAGGGAAGAGAAAAGGGGGGACAAGGTGAAGAGCAGAGTTTTTTGGAAATCCTTACCCTTCATTTTTCTTCTTCCTTTTCACTCGCTCCATTTCTAGGTTTCCTGTGTATTGACAATTTTACATTCAGGCTTCTTTTTTGATTGGAAACAAAGCTGCACTGTAAAAGCCCATTCAACTCCTGGTTGAGTATGAGTATGGAGAGGGGATTGAGCAGGGAAAGAGAAGGAGGAGGTAAATGAGGGAGAGAGCTAGGAGACAAGTTGAGCGGTGTTGAGTAGCCGCCTGAAGGATTAGTCTCTCTTCTTCACATCTCTCACCACTTCATTCTCTTTTTCTTTGTAATTTTCTTTTCCTCATTTGCTCTCTTTCCTGCATCTCTCCTTTTTGCCTTTTTCTCTTTTTCTTCGCCCCCCCAACTCATCCGACCCTCCCTCTTCTCTGCCTAACCCCCAACAGTAACCCCCCCCCCATCCCTGTCTTACAGTGCCAAAACTGTCTGCTAATCTAGTGGTCGATCAGAAGGAATACGCAAAAACCTGAAACCATAATTACTATAATCACCCCTCCAGCTTTTTACCTCCTTGGCTTTGCGTCCCCTCAAATGCATGTGCTTACACACACACAAACACAAGGAGTTGGGTCTGGTTTTGAAAGGGTACATTGTAATGCTGTAGGAAGCCATGAAAAAAGGGATTTAGCACGTGTTGTTAGAGGGTTTCTGGTTGCCTGTTCTTCTGCTGTAGGCATAATGTAACTTACTGTTGTGAACTCATGTAGGCTTTGAATAACACATACACAGTCAAAAAACACACAGGCTCACACACTAACACTTGGAAAATATGCACAGGAATGATAGAAATTCGGTAAATCAGACAAAGTTTCCTCTGTATGATCATCACATAAGTGAAAAGTCCATTTACTTTTTTTAGCTTCACACCGACTGTAACAAGGACCTGGTATATTTTTCTCCACAGGGGGACAAGATTGCATGTAAGCACTTTGCTTTGATTCATCTGAACACAGCATTCTAAGTGGCTAATGAATAAGAGCAGTAGCTTGCTGAGAAGGCGCATTTGTGCGTCCATTGGGCGCGCGTGAGTGAGTGTGCGTGTAATGAAATATTGCATTGTTATATCTCAGAATTATCCACGCACACCATTTTTCCCAGCCCCAGAGGAGCACAGGTAGGGAGAAATACAGTATGTTGAGAGAGAGTAATGGCTCTCCACTGTAAAAGTCTTGACTTGTGAAATCTTTTGTTCCCAGGCAAGAAAATGGGTTGGAATGGAAAGGTGAAAGAGGCAGGGAATCAGAAAAGCCAGGCAGAGCGATGTTGAGCGAGTGGGAGGGAGAAAGATATCGTAACTCGGATACAGGGACATCAAGCGTGAGAGCGAGATAGGGAAAGACTGCGGGGTGAGTAATTAATCACAGTTCTCACAGAGAGGGATGAGATTGGATGAAACACAACAGTGAAAAAGGGCTGACTGAATAATTTCACTCCGTTTGAATTACAGTCATACAGTGGCTTTGGAGTTTGTCAACCCTCTCACTTCAGCCTTTGGGGGTCAGAGGTCATGGGATACAAACTTGACCTAAATTAGTAGATAATGTCCAGGAGGGTAAAGCACGAGTGGTTTTTGGCTAGATCATGAGGACAAAATGTAACCACGTCAGCAATGTTTAATATCACAGAAGCTAAAAGCGGTGCTCCTTTTTTCTTTGTTTGTTTGCAAGTTCAGGGAATCAAACTTTTGGAAGGCGACACTCTAAGCATGATACTCAAAGCTAAAGTTTTGAAACAATGAAAGCTTCTGTCATTCCTGGATGGTCAGGCCCTGAAACTGTCTTGGTCATCTACTTTTACCCACGTTACACAAGTTTTGGAATTTTCCTTATGAAACACACTCAACTGCGTTGAGTTTTTATCACTACATTATGTACAAAAAGGCATCTGCTGCACAACCTCAAGAGTTGATAAAATTAAGGCAGTCTTTTAACTTGAGCTTTTAATCTAATTTACTCCTGTGGTGCGCATAGGCATAATTCTTTAGCAGCAGCCTGATAGTATCCAACAGGGCTGTATGGAGATGATAGAAATCAGACATGACACAAACCTGAGCATGCATAATTCCCAATATAATAAAAACAAAATCTTAAATGCTCTGATGTAAGCTTACTATAGAATCTTTAAAAATAGGATCCAGCTTATTGTCTGGTGCTTTTGTGGCCTTTGTGTGGAGACCACTTGTTGCAGGTGTTGGGCTTTATTTTCCTGCTGGTTTTACGTCTCCCGTGACGGTGATGGTCCGCATTTCACACCTTGTTTTATTGGATCTTTTTATATCTCTTTGTTTGATGTGCAGATCTTGTTATGCAGGTTTCTCTACAGGGAAATGACTTTGATATTGAGTGAAATGAAAAAGATGCAATGAGATTAAAAATATGATAATTCACTGTAGTATTGGGTTCATATCGAAAGGAAATGTACACAGACTTTGACACGGTAGCCAAGAACAACCTAGCTTCATGTTTAATACAGGTACTGAAATATATGAATCTAAACAATACAGAAAACTGTTATTTTTCATCCACTGTTTTTGACTTTGATCAAAATCTGCTGGCTACTGACTCGGTTAGGACTGAGTCAGCTGTTGGTGGACATGGTTACATATTACTTTTTGGGGAAGGATGATGTAGAAAAGCTGAAATTAAATGAGGTGATGAAGAGGTCAATGGATTAAGGCTTTTGAGTTGTTTTTGAATGATTGAGAGATTAAAGATATTCTGTCCTTCAGTGTGTTAGTGACCTCGCAGTGAAAGTCAGCTGTTATTATGAATACCCAGCATTGTAACTCAGCAGAGCAGCTAAAAAAAGGAACTGACATGTTGTGTGCCACTGCATGCAGCACGTTCCAGCTAAGCTTTGTTTTCATTGATTCTCTCCCACACACACTTTGTGTTTCTGTTTATTCAAGCACACATGACTTGTACCTGTTAGCCAGGCAGCTCTGAGCCCTCAGGCTCTGTTGGCTTCCAACATGTATTGATGGTTGTATAAAAAAAAAGAAATCATCCCTTTTCATAATGTTTTTTCTGCTTGTGTTTTGTATTTTCTCTTTTATAATTTTTAACACTTATACTTATTGGAGGAAATAATTTCTTGGTTATTCGTGCACTTGAAATAAAGCTTTTCTAGCTAGCAGGATGGGGTCTATGTACTGATGGTGTTCAGGATGCTCCTGAAAGTTTGTAGAAAGATTCTGGCGATAGAGGATTTCCCTTGCTTTCCACCCCAGTGATGAGTCTCTCCTTATTCACATATCCTTTACCTCTAATATCCTCAAGCCTGTTGAATCGTGGCCTGCCTCTGCTCATTATGACACTGAAATTTGAAGTGGAGTCACCACAGAGGTTTTGTCCTGTCAATCAACAGGCCGATGTGATGCTTTTTATGGTTTATGACCTCCTGTCCTGTTCTTACTGCTCGATGCAAATTATCGTTGCTTTGGCATCCTACAAAAAAAAAAAATCTTTGTGTATCAGCTGTGAAGGGATCTGACCTGGAACACAGCCAAATACAATGGAGCAGAGCCAGTTGGTTAACTTGTTGACTAGAAATCAACTGGTTCTGTGTTCTGGTGCTGTGGTGCAGAGGAAGTGGATCGGACACAGATCAGTTGGAATATCAGCGTTACTTAATTCAAATCATTCTCACAAAACTTTTTGCTTAGCATCAAGTATTTTAGTAACAATTTCCTCTTGTGGGGCCAAAGAATGTGATGAAAACACGTTTTGTGGGAAAAATGATGTAAAATAAAGTAATCTACTTTGCTGTTTGATAAAGACAGTTTTGACACTGAAAAATCAGCAGACAAACATGACAGGATAAAGGAATGACTTGATGGCTCAGGTGTGCAACAGAAAAAAATCCATCATCAACAATATGCCACAGACAAGCATCTTAAAACTCCGACCTTTCATAACAAGTCTGTTATATAAAACAGCGTTTTAGCTCACTTAGTGTCATATCGATTGAGTCAGGGATTTAAACTCCCCCACTTCAAACTTATTTTCATAATTAAACATCCAAAGAAGGATCAACACTTGTTTGAATCAAAGCTAAACTCCATCTGACACATGAAATGTCGAGGTATCACATCATTATCTGTGTTTCTGGAGGATGGAGATTGGCGCGCCCTGCTGCGATCAGACTGCTGATGAAATGTAGATGCAATTTTTACATGAAAGTCACGAATGCACACACACTCACGCACACACATGCACACTCATACATGCTGGAAATGAGAACAGGCACAGATGGGAAAAGTTCAAGGAAATAAGTAAAACTCAAGTTGACCAAAAATATGTCCAAAACCAGCATTCACTCTTTGAAATAAGAATGAATTCACTCCTAAATAGTTTGCAGGTATCTCCAAAGAAGACTGAAGTTAAACAATGAAAGGAAGCAACAATAGGGCCTTGTACTTTTGTTAGCCAGCCTCTCTCAGAAGAATCCACAGGGCTACTTTGATGTTATAAACTACCCAGACAGTAATGAGGAACAGTGTTTTACTCTGTCTAGAGTAGCACTGCTTTTCATCAGGACAGTGTGGGCATATCAATGTCAGCCTAGCCTTATTCAGAACCAATGAACACATTTTTTCTGGGTTCAGTTTGGTAGCAACTTTGGATAAAAAGGTAGATTGAACTTCTTGCATTTGTAAAACTTGGTTGTTTATGTAGTTGGTAATGAGAGCTATGCTTCATCATTTTCAGTCAAATGAGTTTGGACAAAATATATCAGCCTGTGTCACTGTCTCAAATGAAAGGAATGAACGCCCACAGCTGATGATTAAACTATTGAAATGTCTTGTAGTCGAGAAGCTTTATCAGAGCACTTTCTTGATAAGGGCCGACATCGTTTCAATGCTGCATTGAAAAAGTAGTGAAAGCCTTCTTTACCGCTTCAGCATTTCTATTCTTTACTTGTCTGTAAACTGAAAAAAATGGTCTTATTTTATAGAGTTCTGCTTTGTTTTTGGACATTTCAGCTTAGGCATTTAATTCTTGTCTGGGTTCAAGCTGGGGGCTCTCATCCACTGGCACAGAATGATTTTTCTTTGCACAGGACTCAAACAATAACTATGTTCCTCATTGGGCAGTGATTGCAGTTCAATTTACATAACTAGTGAATCAAAAGCTTGCAGTAAAACACAGATGTTTCCCATCCAAGGCTTTAATCCAGCTTTTCCAGACAGTTCAGCCTGAAAATATTCACCTCAGATATTCTTGTCTTCTGGGTTTCTTTTATATTTTCTTGCTGCCATCATCATCATCATCATCATCATCTCCCTGAGGCACAGCTGTTGTAGTGGTGCAGTAACGGTTTTAGCTGACAAATTGGCTCACTGTCCAATGACATGTGGCTCTTGCAGCCCGCCAACACTGAGGAAATAACACGCACACACAAACAAATTCACACTCAAATTCACACACAAGCACACAACTCACAGTCCACTAAGGGACAAGTGTCTGTGCCCTGTTGAACACTTGCCTATGAGGGAGTTTCCAGTCATTGCCGCCAGCACACGCATTCATCCACACCCACACACACACACATACACACATGATGTTCTCTGGGTGGTTAGTTTGGCAGTTAAAAACAAGTGTGGATGGTCACTGTGTCTCCATATGCAGTAGCTGTTGTGTTCTTGGCAGGTTGGGTGAATCCTGTCACTCTCCCGGAGCGTGTCTGATAGTTTGGCAGTTGTAATTTGACAAAGGCGGGAAAAGCCACCTGGACAGTTGAGCAACTTATTATCCTCAGAGCTTCAAGTGCATTTTACAGACTTGTTTGAGTGGTAGTAAGTTAATTTTGTTCACCGTGAGTTTTGAGCATAAGTGTTGCCAGTGAATGGGATGTTTGTCAATTTACTAAAGATAAGCCAAATAAACCCCTACGAGTGGTTTTAGACTAGTGTAATGTTAGTAAAGTATATTAGTATACAGGACAAATCAAAAATAATAAACTGTGTTGTGAAGAATGCATGTCTTTGCCCCAGTGTTCCCATCCTTTTGATGCTACCATAACAAATTTGAGTGTGACATGATGGAGTAAAGCATAGCACAATAAACTGTACCATGATACATCATGTCAGAACATCAAGCTCAAGTAAATTGGTTGCAACTGTACCAGCTGTACACAATTGCAGCATTGTTGACTACTTGCTGAAATGTGCTTCAGGGTATGTACTGCGTGGCAAGTTTCCATCTGTAAACTGTATACTTTGCATTTGTGCCAATGACGTAATGTGTGAGGGGTTACTTTTTCTGTGAGTAAGGGACTTATGTCATGGTGTCACCGCAGGGTTACCACACCACTTCAAAAGAAGATGAAATAAGTGTCTGTGAGCCTCACTCAGTTTTCTATCCACTTTCTGTTCCTCTTTTACACAGCCCTGGTGTCCATTTCTTTCTACGCCCTCTCATCTTTCCCCACTTTGGTCTGAGTGTGTTCTCTCCCCTTCTTCTTTTCCTCCTTCCCTTGTTCCTGGAGGAAGGAGAGATTTAAACTTTGAACAAAAGACATGAGGAGGAAAACTTTATTGAAACATTTGAAGTGTTTTTCCCTCTTCTCCATTCTAAGAAATGTCATCCACACCCAAGAAACAGTTTCAAAAGAAGCAGAAAGGGGCTGAGTAAAGCCAGACAATGCCCTCGGCTCCCTCCAGCTCCTCCAAATCCTTGTATTGTTGCAGTGGTTATTTGTGTTGCCACTTCCTCTCGGCCCCGTCGGGGTTTTTGTTTATCTCAGCTCAGTGCTGAGGTCTTGTCAGAAAATGAGGGCAGGGCTGCTGTTTTGGCCTGAGGTCAACTTATAACTCCAAAAAGTTATTTTTCCCCCAAGTTTTTAAAATTAAATTGACACTCACAACTAATGACTAATGACTAAATCATTTGCTTGGTCTAAGACTGGATTCTGTGTCCTTGTCTTGGCTTTGTGGTAGCAGCTTTAGTCTTTCAGGTCTTTCATTAAGCAGTGTTGAGATGCAGGAGGAAGAATATTACTCACATTGCCATACATACAAAATTGGACGAATCCTAACTGAACGTGGCTACTTGTTGAATCTTTGGCTAAAATTATCTATGCTGTGGTTGCTGTGATGGATGGCACAGCAGATACACACACACACACACACACACACACACACACACACACACGCACACACAAACACATACACGGCCATGAGAAGAACAGATATTTTTAAAAACACTGAGATATAAAGAATATAAAATCATTGAAAATGTTTACATTGTGGTACTCAGTATATCTTAGCAGATGAGATATGTGTCTTACTCCTTTTGTTGTCAATATGAGGTGTGATCAAGTGCTTTGAATATTGGCTACCATTGAGAATACATAAGTATTGTTATCGGGCTAAGACCCATCAGAATTAGGCCATTGATGCAGCCGGACAACAAGAGATGACGAATCAATCGAATCTTCATGATTACTGCATATCTTTCTGTTAGAGCACTTCATCCTTTTGTCATTTATTTTTTTTATCTCAAGCTGATGTGCAACCATGCAAGAATGGTTGCAGAGAAAAAAGTCATCTTCACCTTCTCGGAATATTTTTTCTCCAGACAGCGCTTTTGTTGTGTCTAGTTTTGGTCTTTTAAGCTTTTATTTCTTTCACTTTTGTTCTTTAGGCCGAAGGTGGGGTGTGTGTCTGATGAATTATTTACAGAGCGTAGAGTTAAGATAACAAAATACTCCTGAGTTTCAGACAGACTGGTGCCATCGGGGTTTCAGAGACTTTAAAGTGACCCATGCATCAGAGGAGAAGAAAAGTCTACACCCTGCTATCATTAATCAGATCTTTGAGGATCTCATGTCAATAACCTGAGCATATTTTCTCTAGTGTAACCTTGCTATGCTTTAAATTGTAATACTGTGATTGTTTTATCCAGGTGTTAAGGATATAGTTCTCTTGGATGTCTGTTTTCACTTTATGTGAGTTAAGTTGAGCAGTATCTCTTTTCAGTGCTTGTATGGATGAAATAAAACTGTTTACAAGGGTGTTGAGGAAAATCCAGAGTAGGGAGGGCACTGTCAAAGCTGAATTTCTTAAAGTGTGTATAGGATGAAGCAGAGAGTAGCATCATACCATACTCGCTATTAACCAGAGCTGCAGCCACAGCAAGTTGCCTTTCAGTGTGGACGCATCATATGACTGGCGTTTCAAGCCGGCACAAATAAAAATACAAACAACCGGTTTCACCAGCTAGCAATTCTAGCAGTGGATTATTAGTATGAAAGCATTTAACTGTCAAGTTGACTCAACACAATTGCCCCGAATATTATATCAGGTTTTCATGTTACAGTGGACATAATTTTGTATTTGTTGCTTTTGAATCTTGACACATTTCAACTTACTGCTCATGGTATTGATTGTCAACACAGGCAGCAGGGGCATCTGTTTTGATCCAAGTGGACGTGATAATTGCTTCAGATGAATTTTTATGAATTTTTGCCAAAGACCTCCAATGATAAAGGATCAATCTTAGCTTGGAAGGAAATAATAACTAAACTGATGAAAAAACACTCGAATGATCAAAGTACAAAAACATCTGAACTTTTAAGCAGTATCTGAGTTTGTGTTGCTTTACTTTGTGTCTAGTCGATACTTTAAACAGACCCTTTAATCTGTGGAAACAGAACAGATTGTATTAAGCGTCTGTGGACCAAGTGTTGCAACCAATTTGCCTGTAGAGAATCAATCAAGGCAGATTTACCGTTTCCCCCATGTCAGACACATAGAATTGGCTTACACAGGCAAACACGCACACACTCACACACTCACATGGATGTCTCTGAGGTCTGTTTAAGTGGACATTTAATCATCGAGGACCTTTTCTTGCTGGCTGCTCCACTGAGGAGGCTCCACACACACACACACACACACACACACACACACACATAACCACACATTCACACAAACTGCCTGTAGGTGTTACACGCACACACACCCTCACGTGGCAGCATATTGATTCTCAGTGTTGTTCTTTTGCTGTTGGTTAAACGAGACAGTAATAATGGAGCAACATTGTTTAGTCTGCTTATTGAACTGTGACTGGTCGACATTGATTGTTGTCTTCTGCTTTGGGAATGCATTTGTGTGTGCTTGCACGTGTGGGGCTTTTTTAAGTGTCTGTGGGGTGTTAAGGTGTGTGTTTGTGGCTTGCCTTGAGAAAAAGAGGGAGCAACTCTTGCATATAGATTTCTTGCTAACTCTGCTAATTTCTTTTCTCAGTTCAGTTCAGTTCAGTTCAATGACAGGAACTTGGTTAAGTCTGCAGAAATATGTAGGATAGTCAAGTGTAGAAGACTATGAGAGTGGAGGGAAGGATAAGTGAAAGGAAAATTGTCACTGAGGTTTTTGACAACAATGAGTAGCAGCAGAACTTAGTGAAAAAGACAGAGGAAGAGAGGCAGAGATAAAATGTGAGGCTGTTACTAAAAGAAACTGAGAGAAATAGAGTGGAGGTTAAAAAAAAGATAAGGAATGCTCAGGTAAAAAAAGAGAGTGCTACTTTTACATCTAGTGTCTTTTGTATCTTGCAGAGGCATTTTTCAGCCATATTTATAATATGTGAAGTACTTATATCTCTAAAGTCACTTCATAATCCCTCATTTAAGTAGTTATTGACAGAATGTATATCCTAGAGCAAACTGCTTTGAACATCAGGCTACTCATGTTTAAATACAGATCTAGTTCGTTCATTCTTAACATCAAATTTTACTTTCTGACTTTTCTTATTTCACCCTGCTTTTTTTGCGCACGTCAGCCCAGAGCCAAATCTCATAGAGTTAGCATTGGTGTGGTGCTGATTGAAGGCTTGAAAAGGCGTGGTACCATCAGCTCTTACCACGCTTTTAACATTTGGAGTCCTGTAGGCTTCAAAGAATTCATTGAGCTTGGTGCATTTTCATTTACCACAAGCTGTTTGGATATAACACAAGGTTACGCTGTCTAAAGTTCCCAGCCCAAAGCTTGACAAGCAGACATGAATAATTCATGCTTGTTTAATACTGAAATTGGTCGTTTGTTTTCATGCCAAAGCGCAGTGAACGGAGGATTACAGAATACTTTGGCACCCAATAATGAATCATCAAGATATTTTGAGTTGACACTTAGAGCACTGAGCATTAGGTATGTTTTTATGATAATGAACAGAGACTCAGACGTTTCAGGGCTCCCCATGCACGGCTTAGGCTTGGCTGTGGAATTGGTCTCTCTGAGACTCATACGGGGTGTGAGTCTCAGAGACGGGATGCTTGCTCTGCGTTTTCTGCTCTACCATTAAAGCACTTCTTGGTTTTCCTGTAACACACATACAGGTTTTTGAATTAACACACACATATTGTAGCACAGTCATTTGCTATAAGGTACACTTTAGTTGAGGCAGACATGAACAAGCATTTACATTCACATCACAGACTCTCAAAAAGATTATATTCCTTTCATTTCATATAAATGTTGAATATATATATTGAGTTAAGAGGTTGTCTTTTAAATGGAAATGGTGGTTAAAGCTATTTTCAAACTATGAACAAGCTGAAAAGAGCTGTCTGTTTGAATTTAAAGCTTGCTTTCATCTAAAATATTCAAAATTAACTATGTGACTCTGCTCTACTGAGAAGATATGTCATTGTAGTTGCATACCTTGGCAGCTCTGTATTTTCTATTTTTCAAGTTATAAAACTGATTCTGGCTGAAAATGTGCCACAGATACGCACAACAAACTGAAGCCAAAGCTGAGTTTTAGAGGATTTTGTGGCTGGAAGCTGTGCCGTGTTTGTCTGGAGCTGTTTGTGATGCTGCTCCACTCTCTTCCTTTCTCACTTGCTCTTTCTCTGTCTTATTCTTTCTTCATTTTCACCGTTTCAGCATTTTCACTCCTCCAGCTGCAAAGGCCAGAGGCACTGTCCCCAGGGGGAGCACATGGTGTGTGCATGTGCATATGTGTTCCTGTGTGTGTTCAAAGTTGAAGAGATTTTGAGTATGCAGAAGTGTCTGAGGGAGAAAGATAGTGAGACACAGAGATTGTATGAGGAAGGGATTTTGTGTCTCCTGGTGTGTATGTGTATGTGTTTGTGTTTGTGTGTGTGTGTGTGTGTGTGTGTGTGTGTGTGTGCACCACTGTTCTTCAGGCACTCTAATTGGGACACGGGTTCTGTCTGTGCTGCGCACCAACCATTTTGATGTAAGTCCCACATGAGCATCGCTGTAAATCTTGATAATGGTATTAAGCTTGTCGGGCTGGTCTGGGACTTTAGCCTGCAGTGTGTGCATGCATGCAGACACACGCACACACACACACACACACACAGAGGAACACACAAACACACACACACAGAGGAACACACAAACACAGACTATAGAAGCCAATGCTTATTAATGTAGGAAAGAGCCACATATACATACATACTGTACACTGTTGTCCAAACTCTAACAATTTCTATGGCATGGAAAGACCAGGGTGACACCTTAGTACCTGCTGAAAATGTTTTCAATTGTGGGAAAGAAGTCCATACATACATATGCAAATGAAAGATCTGTTGAAGGATAAAGTTTCGATGTAAAACGGAAAGTGCTGAATTTGTATGGTGTCAGCACATTTCAGGCATATTTGGCTAGCAGACGGTACCTGAGCAGCAGCTAATTAAAACGCACTGTGAACAATGTGACGGTCAGATATAAAGTGACACATTAGTCTGTGCTATAGAGCTGGCTTGATATGTTCTTTTGTTAAAGACACAGCAGTAAGGATCGTCCTGTCAGTGTTGCAGTGGTGGGCAACGTTGGGAAATTACAGCATGTCTTGATTGGTTGGAGCTGTCCTGTCTGTGCTGTAAAAGTGCTCAAAGTGTTACAGTACCTCAACAGCTTTCAGACATATTGAGGCTAGGAGGAGACACATCTTATTTGAAGCATCTGCCTTCCAACTCAGCATGGTTTTGCACTTTTTTTTGAGAGAAAGTTTGTCCATAATAACATAATGGCAGTGTCTGTTGTCAGCACCCTGCAAGGAAAAGGAGAAGATTATTTTCAGTGCTATTTCTCTAAGCCTCCGTACAAGCAACATCGCTTTGAAATAAGGTGACACCAGTTCATCTGCATAGAAAAGAATTACCGTCCACTTCACTGATTCTGTCACTTGTTTTGTCGATGGGTTTTTGCCTTTCATGAATAAACAAGTGCCTAGCTTGTCAAGTCATTGCAGCATGTAGTCCAACTGTCGGAATTAAGCTCATTCCAAGACATTTGAAGTCAAATTGTATTAAAGCACCAGGAGGCGATTTGGCTTGTGCATCTCTTTGATGTTGATGCAAATGCATTTCCATCGCCTTTACTTTAAGGCAGAGAAATTACCACACAGCAAGCCTCTTAATTTTTGTTTATTCATCTTATTTGTTTTCTTGATTCAAGACAAATCATATCATGACAGGTGGATTTTTTCTGACTCCAAGGAAATTATCTACAAACACGGAAACATAATTTGGTTTTAAAACCATGGGATATGCATCATAATTCTGCATAAACCACATAAACAAACAGACATTTTGCAGCGCATTTCAAATGGAACCGAGTCTGTTTTGCCGAAACTACATCAGCAGTCGGCCCCTCTGCAAATGCAAATGTTGTAGCAGCCAAGTGCTGTAAAAGCTAATGAGAGTAATGGGGTCTAGTGTACTCAGTGATGGGCTCCACATAAAGGGAATATGAGGGGGTTAGGCGTACTGTAATATATGGGAATAGATGCCTGCAGCTGTTCGTGCTGGCTCGGGTTCACTTTATGTCTCCATCTCTCAGAGCAGATGGAAAATATTATGATACTGATGAGGAGGGAGAGAAAAAGAGTGAAACAGAGTACAAGAGAATGAAAGAGTAGGAATACTGACAGCAGAGAAAGAGACACAGCAGAGAAGGTTAAGTTCCCGTCCCATTCAGTAAGATGTCTTCAAGAGCTGATATTTCATTTAAGTGTCAAAGAAAATCTCAGTTGAATGCTTTTCTTTCCTTTTAATTATTGACTTAAGCACCAGGCTGCAGAAAGAGCTGCAGTGTAGTGTGAAATATTAAGGATCTCTCCCTCTGAGATTTCATTACAGCAGCTGTAAAGCAGACCAGTAATAATGCCCAATTAGTGTCAACAAAACTCTTGCTAAAATATGTTTCATTTCACTGAAGTCAGACTTTATAGCTCTCTACATTTTGACTCTGAAAAGTTGTAAGAGGAGGAAAAAGAAACATTTAAGTAAACTTTCATCCCTGGATAAATACAAACAGGCAGGCAGCCCTCTTGCAATTCTCACAATAATCCCTCTCCTTAACAAATTGTCTGAGAGTTTAGAGTTTGTTAGGGGAAACAAGGAGGAATTTAATCGGCGTGACACCAGCAGGGGAATCTAATAATAGAGACACCAGTGGGGCTTGTTTAATGATTTTCTCTGTTCGCCTTTTTCAATTAGGGTACCTTGCCGTGATCTCTGCAGAGTATGTCTCTGAATTTTTTTCAGTGTACTCCACCTGTCGGAGTCAATTACTCTTTCTTCCTACCTGTCAGCCGCTGTTCTCTGTTAGACTGCTTTGCCTTCTGGGTGTTGCAGTTTCTCCTACTATCACTGCAGCAAACGCATATTGAGACTGAAATTTGAATACAAGTACTTAGCATGCAGAGATTCCTAAATTATATTCAAACATGATTTACTTTGCAAATTTGTGCAGCAGGGTTGGGGTCACCACTGAACTGCTGCTCACAGAGAAGCTGTAATGCATATTAATGGACATAAGACCAGAAATGGTAGTATGTTAAATACTGGAATATAGTGGTCACTGGTGTGGGCGTGTTGCTAAAGGTTTTTTACATTAAGGCTGCACAAAAATCAAAATGCTGATTGATTGAACCTTCTATCTCCATTTCTGTTAATGCAGTTATCCTGCTCTAAACTCTGCTTATTCTGTTCATATTTGGTAACACAATGGTGCTCCAAGTGTTGAAAAGTTTAGATGTGTTACCTTTGAACACACCCCTTCCAAAGTGTTGCACTGGGGATGTAACAAAATAGTCAATTCACGATGCAATATGAAATAAAACAAAGAGCTCAGGATCCAAATTACTCATAGGATATGACTTTTATTCACAGTATCACGGAAAAGATTCAAATGAAAAAGAAACAGCAGCTTTTTCTCCCTGATGCTTTTCTTTTCACAACTTCCATGAAGAATTGATTCTTATGTCTGACTGAACGGATGGATTAGTAGAGAAAGAATTACATGAAAGGAAAAACTGAAACAACCAACATGTCCGTTTTACAACGGTTAGAAGCTCAAAACGTTGGTCTTGATTTTTTTTTTCCAATTAATCCGCTTAGCTCTACTTTCCATTATTTATCTTTCAGGCAAATCAGTCTTGATTTAAGAACTGTGATTTTTTTTCTGCATGCCAGCAAATCTGTATTAGCACTGTAACTCAGCTTATATGTAAGTCAGTTGTAATAACATAAACAGTACACACTTAATTCATAATATAAGCTGTTCTCAATCGTCCAGTGAGTTTTTGAAACTACTATTCCTTGTCTTATGTTCTGAAATCATTTGTGAATGGGTGAAAACTTTTTGCCATAGCGGGGTACAATGTCCTAGATGATGAAATAACAGGAGGCTGCTCCTGGGACTGCTGCACATACCTGGAGTCAAACACCCAAATTGCTACAGGGTAAGAAACAAACAGAATGGGTATATTCCCAATCTTGGAACCTACTGACTATCTTCTTACAAGGATATAGCTCAGGGAGGTGGCGGCCAACTCTGGCTTTCGATTTAATCAGCAGTGGGCAACACAGGACATCCAGCCAAGTATTTTTTTTCCTGCGGCATTGCTCACACTACGATTAGCAACTTGATATGCGAGAATGGATCCGAAATTTGAAGAGGTCTAAGAGCAGGCTGTCAGTTGATATCTTCTGAAAGACATGCTATTACTCTGACTGCAAGCCAATACCAAATAACTACAATACCAGAATCTGGTGAGGGTTTACTCAAGCAAAAAGGAAGCAACATGGCAGAGGTTTGCAGTACTCAGAAGATTACAGCATAAGTGTTTTTTGAGTGTTACAGCACAATGATAACATTTTTTTTTAAATGTGGACTGTGGAGTGCCACTCTATACACTTAAATTATGAAGGTTGCAAGATAACTGTCAGCTAGTGAATAAGGCAGTGATTGTGCAAAGAAAGAGGAAGACACTGATGTCTATCAGCCAATGTTAGTGTGAATTCAGTAGCTGATGAGATAATGCTTTCATTTTTTCAACTGAAGAAGTGACACTAATGTGCATTTTAACCCAAAGAGCTACAAATGATGAAAAGATGACAAGATTTTTGGTTCAGAGCTCCTGAACTAAGCTTCTCCAATCTCCTGACAGACAGTAGGTCACATTACTTCTGACCCATTAGTTAACTGGTCCTCCTGCTCTAATCTACCCTAGCAACATCTACCCCCTCCTCTTCTCTCTATCTCTTTCTCTGTCACCCTCCGTTTTCCAATATGCACCTCATGTCCAAAAGATGTGCCATACCTCCATGTCTGGACTGTCGTAAGGGGTTTATGTCTTCATTCTGTTACCCTGAGGCGACAGGGCTTCCCTTGGCCTACAGCGGCACTGGGCTCCCAGTGGGAGCGGCTGGAGCTGCTGTGGCATGTGCAGAGAGAGGAGACCAGGCATGCCGGGGGTGTGAGTATGCCCGATAATGTGTGTATTCTAATGGGTGAGAGGGTGCCAACGTGTGATTTCTGTGATGGTGTTAAATTACTGCCAGAGGTCCTCACCAGTAGACAATATTGAGAGGTAGGGAGAGAAGTTCTAGGGAAAGATTTAAGGTTGGAATCAGAAGGCAGGAAATGAATACATTTCACCCAAAGTGTTGGTGAGTGTGTGTGCATGCGCTCCTAGAGAAATAGGGAGTAAAAGCCAATGGGGAATGGTAGCTCTAGGAAACAAAGAGAGTAAAAGGGGCAGCGAAGGGTGAAGGAGGATGCACTTGACAGAGGAGAGCACCACTGCATGACTGTGCACTGCCCTAAATCTTCAACCCATTTCCCTAATTTATTCACTGAAACTGATGTTTTAGTGTTAAGACAAAAAGTCATGTACTATATGACTAATAACCCACTATTTGTCTGGAGTAGGATAATGTAACCCCAACCAATAAGGAGAAACATGAAATATGAACATTTTTTTAACCTGGTGATATAATTGCTGCAAGAGATGGGAATTGCTTACAAGAGCTGCAGAGCTTGCAGACATTTGTGCACCATGGCCAGGTTTCGCAGTAGGAGGGCGGCCATAAATCAGAAATTGGATCCTTGGACTCTAGCGTGCACGCACACATGCGTCTAGCCTTGACTTCACTTAGCACTCTTCAAACATCAACATGCATATAACTTCTGTCTGTGCTGGCAGTTTACATTTACTGTCTATATTTTTCATCCAAGAAAAGATTTTTAAATAAAGATTTTTTTTTACCATGACTTCCTTTATGCATATCCAGCAGATATTTGTATGACTGCTGATAATGTAGATGCCTGTCTGAATCAGGCTGGTATTTCTTGCTCTCTTCTGCTCGCTGTTGCCTCTACTCTGGCCAACAAATCTTTTACACTCTGTCATTTTGAGTCTGATATTTTTAAAATCTGATCTCTCTTATATAAAGATATCAAGGCCACAGCGCTGGATATTTGCCACAGGCCTATCATGTGTCTCCTGGGGCTGTAATTATTTAAAACCGTGTCCATACTTTTAAAACCACAGGCCACATTAATTTTTCCCCCACTGTTACTTTAAACTATGTATTGAAATACTGTACGCATCATAACGTTGTCTCTATTGAGTCCAGGATGTGGAAAACTCAGGTTAAACCTGACTGTTAGTTTTGTCTTACAATCGAGATTTAGTGAAAAAGGGAGCAATGTGTGTTCTTAATCTTCTTTCCATGACAAATGTGAGCTAATCAAGTTTATTGAATATTTTCATTAATTTGAGGAAAATGAAGAGAATCTCAGTCACTATTTGATTTGTAAAGGACAGCAGACTGAGCTTGACTGAGTGAGGCAAAAGGACAGAAACAGTTGCAAAAGTGAAACTGCTGATTGCATTCTACAGTTTCACTTGAGGAGGAAAGCATCATAAAACTAGAAACCATTATCAGCCATTAGGCTGGTGTCAGTCAGCTACAGAATAACAACTCAGCAGTTAGCAGGGAAATGGTCCCCACAACTTAGACTGCATGGATGGAGGAAATTCAGCCTCAAGCTCTCTGGGCCCCAACACTGTCTGATATCAGCTTTCTATTCGTACACACACTTCTACATATTTATGACTCTATTTCCAAAGACCCTCATCATCAAATTAAGTATTTTTGTTCTTGTTTCCAAGCCGTAAACTTGGACCAACGCCCCCACTCTTTCTTTAAGAAATATGTGGTTTTCATTTATTTAGAAACACCACTATCAATGGCGAGAGCAGAACACACACATGTTCACACTGACTCAGGTTGAGATACAACAGGAATCTCTTAGCCTTGTGTTTAACCAAAAAGGCCAATTTGTTTCCTGTGCAGATGTCATATATTCACCAGTGGAGAGAGGTATCAACTTACATGAGACACAGTCACAGATGCTGAAGTACATACACACACATAGTCCTACTGTCAATCCCCTAAATGGTTAAAATTATGGGTTTGGAAATAGGTTTCCTATGTCCTCCTGTGCTCCTTGTATTTAGTTTTAAGCATAGCCTTTACTTGTAATTTATTTTCCACATAGAACAAAAGCTTCTATTCATTTGTGTGCCTGAAATGGGTTCTTTTGCAAAATGACACCCCATCTGAGAGGGGGATAATTTTGGCAGTATTAATCAACGTGACGTCTCCCCCTCTGGCTTCCGTCCTTACTTGTCTGCTCTACATAAAGTAAAACAGTTTGGAGAGGCTGTCAATCTGCTGTGTTGGCCTTTCTTCATCTTTGTCTCTTCTTTTTTCACCGTGCTGCCTTTCTGTCTCCCTCCTTGGTAAAGGAAACAGTTTAGGGAACAGTTAGTCAATCGGACTACTCCGTCCCACAGAGGGAGTGCAGAATAACGAGCACTACCGGTGGATAATGGCCATGATTTAGCTCCCTAGTCAAAAGGTTACACTGCTCTTGCTCCAGAATGAATGGATGTAATAAGATACCCCTTGGATAAGTAAGTCTTGCATGAATTGCTGTACTGTCGAACCCCAAAAGCCTACTTCTTACAGTTATTTTCACTTTTAAAGGGGAGCTAAGTCCCTTCCTGTGAGGAGTATGTTTTATTGAAAAGAATACAGTTTCACGGATAGAGAGAGAGAACGAGAGGGAGAGTGAGAGAGAGTGCTAGGAGGGTGATGAATGCGGAAATTAAAGGGGGGAAATCACAAGTGCTGTTCTCATTATCTTGACGCACGTAAAAGGAGATGGGGAACCATCAGCCTGATGTACTGTTCTCCTTAGGAAGCACACAGGAGGACTTGATAAAAGAATTGGTTGATTTTGATCACGCAGCTACTGTTAAAATTCTGCACATGAAGCTCGTCCATCAGTTGGTTTTAGTGTTAGTGAGTCATGCAGTCTCAATCTAGCACTTAGGTGTTGTGAAAAATGTAAGTGGTGAAACACACCTCCACCTCGGTATTCATTCTTAAAACATGCACAAGCACACGAGTGTCAACTAAGTTAAGGAGGAGCAGTAGTAAAGGACTTATTTCATGTGACCGTCAAGCTTTGAGCTGCATTTACAAGTTTTTCCAGCGTTTGTTGTCAACATATTGATTTCATTAGTTTGTGTATGCTCGCCTGTGAACTTATAAGTTCAGTGTTGTGTGTTCCTCCCTTGTTTAGCTGTTAACATGCTGTAGTGATTACACATATATCTCCAGTCCCGTAGTTGACAATTTGAAACACATGATTTCTTTGTTCCTTTGTTGGCTACTGTGGAAGCTGAGAGGGTGGTATACACCCACCCACATAACACACTCACACACACACACAATCACATACTCACCACACACACTCACATACACACCGCACAAATGCTGAAGCAGGGTGGTAACTTGCTACTGAGTCAACACTAATTAATGCCATATTGTGTGTTTCCAAGCCAACTTTTTCCATTCTGTTATTTCTTTCCCTCCTTCAGTGACTGCTTGCCATGTTAAAAAAAAAAACAGCTCAGCTGGGATTTAGTCACTGAAAAACAGAGAAAAAGGGACACCAGACAGAAAGGTCAGTCAAACAAGCATAATTTAGTAACTGCTGAGTGAAATTATTGGGGTTGGAGTTTGAATAAATGTGTTTAGGAACCGTGGAGGAAAACTGGAACACATTTAAAAGTCCAGTGAGAACGTGAGGTGTAGTTTGCAGGGTGTAATATGTGGGGCATTTTTGTCTAATAGCAATTTGATAAACTAGGCACTAGTTACGAGGGTAAAGTGCAAAGCTTGTTGCCAACACACTTTCTAGCAAAGATGTGCCAGTGGAATTTTTAAAAAGTTTTTAAAGTCATTTTTAAGCCTCCCTAGCTTTTCCCATAACCTTCCTGTGCATTATATATGCTTAACTGCCTGATATACAAATGTAAAGCTAACAGGCTTGCAAGCTACAGGCTAACCCGCTAACAAGCAATTGGCAAGTGAGTCTCAATTACCTTGTGACTAAAAATTAAGTAACTTTTTGCACAGAGAGACAGAGCGCTCATGTTGATGAGTCAAAGGAACCACACCGACATCTCAGGCCCCTGACTACGTGTCCTGTCATGCACTGTCAAAGTGAGCTTGTTTGTGCCAGTAGAATAAATTCATGGGACAAAATTATGCAGCCTAACCACCACCAGTGATCTCACATTGTGGACCCTCCAAAGTGCACTTAAACTGATTTTTTTTTCCACTTGCGAGTCAGTCTGTTTCTCCTTTGTCATTCACACTAAGTACTTCTTAATTGCTTTATCGCACATTTGATTATCTCTGTACCCTTTTGTAATTCTCTTTATCTTTCTTCATCTTAATTAGTGGCTCTGTGTTTGAGTGTGTGCAGAGATAACCATCTGCCCTCTTTGTCAGTCATTGTCAATACTATTTGAGTACTTGTCCTTGTTTGTCTGGCATGTGTGTATATATGTGGGGAGAGAGAGTCAGAAGGAGGGGCGGTTGAAATTCAAATGGGCAGACAGGGCTGAACCAATTAGTCTGACACTGTCTTTCCTGTTCTCTCTTTTTTGGCAGCTTCCCTCTTCTAAACTTTGCAGAATTGCGATTCTGTTTTAAAAAAATACAAATATTCTCATTTGAAAAAAAATATATATATATAGCAGATTCTAAAAAGATAGGTAGCAGAAGCTCTGGGACACTTGTTGACTTCTGCTCCATGTTGTACATGCTCAGGGATGAACATCAGATGTGAAGTTTTTCTTTTGGAGCTTTTTTTGATGCTTTGAAATTAACTTGCCCCTTTTACCTTATGGAAATCTCAGCCCTCGCTTCCTCAATCCTCATACTCCATATACAGCAGTCACTCTCACAGAAACAGAGGCAAACGTTAAGTTTGCTGAGACTTTTTGGAGGGACTGTAAAGATTAGCATGCATGTGATTGTGTTTCTCAGCGTGCATGCTGAGGTGACTTGTAATGGTCATGTCTGGTTCAGTGAAATGAGGTCAGAGCACTCACCGTGTGTGCCTGTGTGTGTTTTTGTTCTTGCACTCAATTTAACATTTGCCTGCCTGAGTATTTATGCAACCATTGTTACCAAATTTCATTGTATTGTTTTGTTTACCACCACAAAACACGAGTTAGCTCGCTAAATTAGGTCTGTGCTCAGCAGCTTAAAACTTGGCTCATAGCACGCAGTGAGCACAAACACGCTCAGCAAAACCAAGTATTTCCAGTTTTCATCCAACCAGCTACATCTTTGACATCCAGCTGGCCCCATCTGGATAATTGGCATTTGAGACAGCCTATTATAAAAGGCAAGGAATCAGTTCATCATGTAGCAGCAGGATGCCCTTGTTGGCCTATGAATTAAAAGAGAAAACTGGCTTATGGTTTGATTTGGGCAAGGCTTTATGTTTGTTTGTTTGTTGCTGCATGTTGTTGACTGACTGACAATGTGAGGAGAAAGTGTCAGGTAGTGGTGTGTGGTGTGTAGAAAGCTGACAAATGGTGAAGATCAGTGCTGAAATGTCAAAAGAAATCTACTTGCAAAGTTCCTTTGAAGAAAGCTATGAAGTGGATTTCTGGACATGTTTATGAGTCTGTGATCTAACCCCCCTCCTTTTTAAAAAAAAATTATTTAAAGGTTGTATTAAAGGCAGGGTTGGCAGTCATTGAAAACTGGCATGAATTTGAATGCAGCATCTCCTCAGGACTCCGTCTATCCCCTCCTTCATAATGCCACCACAGCTCACATGCACATGCACTGGAAATGTTTGATTTTTATGCACAATTTTTTTAACAAACTGAGCTCTCTTCTTGCAACATTAATGGAAAATTGTTACTTTGGCTTTTTATGGTGATGTTAAGTCATGATAACCCCAAGTAAGACCAGGAACCTTGTTAATGGGGAGCTGAAGTGAGGGAAAGAATTTGATACAGGAATGTGAGGCGTCCTGGGAGCGCAGAGCCACAAACCACAGGGTGACCGAGAGGGTGGCAAACCCTCTATCCCTCCTTCCCTATTTCTTTCTGTTTTTACATTTCTTTGCCACATGACCCTCTGCGCTTCCCGTTGTACTGACAGATTGAACCCAGGACACACACCAGTACTCAGATGACAGCACTTATTCAGACTGAGCCCCCATTTTAAAGTGTAACTCCACCCTAAAGGCAGAGTGGAGTGACCACATGGAAAGACTTTAAACAATTTTCATGAAATGGTTTTGGCCTCAGGTTGCTTTTTAAAAGGACAAACATGCTGCTGTGAGACCTAAATACACCATGATTAACCTTTGCTGGAGACAAAGAATGAAGCACTCGAGACTGGAACACACATCCTCATATGTGACAGGACATGAGCTAACAATGTGAAATTTGAGGATGAACATTTTAAAACTATATATTTTTTTTAGTGACAGATTACTAATATGAGTTTAGACTTAGAGAACCACTCTAATCTGATGTCCTTCTGATTTACTTGGCACTGTTAGCCTTTGCATACTCCAAGGATGTTTCTGGAAATTCATAGATGTATCATTCTTCCTTGTCATCTCTAACACATCAGCCACAGAAGTGAGGGAATATGGATGCATGGAGAGAAACCAGAGTGGTTATTTAAATCAGTAATGCTTTAAATGAAGTTCGGACCTAAAAAGCAAAGTAATTAAATTGCAGTAATTCATTCAACAGCTAATTTATTTCCTTTAAAATAAGGTTAAATGTTTATTATTATAATAATTTATTTATAATTTATTGGGGGGGGGGGTAACAACAGTGTTAGGTCGTTTTGTTTTGTTTACTCTGATCTTTTAATTTGTTTTTCCTTTGCCTGCAATCTAAATGTAGTTGTGCAGAGATAATATTGTTCACAACATGTTGTCACTCTCAACTCAATTATGAAGCAAGATCCTTGTGAGTCACCCAGTTTATATAATTTTTGTGTTGACTTTAAGTTATGCACAAAGTTATTCAACTGATTTCTCTTTTTTTTGCATGTTGTAATTTTTTTGTTTTGTACTGAGTTAATTGGTTTGAAATGCAGTTTGTGGTTCAGTTTGCAATATGACCCAAGGAGTTAACAATAACCCAGAGACCAACATGGAAGTACGTACTGCATTCAAAACAATTGTATACTGCACACTACATTTGTAAGTAGTATCTAAGATATACATTTTTAAGACAAACTCCATAGTTAGCATGTTTTGTGGCTACTTTAGTTTCCCAAATGATAAAATCACATCAGGGAGATCAGGAGATGACAGATAATAGTGATGGACAGCATCAAAATAAAGTTTCCTCATCAGTTTGGAGGGGGATTTTGGGCAATATCCACAAAAGGATTTAATACCACCAGCCTATTCCCCCGCCTCTTTCGCTGGCATTGTGCAGATGTCATCATTAAGGCTAACTTATCAATATGTTATTTTTAATTTTTTTATTTATTTATTTTTGGCAATGCCCAAGAAGTGAAAGAGTGAGGCATTCAGGACAGATGTCTTTTAATTGTATTTCAAAAAATGCATAGAGAGAGATGACAACAATGAATAGGTAGCTCTTCAGTATTTTTATCCTCTTTTGTTGTCACTGTCCTTCATTTCACAGCATCACTCAAGACAGAGGGTCCTCAAAAAGTATAGTTCCTATTTCTAAGATTTCTCACTTTTTTTGGTAATCAGTTTCCTGCAATTATTTGCTGTACAGCCATACATAAGTTATGTTTATAAAACAGTCAAATGTGCTGGTTCTAAATATTCTGTAGAGTCTGCAAACACCAGCTATTATTTCTTGAAACTTTCATAAAGTAAGGCTATTTCTTTATAGGTCTAGAAAGCTGCTGCTTATGAACTTCAACAAAATTGACTGATCACTACACAAACTCCAGCACTTTACTTTGATTAAAATCTCACATTTAGATAAAGCAGCTCTACAAAAACAGCCATATAGACCTGGGGCTGTCATTTATCATCACAGTGTGTCTTTGTCACAAGCTGACAGCTGTATATTGTATGGATAATGTTCTCTGCAGCACTTTGCGAAGTCTGTCATTTTGAGTACATCAGAACAAACCCAACTGTGTGTGTGTGTGTGTGTGTGTGTGTGTGTGTGTGTGTGTGTGTGTGTGTTGACATGCTCATGTATGGTTCAACCCTGGTCTGTGTCCATACATACGGCTGTTGTTGTAGTGCATGCATTGGAGTGTTTGCCGTTGGTGATGGGGCTGCGGGGTAGAGGAAAAGGGGGGCTGAACTGAGATGCTACAAATGTCTGATTTTATTCGTTCCTTAGTGTGTGAGCGCCCTGAGCACTCGTTTTATGCACTGACCTCGTAAACATCTCTCCAGTGGAAACTTAAAAAGTGGAAGGGTGGAAAGAAAAAGGGAGGGAAAAGAGGTCAATAAAGAAGAGAGGGAAGAGGAAGAGGTTAAAAAAGAGGGGGATTGGGAGTAAAGGGGGGGGTGGTGAAAGAGTGAGAGATGAAACACTGAATGGATTAACAAGAAAGGCAGAAAATAAGATTAAGGAAAGGTTTGATATACTTTGTAAAAGCTGCATATCCTTCTTTCTTGATGAATGGCTGCTTTTGTTCCTGCTGCAGAATTGATTAACGGACTCACAATCTCAGACACACACACACACACACACACGGATTTACAATAGAGAATACATCCACTGTACACATTCAGGGGTGAAATGACTTTTCAGTCTGTGAGGTATAGAGGGGGCTATTTAAACAGCGTGCTCACATACTGCTGAGGGACAGAACACTCTTTCTTGCGCGTGTGTGTTTGTCTGAGGAAATTACACATTTTCTCTCACATAAATTAAACGAGGCACAGACAGACTTATAAATGAATGCTTTCCCCTTTGATTTCCCCTCTGGAGTTCACCTTTCAGCACATTCTTTTCCGCACTATCACTCACAGACCTCTTTCACAAACATAAATACACATACAGACGGCATGTTTTGAAGTCCTCACATATGCACCCCTCTTCCCGGCTTCTCACGGACCAGCTACTCATGGGACAGAAAATAATCTGTCCACCAATCAGCAGCAAGTATTCCCAACCATTCAGAGTTTGTCAGGTTACTAAATATTGTTGACTTTTCTGCCCTCCTAACAGAGAATTGGAAAACCCTTGACATTTTCTCACATATATTGGTTATCCTCTCGCCCCCTCCTTCTTTTTCTCTATCCAACATACACCCACATACGCACACAGGCACTTGAAAATGGGGACAGGCACGCACATGGGGATTTGCAAAGTGGTTTTGGACATTTGCTCTCCTTCTAAGCACTTAAAAGGGATTTCAACAGGAGAAAATGGAGGAGAACAGGAATGGAGAGGGATGAAGGAGAGAGAGGAAAAGAAGGGAGGGGTGTTTCTAAATAGGATAATAGAGGAGTTGTTCCCTCCTCTGAGCTCTTTTAGTACCACCTTACTCCCCTGTGTTCTCTGTGTAATTTGTATGAATGGTATAATATTGACTCTGCCTCCACTGTCACACAATGCCGATTCTTTCACCAGCTGCTCTAATTGAGATGAATTATACAGATAAATACTTCATCTCTTCTTCAGTCATTCATGCTTACATGTCTTTGAATAGATTTAGCTTTATTTAAACTATCTTAGGCCTTGATATAACGTGCCAGCAGTGATAGACGGCGCTGGCATAACCAGAGGAGAAGGCCAGTAAATGAGTCTGCTAAAGGTTTGGTTTCCCTCCATGCTGACTTAACTGTGAGCCTCTTCAAATATTATTGCTTTGCAGTCAGAAGGAAATCAAGAGAAAAAGAACATTATGCTGTTAGTGAGGGGAAGAGGAAGTTGAGTGGTGGGTGTGTGTTATCTTAAGCCCTCACCGCACAATTGGCCTCTTCAAGACGCGTACTTTATGAATCAAGCAAGAAAAAAATCTTGTTTGCTTCATTTTATTTAAGAGATAGGGATGGAGAAATACAAGTATTGCACAACATAAATGAGCTCATTAACAATCCAGGTTCTGCAAGTTTATCCTGCAATCAGCTTCTGAGGCTTTGATTTCAGCTAAAACATCAACACCACTGAGTGATGAGCGTAGTATCGTATGTATGTTTATGTTACTGTGTTTCTGGCATACGCAACTACATCCCGAATACAATATGGTGACGTGTCAAAGTATCTGGGCAGCAGATGTCCAAACCAATGTTTGACTGTATTCAGGATGCTACAAAAAAATGTGCTGAGTGAAAAATATAAATTACTTACTGTGGTGGCATTACTGTCTGATAAAGAAAATCTCACTCAAGTTGCTTTTCATGCATAGTGTATGTTTTTTTCAAAATTATTTCAAAACTTCATTTAACATCTAAGCAAAAGATACCATTTTAAGACAATATGAGCTCAGAGATTTATTTATTTTACTTAATAATGCAGAGCAGCATCAATGGGTATTAGTAAGGAGGGTCCATATCTACAATGTCTTAATGGTACCAATCCTAAGATGGTAACAGATGCTAGCCCATGTAGAATGAGTTTGAGGAGGAAAAACAAAGTGCTTCTATTTTGTATGCTGCTAACACGGTCATCTTTATTATGCTGCATTAACTCAGTATCACATGGAAATATCATATTCCCAAGAAACTAACCAGTTAGCATTTAAACAAGAATGACCTAAATGGTTTTTATCTTTTCTGCTTATGAAGTTTTGACATTTCCATAAGTACTTCCATTGGTGTGGTCATTTAATATTTATCTGCTTGAGGGAAATGCTTGTCACTTACAATAAAGGAAAATAATAGAAGTTTGGAGCAATGTGATGCCTGCAGGGCACAGAATGATACACTGAGTGCAAGCCCCAACAACCCCATAAATATCTAAATTGTTTTACGTAGCCATAAGTCAGTGTAGGTCTATCTCCCCACTCTGTTTGTTTTTATTGACAACGACTGGATGCTTTAAACACCATGTATACATTTATTGTGCTGGTCCCATTACAGGCGATATGATAACCAGAGCAATAGAGGAGACTATGGTGGGAATGTACGAAAGACTGTAAAAGTGTAGTGGGAATTTGATATGTATCACACATGGTTTCTCCCTCTTATTCACACCACACACATATACACACAAGTACACACAAACTTGTAGCTACCGACACATATCAGATTTGACAGGGTAATGGTTCCTTGCATTTAGTGACCAAGAAATGCATTATGGCTTCAGTAAACCTTCTACTGCCAGCTTGAAATGGTGCCAAAATCTCTCTCCCTCTCTCTCTCTCTCTCTCTCTCTCTCTCTCTCTCTCTCTCTCTCTCTCTTTCTCACCCACCCCCATACTGTAAATACACCCATGCATTCATGAAGGAACCCTGTGACATGGCATCCCCTGAAAGCACATTCATTCCTACTGATATTGCCCTTCCATAAAGTCTCTCTTACATGTGAACATGGGGGAATGCCCTTACTACACACATACACACAGAGTTATACACAAACACTCTCACTCAGATAAGGCTTTTGGATGTCTTCATACTCCAAAGACACTTCCAGTCAGGTTATATTTTCATGTTTCAGAATGCCCTCAGGCTGCACAATGAGCTGACTTTGTTTGGTAAAAAATCAGTAGGAAGTAAACCCACATTTCTGTTTTAATTACAAAGTTTTATGAGGTTATTTAGTTTTCTGGGAGATTTTTCCACTGTTGAATTAAAGACTCACTGGGTGCTTGTTGTTTTACACTTGAATTAAGAGTGTGCATGTCTCTTTATGAGCTGAGCAATTTCAAGTTTTACACACCTACTTGGAATGTGAGGGAATAAAAGCGAAAGTGCATTTAAGTAAGAGAGAAGAATGGCTTTATTGTCCTACTTCTTAACAGCACAGGATTGGTCTAACGCCATACACTGAAAATACTTTTGGTCTTGTCCAAGTAGTTCATTAATAATTCAACTTTAAATTTCAAAAAAACCACATGACCAAAGTTTCACAGATTTAAGAAAAACAAACGATGAGGCTTGATACTTGATTTAGGCCAGAACTAATTTCTCCATTTCTTTGTAGATTGAGCTGTGCTTATTTGCAGGTGTGTTTGCTGCCCTATAGGGTTGAACACAATACCAGGCACAAAACCCCCACGGCTAAATGGTACACTTTATCATTCATCTTTCGGCTGTGCCTATTCATATAAAACACAAACTGGACTGAAATGTAAAAGTTATTGGTATTCATAAAAGCCAGACTGTCTGCACCTTGCATCGGCAAGAACATCAGAATTCACTGTTTCACTTCTGCAACTTCAAACAGCTAGAGGTTAAATGTTTCTTTTGCAAAAACATAATACAGTTTTGGACTGCTGCCACTAGCTTGTCGATTGAGTGTATACTATAGTTGGTTAGGAAAAGTGAGGGTCAGAGAGCAGAAGATGCACTTTGGTAACATATCAGTTGTGATTTAAATGTAATGAAACTTGTGTAACTGTATGAATTACATGTGCATGTGTGTCCTCACACACAGTGAAGTGTTCATCTGAAAACTGCTGACCCTGTGCATGTGAGGAGCCAGGACTCCGCAGACTGCTGCAGGGGGAGCGGAAGCCTTTGATAACACACGAACATGCATGCACAGCTTTGATCACTTCCCACTGTCTGCAATGAATGAGAGATAGTGTAAATATATTCACTGACTTTTTCATCCGTGCAGGGCAGCCAACATTTCTGTTTTATAAATCAGCACGCAGTGAGTCCTATGATCTCTGTGATCAATATGACACTACAAATAACAAGTAATAAGTAACATAAACGAAGCAGAATGTCGGGCCTGACCTATTTCTATGCAGGAAAAAATCCCCAAGTAAGTCTACAGTATCTTGAAACAGATCCGAAACACAACCTTGCATGTTGCACTGATCACAAAGATTTTTTCATCATAAAATCCCTGCTCGTCATCTTGCATTTCTCAGAAGAGAAAAGCTGACAGTAGGATATGTGAGGCAGAGACTGTACTAACTGTCTGACCTTGAGAACATCCATGTTTATTAGTCAGGCGTTTTTTTTTTTGTTGTTGTTTCTGAACTCAATTTTCAGCCTTAATAAAACCTGATACGATGCCCTGCAGACTAGGAGGTAGTTAATGTTTCCTAGTCTTGTTTTTATTCTGTTTTATTTTGTAAGGTCTAAAAGCCTAGGTCTAAAATTTCTTTTGCCTGGGCAAAAGTACTGTAGCACAGGGTTTTAGCAGTCCATAGATGTTCTAGGGCAGATGCAAAGCCCATTTTTAGGGGAGCATGTTGCAAATGCAGTTCCAGCACTTTTCTCTTTTCACTTTCAGTCTGCTCTGTAATCTAACAAGAATCATTTTGCTCAAGCTTTCAACACCTTTATCAGAGAGTTGAGTACAAAGGGTAAACAGAAGAATAACTGAATGATAGATGTAATATGTCCAAAACTTTCCTGCCAAATGGCTAACACCACTGAGCTTCATGGAATGGTGCGTTCAACAGTTTTGGCACTGAACGGCTAAACTCTGTTCTAATTGCTTAGAATTTTTTTTAATCAGTTGCATCTCTCAGACTTCCAGTTAATGTAACTTCTATCAGATTGAGTCTGAACATTTTTTCTTTCCTTGGCAGGGTCAGTGTTTGCTTTTCATTGGTGTGAAGGGTCCCGACTGTAACTTGATTGGATTGTGTGTTTGGTGGAGATTGTACCAGGCTCTGGGAGAAAAATCATCCATGGAAGAGCAGGAATACAGATTAGAAACTTCTGAACAGAACACACACATACACACACACACACACACAAACACACTATAAAAGACTGTAAAGACATGGAAACTAAATAATCAGCTGTCACCCATGCTGACTGTGTTGGGCCTTGTCTTCTCACAGCTTTTTGCTTCACTGCGTTCCTGATGTGACATCGCTTTAAGCGGTTTAGACATTTCAATATTCGCCTCCTCTTGCTTTCCCTTGCCTCTGTCTTTCTTTTCTTCTCGGACATTTTAAACTTTAAGCCACTTGTCTGTCTTACTAACTCAACATATTCTCTTGACCACACACACACACACACACACACACACACACACACACACACACATTCAAAAACAACCTAAGGAGACAGGGTATTCCCAAAGCAGCTACTCAAACTGCATATTCACCTGACATATTCAGAAACACCAAAAGAGACTTTATACAGGGAAGGATTGAGAAAGAAACAGGTTACTGGATCAGTGCAGACACAAATTAGGGCGTAAGAAGTTGGGATAAAATAAAAAGGATTGTAAAAGTGAATGATGATGAGGCAGCTCACTGGAGCTCCTTCCTCACAGAACTCTCCCTCCAGCTCCAAAAGAAACACACACACACACACACACACACACAGACATAGGCAAGCTTTGATGCCGAGTCTTGATGTTAGTCTTTTTTCCTCCTGCGATTTTAATCTGTGTTTGTCTCCTTTATTCTCCATTACACAGCTGATTACTGGTGTCTTTGTTGAGGTGCCTCTACTGGAGCTTATCCTGAGTCTGTTATCAGTGAGGCTGTGTGTGTGGTGGACTCCGTCTGAAACTGGAAGGCAAATTCTTTTCTAATGAGGATTTTGACTGGTCTTGACCCCAATTAAGGTGCCATGTTCGATTTAGTGAGGCTCCTGCTTCAGAGTTTTTCTCCTGCAGAATCCACTGATCCCTAAAATTTGTCTATGACTCAAATTTTGATCACGTTGAAGTTAAGTAGACTCATTTTTGTGATGCACACACCCTACATTAATTGGCTGGTTTGAATTCTGCTGAGCACAGAGGGTGTCCTGTCTCGCAACCTCAGCTGACACGCCAGCCCTATCATCTGTAACAGCAAATCAAGGCTGAGGATGTGTTTAGGCAAGTTCCCTCCTCTTTTAAGTATCCCCAATGTGAAAAAAGCCAATCTTGATTTCTTTTGAGTCACTTTAATGTGACATTTATTTCATGTAGTCCCATAAGTTTTCATCATTACCTCGGGAACTCACTGAAAAGTTAGTGAAATTCAGCATGGGCCTTTCACATGAACCGTGTCCAACACACTGTTGAATCTTTTTTACCGTTGAAAACAGTTTGGGAATTCTTCTGCAGCTCAGAATTAGGGTTTCAACGCTTTCAAGGCTTGGTTAACTCGCCTCGGGGAATGTGTTAAGTCCTTGGTGAAGCTCAGGCTGGACCTCACAGTGGGAAAAATCTGCACATCCTCCACTCCTGTCATTCTAAATTAAACTGTTATACTAAAATATCATTTCTATACATACTCATCTCATTGTGACCGCTTCAGTTGTTGGTGTGTTCATAATATCAAGAGCATTTACATTTTTTTCCTGACATTTTCTTAGTGACTGTGATCTTTCAGAATTTAGATAGGGAGACTTGTATCAATCGGTATGTTGAGCTTATTTGTTTAAATTTATTGCATTCATTTTACTGCAAGTTTTATTCCATATTTACAATTCATGTCTATATTGAGAGCCAAAACAATATTGATTTTCGTTGTTTGTAGGCATAACCACAAAATGCAAAATTCTTGAAAATACACAAATAAAAAATTATTGAAACACTTACATGCCTCACAGGGAAAGACATGTATTCAAAATCAGACTAATAATAAATAAAAAATTGAAGCAGTGCACAGGAAGAGGCTTTTGATCTCCACTGAGTCTCATGCCATGAAGTAGGAGCTAAACTCGCTCTGCAGGGGGTTATCGAGACGGTCCCATATTACACAGGCCGTCCTTAGGCCTCAGAGGATCAGAGAGTTGCAGCTGACTGACCATGATAACTTTGCTGGCCAAGTGTGTGTGGCCTGATTTGTGTTTCCAAATCTTACTCTAATATGATGAAAAAACTATAATGAAAAATAAGAAGATTTAATAAAATTGTAAACTCAAAAATAGTTCATACCTTATACCTCAAGAAATTGCATCTACATTTCTTTGGAACTTAAAATTTTCACTGGTTTAATTTTGTTTGTGTCTTACAATAGAGGGAAATTCAAAGGAATAAATCTGATCAGGCTTTTGCTTCTTCTTTTATTCCCCTAGATTATTCTCCAGTTTGACTGTCTGGTACTACAAGACCGAGGCACTTGTGCAACAATAGTAGGGAAGGAGAAATAGCAGCTAAATAAGATGTACTGAATGTGAACATGCTCGTGGGAATACAGATAGAGAGTGAGCGATACAGCAGAAGACAGAGAACGGCAGAACAAACGAAGCAGGGAGTGAATAATAGAACAAGAGGACAAGCAAAGCAAAGCAAAGAGAGGAGTGCTGTGTTGGGTTTGTTTTTCTTTTTTTTTAAGTACACGCTCTGCCCATGTCACCTGAAAATGCAGCAGATCTGCTCTTATTTCAGTTTTATAGCAGATCAAATGCTTTGTTTCAAAGCTGGAATCCGACAATAGAGTAATTCTGCCTTCATCTCTTACTGGGATTTACATCAGCCGTAAGATCTTCATCAACACAGACACAAACACTGTCTGTGTATTCACTCAGACTGCTTTATTGGTGGTCACTGATAGCTGTTGGTGTTTCGTGATAAAAGAGTTCCCCCACATTTTGGGACATTTTAACTGTTAGGGCGAGTTGATAGTTTGATAATTTTCCTCTTGATAGAGCAACAGAAGTCCGTATACAATTTCTTGATTCACTTCTTCTGCATTCAACTGTAATTCCCTCTTAGCCTTTCTAAAAAAGTCAATATGTTGGAGTGCAATTCAACCCAACCACAGTCAAATGATTTAGTAATAGAATAATAAAGTACAAATTGTTTTCTTTTCCTTGTATCATCTTGAGCAATGTCAAAACCATTGTTGCAAACTCAGCTTAAAACTGGCAAATAGAGATTTGATTAAAAACATCAGAGCAATGGTAACAAAAATAAAAGTATCCCTAAAGTTGTAAAAGCTTATAGATCGTTTCTAAGAAATGACTGACGAAAATAAATTGCCCTCCAACTTTCTCTCACCCCCCCGTTCTTCAGTCTCCCAACTGAAGAGAAATAATTCTCAGTAAATTACTGTCTCTGTCTATTCTTTTGTCTAGAGGTTTGAGGCTTTCACAAATTCTCCCAGAGACAAACATCAAAGATCTTCCAAACCACTTTACAATTAGAGCCAAGAGAGAGAGAGGCCCGAAATGGAGGATCTGTGATTCCACTTTGAGGAACAAGTATTCAATAAAAAATGTTGGCAGAGAAGCTCTGAGTTGTTTAGAGAACTTAAGAGACGAGGGATTTTTTTTGGGGGGTGGGGAGAAGTTAATTATATAGGAAGTCTGAACACCTGAATATTTATATCGGATGGAAATTGGGGTAGCCTGTTAGCTGTTTTTCACCTTCTGTTGGTGGGGAAGTGTGTATGTCTGAGTGCTCTAGTTTGAAATCTCAGAAAAGCTCAAGCATCTGACTCTTTTGAAATTCAATTCACTGCTGGCTGACAGGAAGATGGACAAGAAAAAAAAGAGTCAAAGATGACAGAAATAGAGTCATAAATCTTTATACACTCTTGTAAGCAAAATTTTTTAAAGATATAAACATCCCAGAAAATGCATGGTAATATGTTTTGCACTAGTGTTAATATCTGTCTGGACCATAACGCTGTATGGACAGCACCCCAGCTCCCCCAAAGTCAAGTGAGACTACTTGAAGCATAGGTCATTTGGCCTGCCTTCTTTATTGCAACAGATGAGACATAAATCAAACTAAGGGGTGTTATGTAAAATATACCCACCCAAGCATGCTTTCTTAAAAAACAGTCAAAATTTATCATGCTGATTTATGATAAGATAGATGAGATGCACTTTATTAATAGAAAAAGGAAATTGTATAGCCAGTTCACAAAAAAACGAAATGAGAGAAAGTAAAAACAAAATAATAAATAGAAAAGCTTAAAAAATTTTTTTTTTTTAATTACTCAGTCGTGTTCATTGTAAGCTAACAATATTTGTGTAATCAGTAATTACATAGTAATAAACCCTGTGCAGTATGCCACACCCTCTTTTGGTTTTTTATTTTCATCAGATTAGTGCCATAGCAATAGACTACAGATAATGAGACGAAACATAACAAAAAGCAACACAAGAATCATTGAACTTTTCATAACCATGAGTATCTGCTTCAGTCAACAGAAGGGTCTGTTCTGCTGTCGGCTGTACTGACCTGAGGAGTCTTTTTTAACAGCAGGTTAATGTGTGCTTTAGTTAGATGAGTAATGTCAAGTTACCTGCTCTACAGTCTGATTACAAACTATGTTGCCTTGATTACAAACTATGCAGTCAGAGCTAATTATGGCAGTATTTTAGCTTCACTTTCTTTTACAATCAGAGGTTTTTGAGGCCCATTATCCATATTATTGTGTGGCAAATTGTTCAGATCAACATGGTGTTTGAGTACTTGTCTGAAATGAAAGCCAACACAAAAACTATTACTAATTTATCCGTGCACACTTTCTGTGAAAGCATTGTGAGGTTCCCCATCTTCTCCTTTGTCTGCACACAATTGGCATCCAAACATTGATTAACTATTATAAAAGGGCATTGCTAGCTCTTCCTCCTCTTCATTCCCTGCTGTGAAATGAGAAGAGAAAATATTTGCAGAAAATACCCATGCAAATACAGATGTAATAGAAAGAGAAATGACTGTAACTTTACAGGAGGAAAAAAATTCTCTAGATAGACAGAAAAAACAGACAGACATATAATCATACAAAATCATACACTCACACAAGAGTCTTAGTGATTTTAGGTTCATTTTAGTATGTCATTCCTCCATTCATGCATGTCTCTGCTGCAAATCTGCATTGCATGGCAGCTGAAAATGTAAGACTTGCTGGGAGTAGCTTTGTATTGTGAAATGAAGAGAGTAAGCGAGCAGAGAAGGTTACTGATGGTACAGAAAAATATAGAAAAGAAGACAGAGTGGACAAAAAATCCATCCTCTAATGATAAATCCTTGATACAGCCAAACTTTGACGCACACAAAGATTGTCTGTTATGCAAAGGAGTTTTTACTGCATGTGTGTCCACGGCTCTGTTTGATTTCTGTATCACCAAACAAAGAGCAAAACTGCCATGCAGTTTCTCCAGGAGAAGATATTGCCCAGAGGACTTTTTCAGATTGGTTAGCACATGGTGTTATCTGTGTGATAGGTGCAAATGAAGCATTTTGTTCTTGGGGGTGAGAGAGGGAGTTTATAATAGTTAAATATATATTTACCTGCCATTACCTTTTAAGCTGTGCTTCTTTTGTCACACCTCTTCAGATGTTCTTCAAGCTTTTCTTCTGTCACCACTTAACAACCACAATCTGACAGCTCTGAAACTATCACTTACATTTTTTTTCTCCCACTTCTTCACCTTTGACAACTCTGCAGCAGCTTCTGCATCTTTTGAATATTTCACACAAAGTGACAGCACATGAGGTGTATTACAGTATTAACGACAGCTGTTCTTATCCATTTATGGCAGCCAAAAGCTGTAACTAACCCGGCAGATAAACTGCAGAGATAAGCGGTGTCATGGGCATGCTGGTGCCTGCTCAGACTTAATGATAGCTGCCTTGTTGATTGCTCTGCTGCCAATTACGGTGCTGGGTAATTGGGGTTGATTGCTTTGAGGCCAATTATGTCTGCTCACACACCCGGTGCCTTTATATTTCTGTGGTGGCGCATGAGGTGTCATTATTCTGTGTGGTCAAATGCAGTGTGGTCCTAAATGATAACATCAAGCTCCTGTTACATGGGCACATTTTACTTCCAATTTGGAATTTTTCACTGACCTTTTTTTTTTTTTAAACTTGAACAAAAAGTTTTCTTGGGTTCTTTGTGGGCTGACTTGTGTCGCAGTCGCCCATTGAAGGCCCAATTAGAGTATCGTGGTGGACCTTTTGCAGCAGTCATATGAATGTGCTCATTATGGTGTGTGGTCGTACAGTAGGTGTCATTACATCCATTCTAGCTGAGCTGGAGAACAGACAGTGGGCTGCAGACTTGGAGCTGTGTGGCTGAACACTGAGGTTATATTCACAGTTTGCATTGAAATAAGATGGAGCTGAACAAAGTGTTTCTCAACTTCTAACCGGCTGGATCCCTTAGTGCTGGGCCTATTGACTTACAATAGGCAATAACCAGGTTTAAGGTCAATGTTGGTGATACTAAATCCGATTTCTCTCCCCTAGAAATAAACAAAAGCTTCTCTCCTAAAGACAGAGCTGTTTTCTTTTTAGAAACCCGAGTAACCCCCTCAGTTAGTTCAGCGCTCAGTATCTGCAGTTTCAGTTCTGTCATGTGGGGGTAAAATTGTTGTTTGTAGGATGCAATACTGCTGCTGTGAGTTGGACTGAAAGACTTTCTGAGTTTATTTGCAGGGCTGAGCGAAATAAGTCACAACAGCTCAAAAAATCACAGGTCTTCCATGTTAACAGCTTATCACATCATGCTTTATGACTTTGCAGTTTTCCTAGTGCAATGACAAAAGGTACAGGAATACTGTTATTAAAGTGAGACATTAAACACCAGATTGGATAATGAGATGTCTCTACTCACACCACAACTATTTAGACAGCTTTTACTTCCCACATGCTTGCTCCAACATGGTTGACTCATTAGCTCGATAATAGAAACAGCATGGCGGTACGGTAATTATAAATAAATTCTAGGTGCTTCTGCAGAAATTGCAACGATTGCTTGTGGTTGCACTCAAAGGCAGAGTGTGGGCAGTCTTTTAGGTGTCATTATCTTTAGTGGTCACACAGTTCAGCTGGCTCAAGCTTTTAGTCCATCTCAGCCAAATGTGGTCTCATCAGAAAAAAAATTAAACACATATGGTAGACTCCAGTTCAGGGGTTTATTTTGTTACATTTGTGGTTTAAAGAGTACACAGGAACTCCAGGGACTTGGTACATTTTGTAGGGGGGAAAGTGAATGGCTCTAAAGAAGAGCTCAGGGAGTATTTGGTGTAACAAAGACTCCTCGAGAGGCTGTTTTTTGAGGAGAAGACTGCTAGATAATGAGAAAACTTTCTGTAAAGTTGTTTGAGGAGGCTTAAAAGACATTTAGCATAGCTAGAACTTTGGTGTTCCTACTCAAACAAGATGAGATATTGGCAGACGTGCAGTTAGGAAGAGTTTTCAGGTAATTTATAGAGGAAGAAGCCAACTTGTTATTTTCAGGGAGTTGAGTCTGAAACTTTTCCATCATCGTTTTTGAGTCTGGATAAAGTTAAAAAAAAACAAGTACATAGCTACCTGTTCAGTGGACTGCTGAGATTCTCAAGGATGAAGCTAACACTAGAGACAGGTGAGGAAGAGATAAATGGAAATAAAATCAGCAAGAGGCAGTGAAGGGAGAGAGTGAAAAAGGATGAGAAAGAAAGACACAAATAGCCCCACTAAAAGACTGTGAGAGATGTTTCCCAGAGGGACGAGGCTGATGTAATATTTAGAGTTACAAGGGGCTGTGGTGTCACCTCCTCTAGCTTTTAGCCCTCTCTGAATAGCAGTCAAACACTGCCAGCTCCCCTGCTGCACAGTGGCTGCACACAAGCAAAGTGACATCAAGCAAAAGGTAGACTATTTGTGCAAGAATGTAGCCTATTAGTGCTCGTGTAACTCTACTGTAGCAAGGAGACCTGCTCAGCACATCCTGCTTTTCTCAGCAGAAATTCAGCTTCAGTAATTTACAATAAATCAGGAGAAAAAGTCAGTTTGACTCTCTGATTTTTTTGTCTAAGCAAGTTTTGTATTTTCTAAATGGAATTGATACATCTGATTCAAAGGTCTTTGTACTAAATTATGTAAATGCACACCAGGCGAAAAATCAATCTTCTGCTCATGACTCTGAAAATCAATTTGAAATACTGATGGTAAAGATGGAACATTTTACTTTGTAGCTCAAGCTTTTGCCATTTCTATCTGCAAGTGTCTTTTGATGGAAGTTGTAACAGCATTCTAGGCTCCGAGTTTTGTCAGTAGATGTTTCATTGTTAATGAGAGACAGAAGCCAACATTTTCCCACCACTTCACCCCTGTGAGAAACATGACTTAGAAACCGTTATGTAAAGTGTTTCACAGTCTGCTTTGTGAGAGTTGCTGGATGTATCACAAAAATCTCTTTAAACCCCTTTCTCTGGAATTCAAGTTTTAGAGACAGACATTGGCAAAGGCTAAAGGACTGTATCTCACTTTAACATTTACCTAAATGCATCAAAAAACATGTCAGTTTGCTGCTGTTACACTCGAGGAGACAGAAGAAGCAACGCTGGCTATGGGACTTGACCTGGGTGAAGTTCAGTTTGCACTCTAGTGCAATGAGACTATTTGAATTATTGATATGGCGGTTGAAATAGAGTATGACAAATACACACACACACACACACACACACAGACACACACGCACGCACACGCACACACATATTCAAAGACAGATTACATGAACTTTCAGACCCTTGGCCGGGGGACCTTTCAGCGCCTTCCTCTTATGCGAGTGTGTGTATGTGTGTGTTTATCCTGAGTGTGACAACAGGCCCTTTCATAAAGGCCTTGGCCCTTCATTTACCTTAGGGCTTAGCCTGCATACATGCTCCACCTGGAAGAACTAGTATCTTTTTTTGCCTCTCACTCTGGTCCCTTTCTATTCCCTCTAATTAGTCTCTTCTCCTTTGATTCACTTAAATCTCTTCCTTTCCTGTCCTCTTACTTTTGCTTGTCATTCTTCTCACCAATAATCATCCTTATCCTCCTCTGTCTCAGAATTATTTGAAAAACACACCTCACTGACTGTTCCCCTCTAACCTCTCCAGTTCCGTCCTCCTCTCTGCTCTTCCCTCTCTCATCCAGACACAAACTCATACATATTCCCTTTTGAAGAGGCTCTCCTTCACACTCATACTTGTGCATACACTGTAAAATCCTTCTGTTGGTATTTACATTTCATGTTAAATGGATGAGCTTGGCAGAAGGGCTGTTGTCTTGTACTTCGGTAGTGGCTGTAGTGAAATAGATTTTGAGATTTCGAATCTGTCAAAATCCTGTATTGTATGGACAGGAGATGACTTGGGTATCACATATTATCTGATGGTATAGTGACATGACAGTGCAAATGCTTTATGGTGTGATTTTTGCACTTTAATTTTTGTTCTGTGAGTCTTGTGGAGTCATTGATGCTCTGAAAGGATTTAGCTATTTTCTTTAAAAAAAAAATCAACTTGTATGCCACTTGAGTCCAATCTGTCAAGAACAAATCTCATCTGTATTATTTTAGAAACTTGTCTTAACTATATTTACACACCTAAAAAATTTCAAGACCAGTTAACAAATTGCACATATTTCCATTATTTTGTTGGATTTTTAATGGGGTTCTAAGTAGAGTTTCGAGATGCAAAGAAGAATAAAAGGGGAGCAAGACAAAAAAAAGGGTGAGTTCGAAATTTGTGAACAATTTATGAACAACTAAATTGGACTAGGATGACTCAATAATGAGGAGCTCTACTGTTCTTGTGGATCGCTTTAAAAATCGTGTGGGCATGTTTGGCAGAGTGAGAGGGAACGCTGCTCCAAGTGGTGAAGATGGCTTCATGGAGGGCACCCACTGTCTGGAACTGGCGTCCATTTTTGTGAGCGACCCTTACCATCCATCCCCAGATGTTCTCAATGTGATTCAGATCAGGGTGGTCAGGATAGGTCAGGGTGGTCTGAAAGAGTGAGGTTATTCCTCTGGGAGAAGTCCTTTGTCAGGCGGGCACTGTGAATTGCAGGGTTGTCCTGGTGAAAAACCTACACCTTTTGTGTTGTTGAAGACTTTTTTTGTTCTATCATCCATCTTTCATAGATGCAGTATGATGGTTATTGGGCTGCAGTCAGCACCAGTAACAATTGTAATTTAAGTTGAGGATTGTCCCGTGTCTTGATGGACAGCCAATCAAATTCTCCATCTCAGCGCGGATGAACATTTTTTGGGTCTACCCCTTGACTTTTTGGTTCCATAACCCTCAGGATGTTTCAAGAAATTCAAAATAACTGTCTCAACGTATCCAACCTCAGCAGCAATGGCATGCTGAGAGAGACTCTACTTATCCAGCTCAACAATCCAACCACATTCATAAAGAGAAAGTTTTTTTGCCTTCGCCATCAGGAGGTCATGACAGTGTGAATACCTGACAGAAAATGATGTTGAATCAACATTTTGTCTTTCAAAGGATTGGGTCTTAAACTTTTGTATAGCTGATGAAAAGACTATTTCAGTTTATTCTTTCTACATTTTGAAACTACTTAAAACCTTTTTGAGATCCAAGAGTTCAAAAATGGAATTTGTGCAATGAACTTAACAACTAATTGTAGACATTCCTTTTGCAGACGTGTGCAACATACATGGTAAGAAGTTTTGAAAGTGTGTTAGAGAATGTAATAGTGGTTCATAGAAGGTGCTATTCAGAGTGACCTAAATCATTCAGGAGGGGAAAAAAAATCTGTCAAATGCACATCACGTCATGACAAAATGGATTTAGAATTTTCATTTCTGGGAAAGTTGTTCCATGAGTCACAGTCTGACTCAGGCTATTGTTGTGATTCTATGAAAATAGGTTACAGACACTCTTACTTTAGCTTGGACGCTGACTGTCACATCTCAAGATAAATAAGCTGCAGTCTCAAAACATGAGGGACTGCTGCTGATGTGAAAATGCTGGCAGAAAGGAGTTGGATAAGTTGGATAAGATGCTTGGGATGATAAAGATGACTGGCATCAAGGCTCCACAGCAGCTACACTTGAACAACAGCCCTCAGAGTAACTCTGGCTGTAGTGAGACCTGCGTGTGTTTATAGACGCAGTCAGAGAGAGCTTTTCAACTGGATTATGCCTGACATGACTGAAAATCTATTTGCATACTAACCATTCGGGGTTCTCCAGATTTAAAGAGGCAAGTTGACGGAATGGACACATCTCAGTAGGTGAATATGTAGAAGAAGAAGAAACACTGCAAAAAAACTACAACCAGTGTTGCACAAAGTGGTACCACTGAACATGAAGAGCCAGATTAAGATGGATCAGTTGACTGAACCCTTTAATTGTGTATTTGAGTGTTTTTCAAGCCATTGTTGAATTTGTGAAAAATAAGAAAACGAGGTAGCTATAAGCCCAAATTTCTTAAAGCTGTCATTTGAACACAAGGTTCACATAGCTTTAAAATAAAGAATCAGAGGTACAAATCTGTAGGGAAAACAAGTAAAATTTATCAAGTTGAGCTTTTATCTACAATTTGTACACTGAACAGTCTGGTGCTTTTGATCCCTCTCCACTTAGAAATTTTAGTCAAACACTGACGTGGGAAAAAAATTCAGTTAATAATTTTTATGACCTTTAATCATCAGCCTGTCTTCTAGATGAACACAGATTATGTAATGAAATGTTTTAAAGTACTCTTTGGGCTGACACTTAAAAATATTTGGACTGTGTTTGACTCAGTGGAGTTAATGCATGAATGAATGCAGTGTCCTAATGGTCCCATTTGAAGCACTCAGAGAGGAGTTCAATGAAAGCCACTGTGAGTCACCAAGAAAACAAGGGATGGAGACGTGGCTTTTGTTGGATGGAGATGTACTTTCCAGTTTCAATGCACAACTTCAAATCTCCTGTCTCTTCTTCCATCACTCAACCTCACTCTCTCTTTCTCTATCTCTCCATGCCCATCATGTTGTTGATGTCTCTCTCTCCCTTTCTCTATCTTTCTTCCTTTCCCTTCCTCCCTCCCCCTCTCTCTCTTTTTCTCAGCTATTTTCCTCCACCTCTCTGTCTCCTTTGTCTCTTAGTCACCTTGAGACTCTGAGTGTCCATTAAGGCTTTCAACTTTTCTGAAGCACCATGCTTTCAGAGCCTTCCTGGGTTTACATTATTTTCACCCACGACTGGCCACTCTCATCAGGACATAAAACATATGAGTACACTCGCAGGACTTGCAACACTGGGTATAAAGCTCTAAAGGTTGATTTTAATGTTTCATTTCCACACCCACTCCCCCTGATTGAAATTTATTTTCCAGTCATTGAAAATCCAACATCAATCCCGCTTGACCCAGGAAGTGTGTGTTTATGACACTGTCAATGTGCATCAATAGCCGAAGAGTGTGAATAAGAGGTTTTGAAAGCTCTGCCTTTTGCAAGACCTTGTGGATATTTCGACACATCCACACAAAATACACCAGGAACAATGGAAAGTATTGAATCCTGGCTTTCATGTGTGCGTGTGTGAGAGAGAGTGAGGGTGTGTGTGGTCCTGTCAGCATTTCAAAGCAGCTCCAGTAGATTGGTTTGTCATGTTGCTGACTGGGTGCTTCAGTTTTTTATCCAGGGCAAAGCCTTTTTCCCTCACACACACACACACACACACACACACACACACACACACACACACACACATGCACACACATCTATAAACACACACATAAACACAGTGGCTCTATGTCTGTATGGTTTTCCTGCTTTCAAAGTAGCCATTTGTGAAAGTCTCTCCCTCTATGTGTTTGGAAGTTATGCAAGGCTTCTCTCTATCTCTGTGCGACTTTTTGTGTTGTTTGTGTGGGTAACAATCAGTCTCCCACTTTTCTTCAGCCCCTCATTTATGCTGCCACCTTTGTGTCATGTGCACAGTTTGTGTGGGTTGATGCTTATGCTCCTTTGCAGTAGTTCTGAAACTGTCAGAGATAAATGCATAATTTTATCTGAGTATTATACACTAAGATGCATGTTTAATACTGATACATAATATATATATATATATGTATATATGTAATATGTTTGAGATGCCCAACATATAATTTAAACATTTTTGTTCTCTTCCATTAATCATCCAGTGGCTTTGATAGTTCATCATTAACACCCATGTTAATCTGACTGTAAGAACATATTGAAAATCCTGTGCTTGATGGTGGATTTATCCATGGTTAACGATGTTGAATGTCTCATGGTTGTCCAATTGACCTTATCATAAGATACCGCTGTAACACTTAATACAGCCTGTAACTAACTGGCTGGCCATGCATCATTTAACTGCATGGAACCTGAGATCATTTTCTCCTCATCAGGGTCATTTAATTGCCTCTAATGCCACTATTAAACAAGGCCAAATAACACAGACAAGCTGTATGAAGTCACACTCTTTGGCATCTACATCAACATTTCATCTACATGCATAAAAAAGGTAAGTTTTATCTGAATAGCTGCCTTTTTGTTAATTTGGATTCAAAACTCTATAGCTGTAAATAATTGAGGTTTATTGTGGGTGTTTAAGCTTTGACACAGGAACTTAATTAATACATCGCTTATGTAAGCTAATGTGATTCCATTAAGAATTATCTTTATGAATTATCTAAGTGGAAAATGATCTTACAGATGAGGGTGAAACTGTTGTGTAAGTTATTCCTTAGAATACTCATTAAATAAAAAGAAAGTGTACACAAATTGTACAGAATAAGGAAATAGTTTGAAAGATGTGATGTTACTGAATTCCGGGGAAACCATGCCCCCTTATTTTGCCTATCTATGCTATATCTTAAGCTGAACTATTATCTACAGTAGATGATTTATAAATCCTCCCGCAGTGTCATTGGGTGAAGATTTTAGCTATACATACATAAAAACAGCTTTTTTGGATACATTTTATTTTATTTTTTTCCTTATTTGTCATAAGGGTTGAAAATAGAGGTGCAAAAATGGCAGATTCCAAAACTGAAACTATTTTGCCTTGAAAAGTTAATATCTCCATTTGTTTTCTCTGAAAAGTGAGTTTCCTCACAACTTTTTTTTTTTAGATAATAAGGTTAAGATCTTTTTTCTGTTGAGGCTTGATTAGGGGAATGAGGCAGGCAACATCTGCCAATGGAAATGTAAATTAATAATTTTCCTTCTTCCTTTAACTGACAACTCAGGCCTAATTTTAGCTTTTGCTTCCCTGCAACGGCTTCACTTTTTACACCCAATTTTGCCACTTGGTTTCAACAGTGTGTACGGTTTGAAATTTTGCATGAAGACACATCAGGCAAATGAGTTTTGCATAAATGAACTTAAGTGATGAAGATATTGTAAACACAGTCAGAGACACTGTGATTATGTTACATAGTCTCACTCACAGCTCTTGAGCTGTTACTTCAGAGTCAGCCCTACACATTGTAGAGTATTTGTGAGATTGCGTATATGTGTGTACGTAGGTGCATGAGTACAGAGTACAGCCATCAGCCAGCTGCTCCCCAATTATACAAATGGAGCCGTGAGCAGGTGGAGGATGGAGGAGGATTTCACTGGACTGTCTCTGTCTGTCACTAACATACGGACACACTGTACACCCAGGAAATCAACTGTATGTACACAATGAAACGCCCACAGGATTATGTCTCTGTTTATCTATCTGTGTGTGTGTGTGTGTGTGTGTGTGTTTGTGTATATGCGTACATTTTACAACATGATCTTTGCAGCCTACTTACATATCATTTGATTATATTTGCAGCCCACATGCAGACTTCACAGAAGCACTTGAAGTCTGAATATAGGTTTATTTAGAGAAAAATAACCAGAATTTTTGCAGGTTTTTGATTGCACCTTGCTGTGTTCGCTCCCTTGAGTGTGTCTGTATAAGAATTTTTGTGTGTATGCATTTTGGCAGAGCTCTGCGAATGTGCACAAACAACCCTCTGTGTAAATAGCTCATTAGCAGTAGGGGGCCTGTGTGTACATGTGTGTGTACGTGTATGTGTTTATGTACATGTTGATTGATGGGGTCACAGCAGGGTGCCAGGCCTTCCTACAACCCCTCCCTCCCTCTGCTCCTGTTCCTCCCTTCCATTGCTCTGTTCCCTCCTCGTTTAATCTGGCAACGGAGGCGAAGGAGAGCTGGAGCGACAGACACCGAGGGACACTACTCATCTTCAAACAATGCACTGGTGTCTCTTCATCCCCCTTCTCCTCACCCTGTCTCTTTACTTTGCCCCCACTTTTCCCTCTTCTCTCTGCTAGCCTCCATTTCTCCTCCCTGCAGTTTTGTTTCCCTTTTTAACTTCTCCCGCCTCTCTTGCTTTCCTTGTCTTGCTCCCACTGAGAGATGGAGCGTACAACCTCACTGATGCAAGACAACTTGTCATTTTTGTTTAGTGCTCTCCAATTTTTTACTTCCTTTCCCCCTCCTGCATTTGAACTTTTGTAGTAATCTAAAACACTGTTGGGAAATGTAAACTAGAGGAACCCAGAATCATACTGGTCTATATTTGACACACTTCTGACTTCTTTCTTTTGTCTGGATATCTGCTTTGATGTCTAACACCCTTGAATCCCTCTCTTCTACTTTCTCATTTGTTTGTGTTAGAGATTTTTTCATCTGCACATCTAAAAATCTTAAAACACCATCTTGGTGGGTGTGAGGGAGACGTGTGCCAAGACAAAGGGAAAAGTGTTATTGTGAAGTGAATGTGTAGACAAAGAACCAGACATGGAGGTTTTATGAGGATAAAGACATGAAATAACTAAATAAAACCATTTTGTAGCCCAAGCTCTGGCAAACCAGACTCCAAAAAAATGCTGAATTTGTGATGAAAAAAAAGAAGAAAATTGTTGTTTTGTTTGGATAAGTGTTTTGATGGTCCCATTTCATTCCAGTGTTTGCTCTTTATTTTTTCCTCTTTCTCACTTTTCTTCCTCACATATTAAGCCAACAGTTACACACACACACACACACACACACACACACACAGCCCACAGTTTCAGCAAATGGCTCTTCGTATGATTTATTCATATCCATACAATGCTTTTGCAACAACTTTGGGTGGGGTGGGTAGGGGGTTATTTTACCGTTGAGTTGTTTTCTTTTCCTGGAAGGTTGGGAAAATAATTTCCTACTTCATATATAGGCTTGAATTCATAAATACCAAAAAGCTAAACACAGAAAGTAGAAAATCAAGTCAGAGAAACTTTCAGTTTTGGCGCAGCATATTACCTCTTTGTATTTTATTCTCTTGAAACAAACAAATACAAATTTATAATTTGTGAAAGTGTCACTTTTCTTCTCCATTGTCTGATAGAAAGCTAGTGATCATTTCTTAGGCCTAACAAAAGACAGTCAATCAGCAGATTACACATTGTTTGTGTGTTAGTCAGATGGGCTGGGGAGGAGTGTCTGTGTGTTTACACACTCTTACAATGTGTGTTTATGTGACTGTGTATTTAGTTGAGATTAAATAAGGAGCAGTTGTGGAGTATTTTGTGCCTTGGACAGCTACTTGAAGACCACCATCACAGCTGACTCACACTAACACACACACAACCACACACACTCACTCACACACACACACACACACACACACACACACACACACACACACATTGTGCTCTCTGAAAGCACTAAAACACTTGACCTTTGACCCCACATCCTTTGGAGCCAACCCTTTTATTGGCCCCATCTTTTTCCCTATCGTCCAGCCCAAACAAATGAGCTCTTTGTTTAAGAACTCTGGATTTGTTACTGTGTCACTCTGCTGCTGGTTGCTGTGCCTGTGAGAGCCTGTGAGAGACTGTGTCTGTGTGTGACTATATGTGTGTGTGCATGTGTGTGTGCGCTGCCATATTTTCATGGAACTGTGTTTATGTTGGTTTCCTGACAAAGAGAAAGTGTATTGTGATTGTCTTCCTGTGCTCATGTTAAACAAAGGTTAACCAAAGCCAGTGGGAGCGTGACAGAGCGAGACTGTCTTGCAAAGAGACACGGTGACAAATAGGAGGGTGGACTGACAAACAGACAGACAGACAGGTGGACTGTACGGCCCAGAGACAGACAGGCAAGGAGGCAACAGTCAGACATCCAGACAGACAGTCTGTCAGGCAGGCAGGGGAGTAAACAAAGCATGAATGTGTGTTTGAACAGGAGATTTTACAATCAGATACCCACAGATAAACTCAACCATCTTTGAAATCAAATAGACAATCAAAGAAGAAGCAATAGTAGTAGTGAAGTAGCAGAAGTAGTGATTAAGTGTTGAAAGTGGTTAATTTTTAATGATCAAACAAACTTTATATCCTTGCAATATAATCAACTTTAAATAGAAGATGCAGATGGATGGCTTAAAAGATGCAGCTGACTTGATTAAAGTGTGTTTAATATATACACACACTGATGTGTGTGTATACCTTTGGTGCACATGAAGGATAGAGGGGTACTTTATTCAACTTTATTACCAAGTGTACCACCGCCTGTGTATAGGTATGTATGTGTGGGCAAATAAAGCGTTAAATGGTGTAATTGTATCATTTTGGATAAGTATATATGTGAGTATTCACTGTCTGCTGTGCATCTAGCCACACAGAGAGAAACTGCATAACGTTCTCCTCCTGAGATGATTAGCCTGTGAGGATAATGAAAACAGAAAAGAGGAAACCTGACAAATGAGGGAAAATTAGGGAGAGGGTCTCTCCTATCTGAAGGATGAAAGAGCAGAGGAGCTGAAATCTATATTTAGTCCTTTTTTACTTAGAGAACAATACGCATGCAGATAGTAGATCAAGGTTTACCGCACTCTGTGGGAGTTCATTTTGGATCAGGGAGGATTTTTTAATTAAACCAGAAAGTAGAGAGAGACAGTATGTCAGGGAAATGATTTTGCAGTTATTAGTGGAAATTTTTTTGTATCAACATTGGTATCAAATGCAGGTCAAGCACAAATCCAGCTTCCCTTTTGTTTGTATCTTCAATTCATCCCTTCTTGGTCTGATTGTCTGTGTCACTGAGCAATTGATTTTTTTTACATGGTTCCTTGAGAGGTAAAGTAACAGGTTTAATTGTCACTTTGGCTGATGCTAACACTCATCACTCCAAAATGATTGATTTTATATCACTCTCCAGAAGAACAGCAACAAGTGCTGAGAAAGCTTGTCTTTGCTTAATGTTTTACTTAACGCTACACTTAAAATATCACATTCTAAATACATTGCATGGCGTTACACCCTGACATGTTTTTGCATATTCAGTGCAACACTATCAAGTATAATCAGTGAGATTTGGCAGTGATAATACTCTTATAAAGAGGTGGTTTTCAGAATTAAGTTTGAGTTTAGTGGCTTTCAAAACCTTTGGCTTTGGCGCTGGCGAGAAAGAAAACAAGTTGTCTCATTCTGGTTAAATTATGGTTTGTGGTTATTCTCAGCTTGGATTCATGACTTTGTCGGGGATCGCTGCTGCAGCAATGATTAACTCAAAACATGTTGGTTTGTGAAATTACAGGGAGAAAATGTTGTCTTTTTGTGTTGGATTTGTATTTCCTTTTTTCATCCGCAGTTCCACCCTAAGTGATCTATTCATTTATTCAGTCTTTCCTCAGTACGCACAGTGAGCCAGCAAAGCTTGCTCCAAATTGTCTGCTGTGTAGGGAATACCTTACAGACAATCAATAAGGCTTTAATTCATCGCTCAAAGATAATTTCATGCTCTCAGAAGCCCATTGGTTATATTAATACATCTATTAAGGCGCTGGGCTATGAACTTCATATTACTCAGCCTCTGAGGGAGTGTAGGAGGAGGAGGGAGGGAGAGCAGAGTGAAGAGTGCCATGACCAGAGTGATCTCTGCGTGCTAAATGAGAGTTTAAACTGTTAATCATCTTGGTTAGCTTCCCTCTCAGACGAGGTCCAGCACCCTAATGGCTAATAAGACTCTAAAACGCTGCCAGAGGAAGTTTGGAGTTCAGCTGCAGACCTGAAAGTAGGGTGATCTTCCTTTACCTTCACTGCACAGATAAATGCAGGATCCCACCAATGTTGTTCATCTCAGTAAATTATCTATTATTTATAAGTATCTGGTTATTCAGCATATGGAATAGAATATACTGTGAAATAAAGCTTTTTGGTTTGTTCCAAAAAGTTGTTTAAAAAGGTTAAGGTATTAAAAAAGTAAGAGGTTAAAGTATTCCAAGTGAAAAAAATGTATAAGAAAAATAAAAATAAAACGAAGGTCAACTACAAAGAATATAGATTGTTTAAATTCTTAACAAGTAATCTGAGTCTTATGGTGAACAGAAAAATAGATATACATTTACTGGTAACTTAAAAAGAAATATAAAAATCCATCCTTAAGTGTAAGTTTCTGTGTAGGCTTCATTTCTGACAAAATAAGATTAATTTGATTATTCAAGATGCTTTATCCACATTTTGAACAGTTAACAACTTTTCATATTTAAGATTATAAAGACATAGTTGTTGAATATTATAATTTTAACATAACTTTAACTCATACATTTTCTAAATGGCCGATCTCTGAAGTGATAAGGCCGAGTATTGTTTTTTACTTTCCTCGAGACCCAATATCTGTGTCTTCAGTGAGTAACACAAATCTCAATACATCTATTACTCTTTATTTTTTCAGTGTAGAACATGAAAAGATGAAGAGGCAAACAAGAAAGATGGGGCGACAAAAATGAAAAGGAGAACTGACACACTAAAGGAGAGAGCATTAAAAGAGACATCTGACTGACAGAGAGAACTTCATGAAAAGAGTTGTGGGAGGAACACAGGAGAACAATAATGACTGATGAAAGTCCCCATGATTGATGAGTCACACTCCACAGCAGAAAGTGACAGCCATCACTTTTTCAGACTTGATGACTTTAGGCCTTTTAAAGTTTTTTTTTTCTTCCACTGCACTTTATGTTTGCTTTTTAGCCATATTTCACTGCAGTCACTGTGTGTGAAAAAGCACTCAGAGACAGCTGTTTTGGGAATAGCTTGTATGAGTGAATGATTGATGGGTGATATGTGTGCTCTTCCTCCCGCCTCATATTTTTTTTACTGATGTTCTTTTTTGGCTTTAAAGTTGAGGTGTTTGCAATGTGATTACCCTTTTCCCAACTTTGTTCATAATTCAAACAAGAAATAGGTCATCCAAGCTGATTTCAATGTTCATGTGACCTTGTTAAGGATTGTTAAGACTTAAGACTTATGTGTATATAGAAGTGGACCATTGTGGTATGTTGGCACAGTTAGCACAGTTTACAAAGGGAAGCAGAACCTCCATGTTAATTCTGTATTTCGCTCAGACACTACAACAGTACATATTTATCATGTGTTAGAGTGACAATATTTCCCTGAGAGTTCAGTAGATTTAATTAGGGATAGACCGATATGTTTTTTTCAGGACCGATACCGACACTGATTATCGGTTGTTAAGGAGACTGATAACCGATATCTATGACCAATATTCATTTGCAGCAAAAGTGAAAATAGTAGCATAAAATTTTGAACAGAAAAATACTCCATTTCTTGACTGTGTTTAATGCCTTTGGGCATATGATTTTCAAACAGCTCACTGGCTCAGTAGCATGTCTTTAAAAGCTGACTGAAAATATAAACAAATAAATACTGCCCTAAAGTTTTCTGCAGAAAATAAGGTCTTCCAGAATTTAACTACTAAAATATTATCTTATGTTTGAAGTGTTTTAAGATCAAAGAAATCTGAAAAAAAATGAAAGGAGTTTGTAAAGTTAAGAGATTATGTTAAACAAGTACCTCCCTACAGATGCCACACTACTTTTACCATAACAGACAATCTCCCTGTGGTGACAGTGCAGAGAAGTGGACCAGTGAGCCAATGCTATGCTAAAAGCTACACAGCCGCTAACCCTAACCCTAACACTAACCCGCTTTTATGAGACTTTTTCATCTCGCAGTGAACCACTCAGGGCGAGTCCCACACTCACTGCTGATTGGCTGTTACTGTGCTATAGCTCTGTGTGTAACCAATCAGACGGAGTTGTGGGTGGGACAATGCTGGAGGCAGAAGAGTGACTGCAGACAGAGGCACGCCGGCGTCACGGGGCTTCACTCTTTTAAATGGATCATTATCGGTGGTCAGATTAAAAAAAGGGCAAATGCCGATACTTGCATTTTTGCAAAGATCGGCACCAATAATCGGCATGACCGATAATCGGTCTATCCCTAGATTTAATCCTATGAGAAGTTCTGATAAGACCTTAAAAATGAGTACATGCAGTGTTTTACCCTGTTGCGTATGGACACATACGCTTGCTCATACATTACATAAAAACTGTCTACACCTCTTGTTTTACATGGATGCTGTTCAAGCGTGTGAGAGCCAGTGGTGTTGAAAGGTTGTGTAGTTTCTTGTCAAAGGTCTCTGAGTAATGTAGTGCTAGGGTCAGTTGGGTAACAGTGATAATGAAAGAAACAGGCCTGTGTAGGTGTGTGTGTGTGTTTGTGTGTCTGTGTGTGTGTGTGTGTTCTGACCAATAATAGACAGAACAGAGTTAGAGCTACAGGGAGTCTTCCTCACCATTTCAAAGCCAAACACACACCTGGCTCCCATTACCCACGAGTTTGCACCCAATTGCAATCTCTCTCTCTTCCTCTCTCTTCCTCTCTCCTCTCTCTCTTTCATTCTCTCTGTTTTAATTCAATTCAGTTAAAAAAGAAAAATTCTTCATTGGCATATTGAACAAACGTTTACATTGCCAAAGCAAGCGTGACAAAGAGCAAAAGTACGCACAGTTAGACAAACTCTACAGATGTGCAACCAGCATGCAGTGCAAAAGAGTAAAATGATAATAAGAATAATGATAAACTTTCTCTCTGAAGAATGTTACAAAATTACACTTTAAAGTATTAGCAATTAAAATACAAAGTGGACAGAGTATTTAATAGTGTCCTGGTCCTAGACTGCCCCCTCCACCACCACTCACTCTGTCTTCATTCTGTCTATCTTTCTTGTTTGTGGTAGCAGCCATCAGACGCTATAATGGAAGCACTTTCCCATCTGCTTCAAGGCATTGTTGACCGTTTACAAATGTGCACAGACACACTCGAACAAATACGCACTGCCAAAGCCTTGAGTCCAGACCTTTACAAAATTACAGACCACTTTCACCATTTATTGAGTGACAGTGGGCAATTTAGCTTTTCTAATGTCTCTAAAGTGCGTCATGCGGACTCACACATTACATGGAAGAGCCTTTAAGTATAGAGAAGTGTGCTGATCTGCAGTGATCGGTGTTAGCTTCATTATTGTAGTTCAAGGTTTGGAGAAAGCTGAAGATTGAGGATTTTCAAACTGTACTGCATTAAGTCACAACTTCTGAGCACAAGACAAATGAACTAATACTTTTGCATTTCTGTGCCACTTGTCTCATAGTGTGTTTATTTTCTGAAAAATAAATATTGAACAAATAGATAATTGTTCTACCAGGCAGTTGTTGGCAGACATTTATGGCATTATTTGGATATTATCTGGGAGGCATAGCCCATATCTAAATGTTAAATAATTTAGCTATAAAAATTAATAATAAAGATGCAGATTACACAATAATCAAGTGACAATAGATCCATTAATCCTCTGCAGACACCCTGTCTTGCATCTTGAAACAGCTGGACATTCCTAATGTTCTAAAAAGTTGTGGTCCAGTTGCATTGTGAGCAGTGTCTCATTCATGGCCATTGCAATTGAACTGGGGTAAGAAAGCAGGATTATATTTTCAATTAACTTTGTTTTATTCTTAGAGCAGAAAGGACAGTAGATCAGGCAGAAAACATGGTGGAAGTGGCCTCAGGTTGATTTCAAATCCAGGTCACTGGCTCAAGGGCTAACCACATGCCAACTGACCGCAACTGATAAATCATACTGACCTCATACTTTTAAGAACTAGAAATGGGAAAACAGTTTGAGTAATTCCTCTGTTTAAAGTCACTGTGAGATTGAGATGTATGAGCAAAAGATATATCCTGAGCTTTAATGAGAGAGAAAGAGACTAAACAAGGCTTAAAGATGGAGAAAAGAGGGAGGTAGGTTGCTCTCCAAGTACAGATATACATTAGTTAGCTACTAGCACCAGGAGATGTTGACACAGGCCTCTGACCCCGAGCGTGCTGCACACACAGAACACATGCCTCACACAGTGGCAGCAAAACTCCAAATTTCTCACACATCAAATACTCCTGTATGTGTATTTGTGTGTCTACAGTACAAATGAATGTATGTGGTTGTGTTTTTGTTATAGTTGAAGGCATGGATTATTACTGTTACAGTAGATCTTTCAGATTACTTTAAAGAGTACGTAGAACAGTGTTCTCTCTCCGCTTTGCACACATGCACACACCCACGTGCACACATATCAGAAGAACACACATGGGGCACACCAGGGCACTTTGTTATTGGACTTAATGACCTGAGGAACAACAAAAGGCCTTTCAGCTCTCAGCTTTGGCGGCCGTATGCTGCTTTGCTCATTAACTCCCACAGGAAGTTTTTAAAGGCAGAAATCCAGCCTGATAGGTCAACAGCAGCTGAAAAGGTTCCCAAAACCAGGAAGTAATCAGGTGGTGATTATCAACGTGATGCCAAGTGTAATCACACTCTGACGGGATTTTTTCCAAGTATTGGAGCACTGCGAGGGGAAAAAAGAAAAAAGAAAGTTGCCCCTGATGTAAAACAAACAAATGTTTTTCTGATTTCTGCCTTTGAAATGAGAAGCTTTGAACGATAAAAGCATTTAATTGAATAAAACATCTGCCGGGTGTTATTTTCAACCACTGAAAAAGTTAAAAGAACTCAAGTGCTCTAGTTAAACACTCAAACATTTTTCCATCAGACACAGTTTGTACATTTGGACTTGTTGAATATCAGGATGAGTTGGAGCAAGTCTTGTATAAAGTACTTGAAAACAATACTTGAGTAAATTACAAGTGTCTTACCAGAAAATGACTTTGTTATAAGTTTAAGTCAGCTTTTAAACTTTTACCTGAGTAAAAGACTTGAAGCATCTGATGTTAAGTGCGCTCAAGTAAAAGTAGTTTTTTTTAATAAGCACTTCGATTTTTTGATTACTGAATTTATTTTGGCTTTCTTACAATAAAATCAAAATATCCTGACCAAGGAGAAAGAAGCTTTAACTTTTTCAACATTGATAGAGACTGTCTCCCTCTGTCCCTCAATTTCCCTGTGAGTTACATGGAAAAGTTGCATGTGTCTTTAAACTAGCATGAAGGTCTTCACTGAAACTGAAAAGCTGTCTATCTTCAGATGAAGTTGGTTTTCAAAGTTGTGAATTCAGTAATATTCTAAAAAGGACTTTATCTTCTACCTTTGACACTTGAACTTCTACTCAATTATTGCTTTCAAGTACTTTATAGTGCTTGAAAGCAGTAGACTTACAGTAGTAATAAGTTGTCTGAAATATGAATAATGAAGTCAAGTATAGATATGTGCAAATTCCTCTGAAGTACAGTAGCAAAGTATTTGTACTTTGTCACATTACAGTACTGGTTGGGGTTTGAGTTAGTCGTGTGAAATGTCAAGATGATCTGATGAGTTGATTTTTACTGTGTTTAGGTTTGATAATTATCTGATTGTCCTTCTGCTGAGTAGAAAATGAGTTTTTTACCCTCTTCTCTTTTCTTAATGGTTTATTTCAGTTGGGCACAGGTTTAGGGGAAGAATTGGGAAGAAGGAGAGGATAGTTCTGAGTTCTCCTCTGCCCTTGTGAAGAACAGATATCTGACTGTGAGAAATGTTCAGACAGATTGGAGGTGGTTGTTTTTGGTTTTGGTGTCTGCCTGTGAATTCAGGAACATCCAAAGGCATTCTGCTAAACTTGGACTAGTTGTTGATCAAGTGTTGCACCACACGCACTCTACTCGCACACACATGCTGATTCTCATATGCACAGAAAAGCACAGAACCAGGTGAAAACTCAGATAGGCACGAAGCAAAATTTCCAGTGAAGTTTGAAACCCAGCTGTAGGCAATAATGCTGTTTTGTTAAGACACACATTTGAGCTGCCTTTTCCATCTTATACATGCTCACACAGTACTCAGAGTGTATTACACTTACCATTTTTCTCTGCCGTAGTCAGCTTAAGCATGCACAAGGTTGTTAAAATTTCTTGATGGCAGGGGCCCATGAGAGATGGTAATGATAAGGCTTTCACAACTCGCACTGTCACACACACACTCACACACACATTCAGGCTGATAAGTCGTCACTTACAAAACTTTGAGAACAGATGTGAGCCAGGCCAGAATCGATAAGCAGCAGTGTCCGGGGGGAAATGTAAATAACGCTAGGCTACATACAGTTTTTTTAGAAGTGTAGATGACTATTTGAGTGAGTACCAGAGAGAGGAGAGAGGCAGGGAGTGATGCACTGTAAAAGAGAGAAGGAGAGAGAGGGAGCTAGAGCTAGAGAGGCACCGATGGGGATAGAGGAGAAGCATGTAGAGTAAGAGAGTGAGAGAGCAATGGCATTAAGTGTGAAATACTTTTAAGGAGATGAAAAAAGCAAGTAAATATTCTGGAGAGGAGACGAGAAGAAGCAAGTGAATTTCTCAGTCCACTGTGGAAGTCTGGTTTGGATATACGGCCCATTTGTCTCACTTCAGACGTGGAAAATTTTTCTCTATGTGTGCGCATCTCTCTTGGTTTCTCTGTAATTTAATGCTGAAAATAATTTCTCTGCATTTATTTTTCACTTTAAATCTCATCCCATCCATCACAACAGCCTGCTCTCCTGTCTCACATGCACAGAAGCAGAAACTAATGCACACTCACGCGCACACAAACACGTCTCGGCGTTGACACAAGCCAGACAGAGCAATTATGGTCAATACATCCAGGCGCTCCTGTGTCTCATCACCCCTGATTGGTTCAAACAAGACATCGCCTCATTGGGTCTGTCCCCATCACAGTAAACATAAAGCAGTGGGAACATTTCCCCCGTCTCCCAGCTCATGCCTGCAAATTTAGCCACGACAGGTTTCCATCCTTCCCATGTTTGTTTCTGCATTGTATCCTGCAGTGCTGAGTAAACCCAGCCATAGTTATTTCCTGGGAGATGTAGCTTTTTAAAATACACCTTCCATGAGTTAATCAGGGTTTGCTGTTGAATTATTTAGCATCCGTAGTGATGGTAAATGTCCTGCAAAAAAGATAAAGGAAGCGCAGGTCCAGTCCAACAAAAGACTGCTTTGGAGAGCTTTGACAGCATTATTGAATAATCTAACAAACTACTTTCTTGTCTTTTTTCTCTCTTCCTCTCTGCGGCTCCTGCTCCCCTCCTTGTGCGCCCCCGCTCCTCTTGAAATCCTCCTCAGGTAAGAACATTTCCTTTAATAAAAGCTGATGTGTGAGGTCTGATTCACAAACAGCAATATAGAAATCTCACTTTACCCTGTCCTACTTTGCACCTCACGCTGCATAGCCAGCGCACAACAGAAATTAATTTGATTTGAGAATGTAGCAGTGCTGCTGAAAGACAGACCGAGACAGAGGAACAGCTGTAGAATTTGAGAATGGTGGCATTTATAAGCCCAACACCACATCGCTAGACAGATACAGTAAAATTCGCTTGTGCAGTATTAGTATATGCAGCCTGTTGTAATGTTTATGATTTATTTTCTTTGGCAATGAAATTTCTTAAAGAACACAGGCTTATGGTTTTTCGTGCTGAGGGTGTCCAAAGCACTCAAATTTAACTTTTACACCCTTGAAAATCTTGGCAAGCCTTCAAAAAGGTCCTCAATGTGTCCTTACTCCTGTCAAACATAATTTTGTTCATGCTTTCTTAATAAGCATTGAGCCATAGTTAATTTTGAGTTACCTGCTCACAATCTAAAAGTGCATTGAGGAAAATATGAGGGATGAGGTACAGTAAACAAGTACATGTGCAGGTTGGAATCCTTACAGAAGCCTTTTCACTTCACAACTTGTTCACTGAACACTAAACTTGATCCCACTTATTATCCAAGTTACCAAAGGTTCCAAGTTAACAGGATTGAACCAACTGTTTTGAGGCGACAACTTGACATGAAACAGTTTTTATTCCCAGAGAAGTAAACGGAAGCCTGTTTTTGTTGCTATCTACACCATACTGAACATTTCCATAAAAGGTCATGTATAAAAAGGTGAACTGGATATTTGCAAGAGTATTCACATTAATATTTCAGCTTTGCAGTTGACACACCTTTAAACAGTAATGAGGCAAATGTCTCAGCTTTTACACTGTTGCTATTATCCCAACCACTATTTGTCTCAGTGACTTTGTAGTGACTGGGGAGATGCACTCACCAGCTCTGCTACAGAATCATGCTCCACTTTTACTCTGACTCCTCTCACATCCGCTACCGGTAACTGTTATTGTCAACTAACTTTCAAGACCGGTCTGAGATGGAGACTTATATTTTTGCTACAGTGTCATCAGGCAGAGGTCAAATGTGCTGGACTGTTTTCAGCAGAAGGGTTTGATATGTGTGACCAGGTTGTGTCAGTTCAGCGCTTGTGGTTTGTGACAAATCTTTGACCAATCAGAATCAAGTGTCTAACAGAACAAAATGATATTGCCTGTGTTCGATGTAATGTGACAGTTAAGTTTGTGAATTAGCTTTTTTGCATGGAAATTCTGCCTATCCAGGGAGTAATAAGAAAGAAATTTCATTTTCTACTTAAATGTACTGTATTTTAAAATTCCATACAAGTGTATCTGTAATGTAATGAAGGGCACATTATTGGCACCCTGTTTGGTCTCATACATGAGAGACAATGATTGCTGACTTATAGCGGTGGTAAAGTCTGGCTCACTTGTCCTCATTCACCCTGATACATGGACTAGGTATGAAATACTCATTTGTTTTTAAAAAGCAGAATTTCTTGTATTTTATTCATTCGAGGGTTTCTATTTCTTGGTAAACATATCAAAATCTAAACCTGCTCTTGTATAGATGTCAAAGCAAGAGACAATATAGTCTACTTTTTAGATTGCACTCATAGAAAGCTACAGGCTAAGTGGCCTCTTGAGAACTGCCTTTTCACTGAAACATTTAATCGAGCATTTCTGTTGATGGAGGTTAAGGGGGAGCTTGACTTGACTGTATGAATGACCGAAACCCTGCTGAGCATCTACGTGTATAATAGGTTTTCAGCCCTCTAACTGTCAAACATGCTTGACATTTCCATGCAGTATCTTCATGTTTTTGTGTTACCCTATAGTACGTATGTGACAGTATTCCATATATCCCAGCTTGTGGTACAGGTGGATGCTATGCTTCTCATGTTTTGAGCCTCTCCTAGGCCTGATTCTCATTAAGTGTGGGTGTTCTGGTGGCTCAGTATTGAATCTTGTTAGGTGACAGAGACTGAGAGATACACTTTCTGATTCTCAGAGAAATAGCTTCAGACAGGAACAGTGGTTCTCGATCTCCAATCCCCCCTCGGGGTGCGTTAAGTTTTTGTTCCAGCTTATCCCTCCATCTAGTCGACTCAATTGTGCTGTTCAGTGAACAGTGAAATGGACTTAGCAGCTCCTCAGTACTGTCAGGTGTGTTTGTTCTCTGAAATAAATGAACAGATGGCTCACAAACCAGTAATGGGTCATGGAGGCGAGAGGTGTGTGTCTGTGTTTTCACATGCATGAAAATCCTTGAACCTGTTAGTGTTTGTGTGCACGCTGCTGTGTTTGGTGTTTATTTGGGCCCATGCATGTTTGAAGTGCGTCCATTTGTGAGTAGATAGCAGTGTGAGTGATTGCATTCAGGCCAGGGCATTAGATATTTTGGCATCCTGGTTCTTGGCTTAGCTTTGGCTTTTGGAATGTGACGCCTGGCAGAGACGTGGAGAGTGAAGATGAGGATAAAAAAGGGATAAAGAAACTAAAAAAGCAGCCAAAAGCAACTCTGGGAACATAGCTGTAGCAGAAAAGGGGGGATTTTGGGTGATAATTGAGAGGAAGAGTGGGCCAGATAAATAAAATAAGGGGTTTCTGGGAATTTTAGAGACAGAGGTAGAAAATAGAGAAATACAGACAGAACAATTGGTTGAAACTAGATGGAATCCATGGAGGTGATTAAGAAGGAGAGAAAGGTTGAGGACATGCAAAAGGGTTTTTGAACACAAATAAAGTGGTAAATGGATTTATAATTTAAGGCTTGAGAAAACAGAGCCTAGAAATGAAGCAAAGAGGAGACAAGATGCTAGCTTGGAATGACAATGATGTACAACTTAGAGGGATGTGAAGAGGAGGTGAAGGTTGTTGGAGTAGATTTGACATCATTACAGGAAGAGATTTAGAAGTATAGGGATGAGACAGAAAAGATGGGAACAAGAAATAAAAGCCACCAAAGGGCAAGAGAGGATAAAACAGAAAATTGACGAGAGGATGAGGAAGTTTAGGTCGATCATAAGGAAGGGCAACGTTAGGACGATGGGTCGATGTATGATTATAGGAGAAGGAGAGACATAAAGAGGGAGTTGAAAGGTGCGAGAGAAGATTTCGTTTTTTTTTTTCAATGTGAGGAATTAAGTGCTACTTAAAAGAAAATACATGAAACAGAAGGATATAGAACCGAAAAAAGAGATGGAATAAGTGAGTGAGGATAGACAGAAGGTGTGAAAGGAGGCCTGACATAAAGAGCAAGTGACCCACACAGAAGTTTAATTAGCATATGTAAATTACTGCTGCCTCTCTGGTGCCAGCTCCTGCACCTTCCCATCATCTTTCTCTCGTCTCAGTCTCTCACCTTTTTCTTTCATTCATTCATTATGCCACTTTCTCTCAGCCTCCCAATCTTTTATTCCCACTTCTCTTTCCCCTCCTCTCTGTCATATTTTCTTTTATTTACCTCCTCTCTTTTTGGCTGTCACCTTTTTGATTTAGTTCCTATAACCTCATTTTCCTTCTTCATCGTGCCTCCTCTTCCTTTCTGTAATGCTTCGTCTTTTGCTGTCTCTGTCTTTCTCATTTTTCCTTTCCGGCTTCCTGGCACTTAATGTTGGCAGCTCGCTTAGCAATTGTTGACGGTATAACACCGCACTTCAGTGGGATATTTATGCGGCCTGTAATCTAATCCTGTGAATAAAGCAGCCAAACTGTGAGCGAAACACTGTAATGGCCAGATAGCTGGCCAAACAGGGCCGTCAGCTCACAGCTCAGCAGCCTTTCTACTACTGGGGAAAACATGGTCATCTTGAGCCCATCTAGTGCAGCACGCCCATACACACTGAAGTACACACATGTAATGCAATCGACCCTGTGCTCATACATGACCTGTCCAAAAGTGCTGAATCATTTCTGTCTTTCCTCTTTTTTGGCCAATCTCTCTTTTTAATGTTGGCACCTTGGTTATACAAATGCATGTAAACATACACACACTTATATGTCCTCACATCTTACATATGCATCCCTGCATACGATCAAATATAAATTTCAAGTTCCTGATCAGTGCGTGAAAGCTTTAATCGTTATGGTAGTTTGTCAATATTACACCTTTTGAACATCAACCAACTAATATATTTATATCAGCATCTAAGTTGGCATTAACCAAAGCTCTTTCACTGTTGGTAGTTACTTTGTAAAAGTGTTTTATAAACTATAATTTGAAGTTTCAGATTTTTCAAAAGTTGTGCTTCAGCAGTCTTGGTGTGTAATGGTAATTTTTTTGGTGACTGAGGAACTTTGGCAACAGTTGACCAACCATATTAATCCTGAGACAGTTTAAGAGAGCTTTCTTAAACTATAAAACCTGTGAAATCACAATTTGGTACCAGCGTTTAAGTCTTTTTTAATCTTCGGCCCAGAAAGGAAGCTCTAGCTTGAATAAAACATGCACCATAACAAGAAACCTTAAGCTGAGAACATATTACAAGATCATAGGGTAATTTTCATCCTCAGATCATCCTGCAAGAAATACCTATAGTGTTGGGTACTGGAGAAATCATTCTTTCCATATTCTGCTGAGGAGAAGATAAACAATTTAGAATTTGTGAAGGAAGTTTTAAAGTAACAGTCAATCCAAGAGCAAGCTGACTGAAAAAAAAAGAGCAGCACACTCAGCCATGACAAGAGTAAGTTCAAAGTATAAAGTCTAAGAAGCAACATGTTGCTTTTTGGGAACAATTCAAGTGTCCATGTCGAGTAACACAAACCACTATCACTGATCAGAGAAGAAGTTAACGGCAACTGATAGCAGAATAGATGGACCAGGTAGTGAAGCACCTCAAAGTATTTAGCTTGAAGACCAACCTGTTGTCGGCCATATTTGTTTGTAGGAGACTTTGCCAGGTTCTCAGTTTTCTTAATCTTGTTGGGAGTCTGGTCAGTCATTGTATGACAACATGTAGGTCTCTTACATTTCCAACATTTGTCAAGGTTCAGAAACGAGGCTGAGCTCTCTCCAGCAGTTTCAGCTGGCTTATGTAAATTAATGTTGAAGAGTGTTAATGAAAAATTCTCACCTTTCAAAGATACGTAATTAAAGCACAAGCAATATAGTTATGGGGCCTATGTCTCTGTATCTCCCCTTATGTTTATCCTTTTTTGTTCAGTAAACACTTGCTCTTTGCAGGCTGTTTGTTCAACAACATCTCATTTTCCATCTCATCCTCGACATCAAACGTGTGTGGAAACCCTTGGGGTCTTGCATGCTAAAAAAACATTCCCTAACAAGGTATACAGTCAGGGAGGGGTCTCAATAAACACTCTCTTTGATGTCTGTGATCTTAAGTTAGCTGAGGAAGAATCATAATATTCTACATTTCTCTACAGTTTGTAGTGTTAAAATGATTGCATATAACTTAAACTTGGTTAATGTATCTTAGAGCTAGCTTGAATGTAAGTTATGCTTTGTTCTCTTCCAATCTCATTACAGTCTTTATTCAAAGAAATACAGCAGATACAAGCACCCTTTGAATTAAAGTAAACAGAATAATTCTTCACTGAACAGAGCAGATTATTCATCTGTGTTTGTATTATACTATTTCTGTGTTGTTTTCTTTCACTCTTTTAATTTAAATCGGACATTTTATTCTGAAAGTGGCTTTATTTACTACCATACCTTCTTTAAACTCAGATGTGTTCTGTCGAAAAGGTAATTAAACTAGAGAGGTTTTGGTGTCCTTGTTGGTTCTACTCCAACAAAGGTCTTGATTTTTTTCTAGTTTGTTGTTTTATTTTTTTGATTAAATATTGACTGTTTAAGTCTTTGCATTTATTTCTTCTGTATCCTTGACAGTTCTTTTATCCAGATTGCCTTCATGGAGCAGTAAAGTTACTCTTTATCTGTATTCTTATTCAGCTCCCATGCTTTATCACTTTGATACGCTCCATCTCAAACCACTGTCTGCTTCACAAACATGACAAAGCAGTGGATTACAAAGAAAGAGTCTGTGAGTGGGTCGTGTCTGTACAGCACGTTGACAATCCAAACATACCCAAACTGTCTATGTGTGTTGTTTTCTTTTATCGATTTGAGCGTTTCTCTCGTCTTAACAACATCTGAAATGTACTTGACGTAAATACTTAGATTTTCCTTGGAGGCTGGATTTGATTTTAAAACCCTGTGTAGTTTTGTGGAAACCGCCACATTTATCTCAGTGAAAAACCTAAATTTGCCCACAATTCATTTGTATTAGTTACTGGAGAGCCAAATCTGATCTCAGCAGTGTTTTCAAGAAACTGTCTCAGAATAATTGCCACCATTTGTATGATATATACTGACATGGTTTGCTCGGAGTATGTGTTAAATTTGCACTCTTATATCTATAATAAAGATGCTTTTCTGCAGGCAAAACTAGTCTCTCACTATCACTAATGCAAAAGGTGTTTCTTATATTTGATGGTTTAATCTTCTTTTAATACTTGTAAGATGAGAAAAAGATTTGAGAAATGCAAAGAAGTTGGCATGTGGTTCAATCAACTTAACCTAACACTATTTTTAAGTGGAGTTTTCTCATAGTTCAGTTATTTTCCATCCTTCTCCTTTTAGCCTTGTTTTTACACATCTCCTCCTTCTCACTTTATTTTAAACGATTCCACATACTCCGTCTCTGTCTGTTTCTCTCTTCTTCATGCACCGCTCTTTCATTCTCCCACTTTGTGATCGCCCTCTCTGTCTCTGTCTCCCTCATCTGTTCCTCCCTCTCTCCTCCCTTCTGTTCTACTCTGGTGTCCAGGGGCCTCTGGGTGGAGTAGCTTGAGAAATGGTGTGAGGATGACAGAGAGTGAAAAAGGCAGAACAGCAAGAATAAGAAAGGAACAGACAGACATAACTTTGTGTCTTGCAAAGCACTTGATATTGAACCAATTCTGTGTCCTATTAGATGTCATCAAGTGGTCTGTACCATAAAAGAACAGTCAAAATCTGGCTTGAGATTATCAACACATGGAAATATTTTCTTTTCCTGAAGGACACTTACAACAGGACTTGTTAACAATTGGGTGATTATTCAGAATTCTTGGGAGTTATTGAGAAAGATTTAAACAAAAACCATCAAAGATTAAGTGAAAATATGTCACACCCAATTACATCATGTCCAAGTTGATAAAAAAAATTAACAACAGCATATTTTGACTTAGTGATTTTACTTGCCAGACAGACAGCAGCAACATTATGACTGTGAGTGCAGTATTCTCAGTATTCTCAAGACAGATTTAATGTTTCAACTAAGGACTATTGCAAAGTTAAGGATTGTTTTTTTTGTTTGTTTGTTTTTTTTTCAGATTAAGGTCCAAACTGCCTGGACAGATTATACAAAACAGTTTTCAAAGGGAAGAAGTGAAAACTGGCAGGGTAAAGCACTTAAAAAGAATGGACTTTGTTCCATTTTCCAATGGATAGGGGGATGTTGACCATGTTTTATTTTATTCTCAAATTTTAATCTCAATAAGAAAAAAAAACTAATTGATAAAGATATATACATTGTAGTATCACACCCTCAAACAATAAGGTACAGCATGTTTTACTAAGGGATCAGCTTAGTTTCTGCACTTTTTGTTTCCAATTCTCTTGCAAAGTCCATTAGTGGGTATAGCTTGCTCTTGTGAGCTGTACTAGTTTTCAAGATGCATAATGAACACCAGGATGTCGTCGTTAGCGCCTGCTTGCTCTAATGTGAAGTGTTGTGTGTGTGGTTGTGCTTTTTATGTTAGAATGCCACATAAACATACTGCAGGTTCAGGTCCTGCTATTACTGTCATTGTAGCCAGAAGCACGATATAAAAGACCTTCTTCGGCTGGTCATGGACAATTGATAAACACTGCACAATCATTCACCCCTGTGTGTCCACACACAGGCCATGCAGTAATTACAATATGTAATATAAGTATTATCACTTTCCTAATTTGCAACCGAATGATCAAAGACACAAAAGGGATGGAGAGGACACAGCAAAACATTCCACTGTGTGGTCATAAATCTTATATCCCCATTTTCCCCCAATATACACCAGCAATAAATGCACACACATGCACACATCTGTCAGATGTGCACTGCAATAATTAGGTCTTTCAGGTTATGATAATGTTTGTGCTGTTTTCTGGTTCATCTGCTCACTGGTGCACAGAATGCCATTAATCACACCAGTCCAAATTACATGCTGATTCTGCCACACTCTCACTCCGTATTTGTGTGTGTTATTGGTGTGTATTTGGTGTGTGTATGTGTGAGAGGGGTTGTGTGTGCTTGTGCATGCCTCATTTGATGCTGTGGGTTTTTGTCTTTGTGCTGGCAGAAGCAAGAAATAGGAGGGAGAGAGAAGTATGAATAAGGGCCAAAACCATATAAGGTCAGGGGAAAACAAATCTGAAATGTGTTTAATATGAGGTGGCCTAGTCTTTTTCTAACTTTTGACTTCTTATTTTTCTAACTTCCAAAGTTCACAACCTTATTTCCCTTTTTGACTTCCTTTTCCTATTGTATCAGTGCTGGGGAGCACAGCACCAAAGCTCATCCTGGTGTACATGTGATGCCGAAGCCTCTACAGGAAGAAGCGCCATCTGTTCCCCCATTCACTTTTAGTTATCCTGAAAAAAGAACAGTTATTGTTTTAACAGTGTTTATAGCAGGGTGTAAATGGGTGGCAAAGCTTTTACTTAACCCAAGGACAATCTGACAAACCTCATGTGTTTTGCGCAGCATGTTTTAGTGCCCTTGTGTTAGATTCAAAACCCCTCCCAGAAGCTGCAGGGATTCTAGCTGATCTCTGACATGAGTTGCCCTTTAAGAGCCAGCAAGGAGAGCATTTTGTTCTCTCTACATAAAATACACATTCACTCTATGCCACGTTGCCTGTCTTTATCCTTACACAAGACTTTGTCATGATGCATTTGATCAGCTTCTCCTTTCCCAGTGCACAAACAGGTCAAGTTGAGGCTGTTGAGGCAGAGTGTTCATGGTGAAAACATGCAAAGCCCCTCATTGTAGGGACATGGTATTGGTGTATATGTCCTCTTTTTTCATTCTGTTTATATAGAGTTTGGAGGCATGCACATTCAAAAAATAGAAATAGATGTTATTTGGACTACTCCTATCATTGATCTAATCTAATCTTACAGCTGGATTTAATGAAGCACCCCTGTAGTCATCATATTTGGGCTTCAATGCCATCGTGATACACTTGGGTTTACTTAGAGGGCTATTGAGGGAACGTGTTCTGTTGTACTTATTATTAAGAAGTTTGCAGATGCTTTCCAACATGGATCAACATCTATTATTATCTCATTTGTGATCCCATCTTGGATATATCCATAGATTCTGTCTGCTTGTATGTTGTCTCATAGATGTAGTTTTAAAGAGATAACTTGAGAAATGATGTATTATTGTGACACTACCGTTTTTTTCATGTAAAGTTTCAGGCTCTGGTTCCTGCATTAGATATTGAAGTTTTGGAACAAAGGAATGTCCACCTTTACATTGTATAAAACATCAATTTCACCTTTGATCACCTTTTCATCCTTTGGAAAATTTTCTCTTTTTGTCTAATCATTCAGGGATTATTAATTTGTTGACAAAAGCAACTTTTCCATCAAGGTTTTACATTGTAAAAAAAAAAACCCCAGTTATTTTCCCCTCTCTAACTGGTGCCCCAATAATGAGTCATATGAAAGTTATAGAAACAACTTTTTGCTCTTAGTTTGGTTTTTCCATGCTTTTGAGCACATTTTCTTTGTCAGCTTTGAAATGTATTGTATTGAAAACATTTTGTATTTTCCTGAACCTGTTTAGCACCAAAAATCAAGGACATGATTCAGAAAAGGGCCAGCACCTTCATAATGCTCTCTGAAGGTTTTGGTCTCCATTCTTTGGTTTAGTCATTTGTATGGAGAAAATAAATTTAAAAAAAGGATGCACAACATACCTGAATGTCCGAGCAGGCGCACAGATCAATGGTTGGAGAAAAAAGGCTGTGTTGAAAAGGGAAAAGAGCAGCTCCAAGGACTCAAGATCACATACCGTCTCACACTTTTTTTTCCCTGAGCTTCTTTTTCTTTTGTGGCTACCACTGCCTCCTTTCATTCCTCTTTTTCATCCTCCTACTCTTTCGTCCTTTCTTCTTGCTTTTTTGCTCTGTTAGCTTGTTCCCCCTCACATCATCAAGGCACAACACATGCACACAGACTATGCATGTGCTCTTAAAAGTGATGATGAAGACATCATGATTGCTGTGAAATATACGTGGCGCATCACGGGAAACAGCATAGATGCTTTGGACTTCTAATGTATTCTTATTTATTGGTGTGTGTGTGAGAATAAGGCAGGGAGAGGGTGGCTTCTTGTTAAAATGACCCCAGACTGTGGCTGAGAAAACATGACACCACATTACAGCAGTAATTTAATCACACTGCTGACTTTGAGACACCTGATACGTAAAGAGAGTCTTTGTTCTCTCCTTGTAAAATATTTACACATGAATTACAGCAGAGATGCTCAATCCTTTTACGCTTGTCCAATTATTATTATCATTTTAAATTTTTAGACAATTTGAAACAACAGAGAAGAACTTTCTTTTGTTTCTTGAGTCTTTGTGCCACTTGTGACAAGGCAGCACATATTTGTTGATTCTGTCCAGTCCAGTACACAAGTCCACGTGTATTTTCTACAATGAAAGCTACGATCCTGCATCCTTAAAGTAAATCACTCACATTTATAAGTGGTCCCCATTCCCCCTCTTCACCATATAGATGCATTGGGATTAAACCGATCCCATTTCAGATAAGTAATACATTTCCTGTGTGCATTGAAATAACAATTAGGCTTTGATTTTCTTGTCATTAACTGCTTCCCAGTACATGACTCACAAAAATCGTTTTCAACTATGTATGTATCATGACAGAGCTCATAGATATATATCACCTTATATATATCACTTTAAGTAGATTCTGTTCTTATGTCTTTGCTGCTGGATTTTCCGTTTTTTGTCCAAACTGTACAGGCCGTTAGTGTTGAAGCAGACTGTGGCTGTGCACAGGAGAGTGGTTCATCTGAAGAACTTGTAAGTGTAACTGTCTTAATGCAACCACAGACCCTTTAAAGCATGGACATAGAGATTGTTAAATCCCATTTTGATTTCTGAAGTGACATTTGTTAGGCAAAAACCCAGCAAAAATTCGGAAAGTCTAACACAACCACATCCCAGGTAGTTGTTGTTTTTTAAACTTTGTAATTAAAAGAGTTTATTTGGGGCATTTTAAGACAGGATTTGGGGATATGAAATTCCTCTGCTTTTACAACTGGCGACAAATAGAAGCTCAAACAACTGTTTTTACACTTTTATATTTGCCTTATTGTTAACACAGGAGGTTGCCACTTGTTTGGAATTGAACTGAACATCATGTAACAAGAATTTCATGTGGGTATATCCAGGGACTTTGTTATGGAAGTGGTCTTTCAACTTAAACTCTTCCTGCAACCCATGGACAAAGAACTAAAGGTTCCCATTATTTAACTAATTTGTCTTTCTCTTCATCACTTGTGTTGCCACTAACTCCTTAATCAAAAGTTCATTGCATTTGAATTCATAAAATGTTTGATTGACTTGTTAAAATGGGTCAGAACTCAAACAATCCACAGGCGTACCATTTCCACATGCCAGCTTTGTGAGAACAATAGTATCGGCTCACTCAGCTGTAGTCCATTACCTCTGAGCTTACAAGCCTGAAACACTTAAAAGCCATTCATCAGCTCTCTGACAGGGCAACCTACTGCAAACAGATCCAGTCATGCAGTGAATTTTCTCCAACAGCCCCCCTACAACATTTCAACTCCTGACCTCAGAGTCCACCTGCACAGAGGCTCTTTCATCATACAGAACATCTTCTTTATGGCTCACTCACTCATTCACCAAGGCACACACACACACACACACACACACACACACACACACACACACAGAGGAACATACGTGGTATAGAGACGTTGAAACTTAACATAACTCCCCTACACACATACGCACTTGAAAGCCTCATCACCTTCGACCTTGTGACCCCAGTTAACTAACTAACCTCTTGTTATTTCCCCTGTTCACTGCACCTCTTTGTGTGGGCCTTGGTGAAAAGAGCCAGTCATGCAGCACTGGTAGCCCCGGGGCAACTTCAGCTTCCAACCCATCAACGTATACATACATCTCTCTTTCCTGTACGTATAAACAGAGAGACTCAATCACTCGTTCACTTCAGGATTTGAACTTCTAACCTTTTGATTTTCATAGCCAGAGCTATTTCCTTCTCTGTCTATTCCACTCTAATGGCCTGTATATGTACGCCTTTAATGCTAATGTGAAGCTAAAATCAGGATACACTCAGGCAGCAAGCAGTGCACTTAAGATTTCTATAATCAAACTTGATCCTCTTGTTTACCTGATGCAATGTAGCACAAAAAGAAATGAGCTCTTTCAGAGCAATACAAAAGTACTAATTGAACAAAGCAACCTTTACTCTTGTTTATGGATTGGTCGTATGTATAAAAAAACAGCAATTAGCCCTGAGGGACGTTTTCATGTAAGGGAGTACGGCTTGCCCTGTTTCCACATTTGAACTCTTAACCTCCGTGTTTATGCATAACCATGTGTTACTCATGCACAGGGTCCCTCAGTGCTGTGACCAGGCTGATGAGAATCTGGTCCCCAAACTAGTCAAATGAAAGTTAATGATGCATACAGTAAACTCCTTTCCATATGAACTGAATGTGAACTTGATACTTGAAAGCGTAATGCCGGCATCTATTTTCTGACCAGCTAAAACAGGATTTGTAACCGCAGATTGACTCTGTGCTAAATGGAGTTTAATTGTATTTCAGGACGGCCTCATATGGACATGAATGTTGTAATTGAGTTATATAGGAGGCGGCTGAGTCCATTCACCATTTAACACAGGACTGAACGAGTAACCTCGAACAATGTTTCCGCAACAGTAGTTTGACTAACACCTTTACCTTGGCCTTTCCTCCACCTGAAGCCATGACCTTTTCAATCCGTCATTTAGTAGAATCATCGGATAAAAAGGTAGTTTTAAGATGGAGGATATTGTTTAGTGGAGATGATGGTGAAAGTTATTGTTTAGATATGAAGCTGATGTGAATAGAAGAAAAATGGCCCCATGTTAATGCCCAAACTCTTCTTGATCTATTATTATTATTATTATTATTATTATTATTATTATTAGTAGTAGTAGTAGTAGTAGTAGTTGTAGTGGTAGTAGTAGTAGTAGCAGTAGTAGCAGTATTATTGTAGAATGAAATCTACCAAGAAACACTTGTCCTGAACAACTTCATTATACCTTCTTCATTGTCTTTTGATGCTCAACAGTCCCACTTCTATTATATCACTGCAGCAGACAGAGTTTTTGGTTTCCTCCATCAAAACTGAATATAACCTTCTGACTAGAAATATCATCTTTGATCTGTTCATATCCAAAAGGAAATCACAGGAAGCATCAGCTTCATAACGAGTTTTTTGAGCACCGCTAAGGAGTTTTAAAACGTGATGCCAAGGGCCCTCAACTCTTCTTTTTAATGATTCCAGCCCCACCCATGACACCGTTCCACTGCCCCAAGTGCTTGAGAAAGAAATAAAATAATTGTTTCAGAATAAAATCAAGACATCTCTCCAAGGTGGAAGGACTTCAGTGGCAGATTTAGCCCATTATTCCCACTGCCCCTTCAAAAATCATTTTAATGTCTCTCTGTCTGTTGCCGTTTGAGCTTGTGAAGTCTCTCTCAGCTTTGAACCGTGCCTCTAAGCTTCCCCACTGTTTGTGTGCTCACAAGCATCAATAAGCTGAATTTGGGCCACTTGTCCAAAACATTAGAAATCAAATACCAGTCAACAAACCAATGACACAACAAAGCAAGTAATGCACTCCTTTAGCTTGCAAGTAATGAGTCTATTTGTTTCTCCAAGGGACTTTTGAATGAGTGTTAGATGATAATGTGAGTGAGCAACTGGGACACTTACACTCATTGTTCCCACTTCCTGCTGGGTGAGGGACTATATATTTGTTTGAGCATCGCTCATGTCACCATGAACAAAAAAGGCCATGTTGAGGGTAATGTTGGAACCATGCTAGACTTATCTATGTGTTAGATATGAATCTTTAATCCTTATGCAGAAAGCACCAGCTCTGAATAGCAAAACATGCAGTAAACATGGCTCATGTGTTGAATCATGTATGAAGTTTCTGTGTTCTGCACCAGTGAAATACATGCTGTATACAATATTGATCATGCAGCTCATGTAGTTTCTATATAAAGGATAAAACATACATACTGGAGTATGCTTTGTGAAATGCAATACTGCATAGACTTGAAGTATTCCCTTTAGACAACTACCTTTCCAACTGTTTTAAATAAGTGGTCTGGAGCTTTTCATTCACCTAAGTCCTATACATCCTTCCTACTCAATCAAAACCTAAGAGGAGAGTATCTTTGTCCAACTGACTTCCTTTTTCCAGCACAGACTTTCACAAAAAAGCATTTCACTTCATTCACTGGCAAGTCAAAACCTGCTTGCACAGAGCCATATTGTGTGAGATGAAATGTAGTAACAGAGAAAATCTATCAGCTCTGGAATTACTATAACAAGATATTAAATGACCTAAAATAATACCTAATTATGCTAATTAAGGTGTCGCCGTGATATTTATGTTTCAGGCTCAGCTTGGCACAGTCATGTCAATACCTTCAGGTCATGTTAAGCTCTGGCTGAGCTCCTGTGAATTCCTCCTGACAGCTTTCATTCAAGCCCACCCTGATTTGTCACTTGAATTAAGTGACAGTGATTCAGTCTTTTTTGGACAGCCATTCAAGAACAAAGTGTTGTTATAAAAAGGACAATTAAAAGCATTGAATTTGACCAAAATAAGGCTCAAATGGAGAGACTTCCCTGCTTTCTTTCTTTCTCTCTCACACATCCTGACTCTTGAGATTTTTGCAGCCCTGCTCAATAACTACTGCCCCAGTTCCCACCAGCTGAAGCAGAACTCATCTCAGAGAGGAGCACTTGTGAGGGAAGCAGACCCAGGATAAGAGTTAATTAGGACTCTGGCAGCAGAGGATCAGACACAATGAGGGACCAAACAATGATGGTGTCAAAGGAATAGCTTGACATTTTGGACTTTCTTACTCATCTGGCACACCATGGCACACCAGCACCCCCCATGTTGGCACTTGAGACTTGCAAACCAGTGCTGGTGCTTATTATTCAAACCAATAGGAAGCCCTGGCCGTGGGCTAACTCATTAGTTTGTGACAAAAGCTGTAGACTTCAAGAAAGAATGCAGCTCTAATGATGTGTTGTGCTCACTGAAGAATGAATCAGTTTTTTTTCTTTTTGTCATGTAGGAAAAAAGCCTTGTGTTGATAAATAACAAACCAACAAATTGCTGAAGTTGTTTATCGCATTAAGTACAGGAAACTAAATAATTGTAGCAGAGTTGGGGGGGCAGAAAGGACAGTGAGAGAAATATAAACAAAAGTAGCTTTGGAGGGGAGTGAAAGTGAAAATTACGTGGGACCTTTATAGCACAGCTGCAACAGCACAAGAGAGTGAAATCATCAGCATCACAAGTGTGAATGTTTTTTGTGTTTCTGGAGATAATAACATGATTTAATTTTCAAGACGTGCTGCACTTATACAAAGAGGACAAAAACATCTCTATGTTTTAACACAAACAATTTTGAAAGTCACCTAAAAAGTCCTCATCCCAACAAAATTACACTGAAGAATTATAAGACAGAAGTCGTTGCACCTGTCATGAGCATTGTTACGATGGTGAGTACAGTTGGGATGATTTATTAGACATTAGAAAGCTGCAGAAATGTTACCAGCTAAAATAATGAATGAAAAAATCCACAAATTTACAAAATTTGACAAGAAGAACTCACCAGTAAATGGTGTAATTGGAGAAATCAACAGTTGCTACTACCGTGTTGTGCTTTTACTTATCCTGATTAATTTGATCTCTACTCACATTCACAGTATGATCCACAGAAGTGATGTACATTTTATCACAGACATATAGTATGTTGTTTTGACATTAGTCGAGTGAGTATGCTGAGTCTGATGACCCAAGACTAAGACCTCTGAACTATATTTCAGTCAAAATTGTTCTTCGTGTGTTGATGATAAGGATTTCTCTCAGACTTGTGACTTTGTGAATATTAATATATCTATCTGTGTGCACTAAATCCTGGCCCTTCCTAGCCTCATGCATTAATTACACACTAAATCCCAGTAGTCTTATTACTATCAGTCATCAGGAGCAGATAATTATCTGTTAACTGTAGCGGCCAAAGCTTTATTTTTAAATACTTCACATGACAGTGAGTATGCATGAGAAGTACAAAGGAGGCAGGAAACAGTAGCATGGTCAGTAATGTGTCTGCATTGAGGTCAGAAGCAGATGCCCATTATCAAACCACCTAGATGCTATGGTGACCCAAGAAGGATAGGAGGAAGGGGATGGAGGTAGACAGGAATATGGGAAATAGCCCTTTACTATATGGCCTAAAACCAATACCTAAGTATTTCTTTTGGGCTGGCCGGATATTCTGATTCCTCTTCTAATTCACCATATAAATATTAAATGCAACCCTTTTATGCATAAAATGACACCAGTATAATGATTTAAGCAGACTTTTCAGTTAGATTTCTAAAATTTGCATTCAAAAAGGGAAAAATTAAAAAAGGTTTAGTTGAACCAACCTTTGTATTTCAAACTGAACTTAATATTGTTAAATATATTTTTAAGTCCAGTAAAATAGTTCATTCAGAGTTACTGTCTCAATAGATCTCTAGAATTACAACCATGAAGACCAATTTGAGTTTGAAAATGACATGAACTAAAGTTGAAGATGACTTAATCTTACTTTTATTTCCTTAAATCAGCTACCTGGATATTGTTGGTTGTGCCAAAGTGACTCTTCAAGAGACCTCTTTCTTTGAGCCTGTTCTGGCTGTAGTTTGGGGATTCCCCTTCTCCCTCTGTTTACTTTGCTGCTGCTGCAGGGTTCTCTTTTTGTTGTGTTATTAGATGTTTGTATATGTTTGTGGTGACGCTGCAGAACCTTGTTTGTTATATGATTACATCACAGCTTGCAGTATTTTGGTGATAAGGCCGAACAAAGCTCACACAAAAACTGTAACTCAAGCAACTACGTGTTGCACCTTTTCTCCTCCTCTTCTTCTATAAAAACATGTGCACCTAGGAGAGTTTTCTTGATGGGTGGGGGAGTGTGCTGGTTGCCAGGAGTGGAGCAGCAGCAGAAAGTGAATGAAGCAAAACTACAAAGAGAATCATATTCTGTCATCTTAGAACATTTACCTGAAAATTTATACTCAATGGTCACAATATAACCATTTCATACATCTCACGTACAACAACCCCTGTTATAGAGTGTGTTCAGTAGCCCCCACCTCTAATAGGAAGAGTGTGAAGTTGATGAGGAGCCCATGTGTGAAGAGTTGCCAGCAGGCAAAACAAGGAGGTAAAGTGCATGAAAAGAGTTAGAAAGAGAAGGGGAGAGATGGGGAAGATGAGGAGAGTTAGTGGAAAGTTGCCACGGTGAGTGAGAGACAGAGGGAGGAAAAAAAGGAAAAGATGGAGGGAAGCCTGAGAGGGAGACAGCAGGGGGACGGTAGAGTTTGGCGTGGAAAAGGAAAGATATGGAGTTGTGTGGTCAGGGGATGAGAGGGTGTGAAAGAGGGATGGTGGTGGTAGTGGTGGGGGGTGAGAGAGAGAGAGCAAGAAAGAGAGATGGAGAGAGGAGCCTCCAGATGGAGGAGAGCATGAGCAGCAAAATGTCTGATCCAATTTTATCTGCTGCTCTGAATAAAATAGGCAAAAGATGGGGAAATCTTGAATTGAAGTAAGCCTTTAAGCTGTTCTTTATCGTCTGAGTGGAGGCCATCTTTATTATTATACCGTGTGCTCATGCATGAGTGTGTAGATAGCACCAGTATTTTCTCTCTAAATAGTTAATATACAGGAAGGATGGGAAAACATGTAAACATTGAAAAACGGAAAGCCCCGAGGAAGAGGAGACCCTGTCCTGCCAAGGTGGCTAGGTGGGAAGGGGTCGATGTGAGATGTGCCCAAGGGGAAGGACAGCTGAATAAAATCTGTGTCATCCCTCCACAGCAAAGGGAAAGGAAAGTAGGCTACAGTGAAGAGACAAGAAAGAAGGGTGCATGTGAGTATAAACAGGTTTTCTAGGGTGAATAGGGAGAGACATCACAGACCAAGATGAAAAGGAGCGGAGAGACATTTCGGACAGATAGAAAAAAGTAATCATAAAGATAGATAGACCTGAACTGAAAGGTACTGGCAGGTGGAAAATATGCAGACACATCGAACACAGAAGAGGCACACACAGCCATCCAGCCGTACTATCAGTCGACAACCACCCAGTAAAACATTATCCTATCTCCCTGAAAATAGAAGTCTTTCCTTGGCCAATGTTTTGATATTCTAATGCAGTGCCCTGTGCTGGCTGCTTGCATTAATAGCGATGCTGAGCTGTGATAGTAGAACATGAATGAAAGTGAAGCCGTGCTTTTCCCTCAGGCCTGGGATAAGGGAGGCAGAATCCATCTGGAAGATAACATTACACTGCAACTTGCACAAGTTTGTACCCCCACAAGCTTACATAAGACTGTGCATATGAATGAGATATTCCATCTGCGTGTGGCTACGCTTATTTCTCTCTCTGTGTGTAATACAAAGTGAGACATGCATTAAGGAACTGATAACAGTTCTTTATGAAGGTTGAAATGACATACTATTTTCTGTGATTGTCTATGGGGTTGCCTGCTTTTTCTTTGCTTCATCTATTTTTCTGCTGCATAAATGCATTTCCCTCTCATTATGCAGCTGATGCAATATTACTGCATTATTCTCCTTCAGACAGATTCAGTGATTAAACAGCTTTGCAAATTATACTTGTGATGCTTTGTAAACAGCAATCCTTCATGTTTGGCAAAAGGAAAACAAGAGTACGACGTGGTGATTTTGGGGGAAATTGTTTTGAGACTACTTTCCACATGGACTGTTTTTTACCGAGCATGACTGAAGAGTGGCAAAGGAAGATTATGGATGGGAAAAAGGAGACTTGCCCTAAATGGTCCACTGTTACTGACTCTTACACCACTGACCTAGTTCAGCAGGAGGAGGTGGAATTAAAACCCCCACACCACAGTGTTCAGACAGATTGGTTCTCATCTGGCCTCACCATGATCACAGCCACTGATAGTGACATTTAGGTTTCCACCCACACACTAGGTCGTATGAAAGACACATACCCAAAAAAAACTGTAACCAAAGCCCTGCTGCATGCTGCTCAACTCAGAAAGAGAGGATTCAGATATTAACCCTTGTGTCATATGCTCTCCTCTGAGATGTATCAGTGCACCTAAGCTGACTTGCAGCACAGAATCTGGAGATAAGCGGTGGCTTTAGAGCCATTTCAGGACAAACCAGGCGTACCTTGTCCCATGTGGAGTGATCTGCAGTGCTACTCCCTCCTATCTCTCTCTCTCTCTCTCTTTATCCTTCTCTGTGAGAAAAAAAAAGATGCTGCCCTCCAAAATTCTTGCTCAAAAAACATGCCGAAGGGGAGAAATTAAGAGGAAGATAAATGGGAGAGGGAAGAGGACAAACAGGGAGGCGATCAAAGCTGAAAACACACACTGTCGTCAGTAGCTGTGTGTAGGGTGTTAGTATGTGAATATAATGTTTGGCCATGAAATGCAGGCTCTGAGTGCTCTCACACTGCCTACCTGAAAACACCCACTCATCAGCTGTGCCTGTGCTATACGTGTCTTTGCTGAAAATGTGACCATGCCCAAATCTAAATATATGTGTAATGTTTGTCCAACTGTGAGCGTGCAAGTTATCATCTCATCCTGATCGCACCAGAGATCAGACACTTTATGCCTCAAGAACAAGAACACTAAAAAAACGTTGTCACATGTGTTTTTCTCCTTTTTCTCCTCAAGTAACTTTTCTTTGTTTGGAGGTTCGTGACCTCTTGATTCAAACTTCTCAGCGAGTTACTGGGTCTGCTTAGGCATTAGCTGAATTTCCTTTGTTGCTCCTTATCTTTATTGGCATGCTGCAAAAACTCCTATCCTGATTGATATTTCTGGTAAATTATGAATACATTAGGTGGAGCTTGTTGGGAACATTGCTAGAAAAAAAGTTGTTAAGGAAAGTCAGGGGCTTAAGTAGGCCTCTTCCCTTGGGGGCCACTAATGTCAGTGGAAATTTCATGACAATCCATCCAGTTTTTGAGATATTTTGGTTCACACCAAAGTAGTGGGTCTTATAACCATGCTGCTAACTTGACCAAAAACTTCAATAAAGCTCACTTAGTTAACCCTAGCTGAAAAAAGGTGGAGAAAACCAGGTCCAAACTGCAGGAAAATGATTAACTTGACACAAAATGGACTTTTGTTGGGTAAGAAATGTGAATCTAAAAGATCTTCCGCTGCTTTTGCATGCAAGTAAGTACATATGGATAGAGCTTAGCAGTCACAGACTCATACAGGCTATTGTTCAGCCTTTAAATAGATGATACAGCACATAATGTACTTGCCTGCTGTATGTTAACACATGCAGGTGTACAAAAGCCAAAGACGAGCATGGATCAAGGGCAATGGGATGCGGATGGAACATACTTATCTACATATATGCACATACAGTTGCATAAAAAGATCGCATTGCATAGTCTTTCTGTATTTGTGTTTAAAAATGCATGCATACAGACAGCTCTGTACACAACCTAATACACACACACAAACACCCAATGTGACTGCTCTGACCTGATAACTAGAGGCGTTGCACCTTTCAGAATGATAATTTCAGAATGAATAAAATATGCATGTCGCTGACACCACTTCTGTCTTGTGTGTGAGTCTATGAGGGTCTTGTATTCATACACTGTGAGTGACTGGAGTGTGTGAGTGTGTGTATTTGGCTTTGTGTGGTTGGAATGTAATTATTCAGACTGTGAATTGACTGGGCCTTTAGTCCACAATGTCAAAGTTATAGGCAGTGATTCCTCTCTAACAAATGCAAAATGGAGAATAACAAACCATTTGCATTGGGCTATTTGCTGCTTGATGTTAACACTGCTGTTGCTGGAAAAAATAAACAAATAAACTGAGCTCAAAAGTCAGGCCAAGGCAATGAATATTTCACATGAATCTCCAACAAAAGTTAACTTTTCTCTCTTGCAGTACAAGTAAGAGTGACTGCACCGAATCATTTACTCTAACTTGATAGTCCTATCCACAGTTTTTCTTCAGCTCAAACTTCATCTCACTAAGCAGACTATCTTGTCTGACTAGTTCGTGCACAGCTCCATAAAAGTATGAGGCATGTCCTCACCACTGGACCACCAATACTGCTGTTTTATTATTTCCATCTTACACTGCGTCTTCTTTTCTAACTGAGACCAGCTGTGGCCTGACACAGTCCACTCTCTGCAGGCAGGATCATAAATCTAGTTACAGGCTTTAGTTGGGGCCTTACATGTCACACAAAATAAAGGTTAAAGGACATCAACCAGCTGTCACTGTCTGCTTCCACATTGAGACACTCAAGTTTTCAAATACTTTCTGCTATTACAAATTGCCCAGTGCAGCTCGAAAACCTTGGTGGCGATATAATTGGCTATGACAGGTTTGTGCTGTGCATGTCATATTAAATCATCCTGGGGTTATGTCTGTTGCTCTTAGGTACCTTTTCAGACATGCCTCATAAAGTGCCAAAAACAGATTTTTTAACAGTACCTAAAAAACAAATGAATAAACAATAAAAACGTATGTAGACATTAAGTCAGAGGTTAGAGGTAACATCCAGAAACTGTGCATTAAAATAATGTGGTAAAAATTTAATGTTAATAGATGATAGCCAGGGCAGCATGGTGGTGCAAAGGGAAGCTCTGCAGCCTCACAACAAGAAGAACCCTGGTTCTTCTTAGGCAAGGTGGGCCTCTCTGTGTGGAGTCTGCATGTTCTCCCTGTGCATGCGTAGGTTCTCTCTGGGTACTCCGGCTTCCTCCCACAGACCAAAACCATGCCTGCGCTAGGTTAATTGGTTAGTCTTAATTATCTGTAGTTGTGCGTGTGCACGTGAAAGATTGTTTGTCTTTATATAAGCCCTGTGATTGACTGGTAGTCAGTCCAGGGTGTACCCTGCCCTCTCGCCCAATGGCAGCTGGGATAGGCTTCAGCCACCCACAACCCTGAGAAGGACAAGCAGTTGAGAAAGTGGATAGGTGTATAGATGATAGCCATGCATCGAAATCAGTTAATGGCTTATGTGCATGGTTGGCTATTCTAGTATATGAATTTACTGAAAAACATGCTCACTTAAATGTTAATGTAGAGATCCCTTTGGACAGAGGTAATGAAGTGATTAAGTTCTCTTACTTTGCATGTCTGCTCGTGTCCTGAATAATGTGTCTTTTATCAAAGTGCCAGTTGAGAACTGCACCATGATTAGGTTTGAGCTGAATACAGAAGAGGTGCGCCTGGTGTCTCGTCTCCACAGGGATATGACACTCCAGGCTGGGGTGTATAATTCACCAGTGTGCTATGTCAAGTGGTTCAATTGCCTTAACAGACCACTGATGTCTTCTTTATAAACACAACGGGGTTCTGGGAGGTGTACACGCCTCCACATACCTTCATACTCGCAGTGTATTTATTTTCATGTCTGTTGTGAACCTGCATGACATGTCTTTGCTTAATAGCCCTCATCTGAATCACTTATCTGGAAATAAGGGAGGATAAGGAAGAGAGGGAAAACACAAATTAAATGCATGAGATGAAAAGTGATGTGAAAATAAAAAATGTGCCGCAAGTGTAACTATTTTTTCTACACAGGTTATTTCTTTGTACTCAGGAAATGCAGACTTAGAGGGAATATTTTCCTGAATAGTGATTTAATTTTTTTTTCTTTTGCTCTCTAAAGACAGAAGAGAAAGAAGCCCTTCAAGTTATTTCAGATTACAACATTCCTGGAGGTACAACAGCATTCCACACACTACTACTAAAAGCATTATAAACTTTCTCTTCTTTGCTTAACAGCAGTGGGCTTCAGGTGTATCTTGAGGCAAAACTGGGTAAACAAAAACCTTACCCACACGTAAAGCAGCTGTTTCAAAGCATGCATATTTAAAGAGAGTAAAGAGTAAACACTCTTAAAAAGTTATCCTCGATGGCGTGTCAGAAAAGAAGTGTAACAAGAGACAGTAATTTTTATTTTTTTTTAAGAGAATATTAGAGCGTAGAATGTTTGTACATATTTGTGTGTATGCACTTGTTTGTATGTTCTTGTCCAATGTGTGGATGCATTTGGAAAATGGGCAGTATCATATATCTCATTCCACTGCAATGATACACTCGATTGCTGCTGTCCTATCTTTCTCACACCCTGTGTTTTTACATCTCCCTAGTTCCCAAAATCTTCCAGGATTTCAAACTGAATGATTTTTTTTGCTAAAAAACTAAGTGAGTGAGTCTTTGTGTGTATGAGTGTGTGTGTGTGGGTCATTGTGTTGTCAGTATCGATTGAGGGAAGAAACTTGTGGTGGAAGCCAAGATCAGGAATGTGTGTTTTGGTGATTTTGGGTAACAATGAGTTTGTGCTCTTGAGACAAAAAATAAAAAAATAAAAGAGGAAAAACTTAAGCCCATGCACTTTTTTCGTTTCGTTTACATCAAAATTTGGTGTGCTTGAGTTAGTGTGTGCGTTCTTAGTAGAGCTTTAGCTTTGTTTTCTCAGTTGCTCATGGTCTGAGTTGGTAGGATGAGAGAGGCCATAAGTAGGTGCTGGTTTTAAGAGTAGTCTATTTACAGAGTGTGTGTGTGTGTGTGTGTGTGTGGGTTTTTTTTCTCCGTTTGCCTTCATGTTTTTGCAGCTGCCTTTGATTCAAACTTGCCGATAAGATGTTTAGAAGCATGATCTCATGAGTTCCACGGCTACTGCACTGATACACATCATGGCCACTTACCAAGAACATAAGACCTCCCCACACACATGTAGACACACTCATACAGACAGACAAACAGACCCACATTCTCACCCATGAGGCATTTTGACCCTACATGGCTGTGTTTGGCTTGCTGGTGCAGACCTAATGGCATACCTCTGAATTACACGGACTCTTGAAAATGCTTGTTGTTTGCACAGATATAAGAGTGTTAGATTTCAAGCATCGCTGTTAAGTACACTCAGGAGCAAAGGTCTTTTAAAGCAGATGGTTCATTTTGAAGGGTATTAGATAAAAAGTAAATATCATAAAAGCATGTAGCGTGCTTGCAGACCTTAACCCCACTGAGAATCTTTGAGATGTGCTGGAGACGGCAGTGGTCAGACTCTCCCATCATCAATACGAGATCTTGGTGAAAAATGAATGCAACAGTGGATGGAAATTAATCTTGTACATTGCCGAGACTTATTGAAAAAGCAAATGTGTGCTGTAATCAAAGCTAAAGGTTGTCCAACGAAGACCAGAAGATGTCACTTAGATTCAACAGACTACCTTAAATTTATTGCAGAAACACAAGGCTGAGAGTTGAACATGGCGTGCAGGCACAACAAGAGCGATAGTCACTGATATCCACGTTGTCACACTTTTACTCTCTTTATCTACCCACCTTTCTTCATTGCTGTCATTAAACCGCCAATCTTTCTCTTCACATGATGGATTAGGACCTACTGCCTGTGATGCTGTAACATGATCAGCCAGTTCTGACGACGTCATTTTTAGCTGATTTATGTCCATCCATTGGTTGAGTTTGCAGGTTTCCTGAAGTGTGAAGGCCTACAGGCTCAAGCAACGGGAAAGAAACAAGGTTTCTGCCATCAGTCCATATTTACTAAGTGCCGTAAATCGAACCTGGACATTGTTCTGCTACAGCCATCCATTATTGATGACAGCATTCAGGCAGGACGTTTATGAGCCGGGCTGTTAGGATCAGTAATTCACTCTGTCAGGAGATCTGAAGGGAGCTTTGAAGATAAAGAGGAAGAGGAAAAAGAGGATGAGGAAAACATATGGGAGTGAAAAAGAAAGAATTTGAAAGCAGAGAGAGTTGGTGAAAAATAATAGGCATTTTGAAACAAAGCTTCTATTCTTAGGAAATATTCCCCTCCTTCCCCCTTCTCTTCGTTCCATCGAGGCTTTTCCCTGGCTATCGTGTTTCTCATGCCAATCAATATTTTATAGCTGTCGCTCCAGAGCAATGAACTCCCCCAGCTCTTTGAATGACAGATGAGGGTGAGAAAGGGTGTCAGGGCAAAGTGAAAAGTAGGGAGGGGTAAGAGGGTGTAAAAGCAGAGCAGTAGAGGAACATGAAGTCACAGGAAATATTAATAGTGGAAGAGAAGGGAGTCTGGCTGGGGAGAGGGAGAGAGAGAGAAATGGATAAATATGACACAAATCGAGAGTGGGAGAAAATTTCCCACAGATAATGAAATTATGCAGTGGAAATGTCTACCAATTTTCATTCTCCCAGAGAACTAATTACAGAACTAAGAGAGAAAATGTCAGCGTCGTGACATCAAAGCGAGGACGCTGCCTACTCATTTTCCCCTTATTTGTGTCTTGTTGTTTTACCTAAGCTGCTTTTAGCTTTTAGCCCACAGTACACTGCTATTCCTCGAGATAAGGACCACAGCTGCACACATTTGGTTAGAGAATGTGATTGTCTATATGTGTGTGCCAAGCACGGAGATGCACAAATTGTGTTGCTTTTTTGTAAACAATGAATTTGTTTTTGTTAGTTTTATGTGGATAACTAAAGCAGTAATGGGGTGGGGGGGAAATGGATCTTTGAAGCTGTGTCAGAAACGCTCTGCGATAATTTCCCCATGAGTCACAGCTCTCCAGGTGAAGCAATCATGTACAGAAGCACACAGATGAGTTCCAGACATTAATGGAACATGATGATGATGATAAAGTGCAGTAAAACTCAAGTTAAAGCAGAGTGTGTAGTTGCGTGTATGTGGATGGACTCTAAATCTGTGTGCGTTGTGTTTGTGTGCTCGTGTAATGGAGGGAAAGAGGGGGAAAAAGGCTTCTTCCTCTCCCTCTCAGTTGCTCTTGTAATCCTCTGTGTTTTGGTGACCTTGGCAACCTGGTGACAAAACACTCTTTGAGTCTCTTTGATTGAGGCCAGGGGTGGGCGTAAGGTTTGGACACACTGAAAAGACAGTGGGGGAGAGAAAGTGGGATGGAGGAGGAGGAGGATAAAGTTCCTGGTGCCCGAAGAGTTGGCTATAAAAGCAGTTTTTTCTTCACTGATGTCCTCCACTCCATTATTTCCTACTCTGTAATTGATCTTGGGATAATTATGTTAACAATCAATTATCACTTACTCCTTGCATTAAAAGAGACAAAAATGTTAATTTTTTTTCCAAAGAAACACAAAACTGAATGCTTTCTATTTAAACTAAATCCCTAAAGCTTTATTTTCCCACTGCAGCAGAATGTTTATAGCCGATAGTATTGCTCAGCTACATAACATACAGAGGCATCGACTGCAAACACATTGAATATCAACACATGCGGAGCAGGCTCATAAAAGTAATCTCAGTGGACATATAGTCTTGAAGAGCAGGCCCAAACTTGTGAATGTGAAAATGCTCTAACAACAGAACCGAGCAGAGAAATGCAGCATTTCAGACCCACAGTGTCCAGTTTTAGGTTACAATCTGTCCAGCAGCAGAAAACAGAGACTCAACCCGAGAAATGACATTGTTTTTGCTCGTGTGCAGAGATACTGACTTGTAAAGAGTTCTCAACATTTGTGTTTGTGGTATTAGTGGTGGGAGTTGTTTAATGCTATACAAGCAAGGAGCTGTCATGAAGACCATGAAGACCAGGCATGGCTGCAGCTCCCAGCTCAGCTCAAGCACCGTTGGGTCATAATGAAATATACTGCTAATAAGAAATACAGAGAGAGAGGGGGGACACAGACAGAGACAGAGAGAAAATTTTCAAAAACGTGTTCTTAATTTCTTAATGGAAATTGATTGATTGTTGACTTGTGCACCCATTAGTGTTTGTATGGTTGAAGTTTCAAACTAAAGATTGAATTTGAGGCTTTCTTTTTTTTTTTTCTAGTGTAGTCACAACACATTTAATTTGCCTTACAGCAAAGCAACTACTGTTTATCTTCACCAGTGTACTGCAGCTCTCATCTTCATAAGAACAGAGAGCTGGGTGAAGCTACTGCAGCTTATAAGCTTGATATATTTACTTCACTGAAATATCCCCGTATAAACAAAACAACCCTGATGAAAGGATGATGAGTCAATAAGTAACTTTTCAGAGATAGTTGATTGTACTACTGATGGGCTTGATATGCTAGCTGTGTGACATTTAACAGCAAGTTCAAGTTTAAGTTTGTTACATTTTCATTTAGTATACGTTTTTGTCCAAAGTGACACATTTATTTAAGTCTTGAGAAAGCAATGCTAATTATTATTGCTTATTATTTCAGTCTTATGGTATGTTTGAGGCATTACACAGTCCCAATGTGATTAAATGCTCCGTTCATAGGTGTAACACTGTGTGAATGTGAACCTCACTTGCTTACTCAGTGGTTCAATCCTCATATTTTCATTGAGGATTTTTTGATGGCACACAAACAAGAAGCAAATGTGGTACTTAAGAATTTCATTGAGCAAACATCTTAGTATTTGAGTTTGTAGGTGATTTTAATAATATAATCCCATGAAAGGAAGGGCATATGAGCAAAATGCTTGACCCCAAAATCAAATGTCTCAATGATTTGGGTCATGAGTTTTTCTCTCTCCTTTAAGGGTCTGTGTTCTGGAGTTAGTCATATGAGCCACGCTGCTCGGTGTAGGTCAGCATGCATGTTTGTGCTGGTTTGCAGAGGCAAAATTTGGAATTGTATGCCTCTTTATTTTCATTACTGACTCTGATAGCAAGAAAGCTTCCATAAATGGTCACCACACAATCAGTTGCTGATTAAAGGTGCATTTTATGGCTCAGTGGAGGAAAATTGCACTGTGTTGAGGTCACCGGCTCGAAACGTGGCAATTATTAGCGATCAAATGAGAACGACATTGTGTCATACACTGAGATCAGGGGACAATGCTGCTTGCTGGTGTGAATCACAGAACGATAATGAACGATTTGAAAATTGCAGCATTTCTTTCCTGAACTAACCCCTGATTGTAAGTGCTCTGTATGAGTCAATGGAGAAAAGAATTGTTATGCTGAAATTTGTTGATGAAAATCTGCACTGAGCGGCAGCGACTGACATTGTTCTAACCTTTCTTTCTCTTTCCATCTCCTGCAGTGAGAGATGATGACGATTTTCTGAGTCTCAGCGAACTCCCTGAAACCTTCCCCTCCGACCCTCCAGAGCCCTTACCTCACTTCCTGTTTGAACCTGAGGAAGGTTACATCGTCAAGAACAAACCTGTCAATCTTTTCTGCAAAGCAACACCTGCCACGCAGATCTACTTCAAGTGCAACAGTGAGTGGGTCCACCAGAAAGACCACACTGTCGAAGAGAGAGTGGATGAAAATTCAGGTAAGTAATGTCCAGCTCTTGCAAACATTTCACAAAAGGTGGAGGGATCAGAACAAACTGTCGCAATGTCTGGGACATGACGTGAAATAGAAACTGCCATACCAAAGTCTTCTTTTCAAGGGCTGTCAAACTTTTTCCAAAGTAAGGATATTTTTAACACGAAACAAAACTTATCTGTTACATGCCAGCTAAAACATGGGGAGCAAGAAATACAAAAATTAGTTAAAGATCTTAAGTGTGAAGTTACACAACACATTTGGAAACTGTATAATGTCTGTGCCCTCTACCAAGATATTCTCAGAATTCTCTCAGCTGAAAAGTTTTAAGCACATAGATGTGTGCATTTCTAGAATTTGAGTGCATGTCTTTTACTTCACTCTTTTGCTATTACCTCCTCAACTTGAGAAACTCTTTAGCCTGTTCAAAGTCCTATTCACTACCCTTTTTTTTTTTTTTACCTTGGAAGCTCTCTTAAGAATGAAGACACAACTTTGATCTTTGCAAAGATTTAGTCTGAACTTTTACAGAAAATTCAAAGAAAGTGTCGGATTCTAAGATTTTTTTTTACAAGTGTCAAAAGTAGCAACTCTTTGCACTTCTAGGCCTTGTGAAAACAGCCACCACTCTTCAGTGCACAGGGGGGTCCAACAACTCAAATGGTAAAAAAGGCAAGGAAGTAACGCTACCAATAACAAGTTAGAGTACAGAAGAACCAATATGATATATGAAAAGTTCATGTTTTCCATATGGTGCAAAGTTGATATAATAATCAAGTCCATTTTCCCCTATGGTTTGATGTCTCAGCCTGTATATTCATTATGTGCCTCACACAGATGATATTTTACTCTGTGAGGTATAAAATTTAACGGCCCAGTACATGTGGCTATGATTTTCCCAGTTTGCTCCATCGCACCACTGTAAGCAAACAGGTCAGAACGATTATTCAGATGTTTAGTTATTTGTGCAGAGAGTTGGGTCATAAGTCAGATGTGTGTATGCAACTATTCCACCACTGATACTTTACTGCCATGTTCACAGGACAGTTTAATAGGATCCACAGTGATGTACTGGACTGCAGCCAGAGCTCCACACTTGTCACTTGACAGCACATGCTATTACTCTGCAGGCGAGGTAATGATGAATCATGCTGTTGTTCTGGCAGGCAGACAAAGATGTACACAACCTGCTTTCTTAGACTTAAGGCTGACAAGGGCCCAGCTTATGGGCCTCCACCTGCCTGTTAATGAGCCCCAGTCCCAGTTAAAGACAGGCTGAAAACAGTTTGAAAACTCCTGATGTACTGTGCCTGCTGGATGAATACACGCAGGGGTCAACAGTAGCACAAATGTGCTTGTCCATGTGGAAACTTTCTTTATTTTCTTGAGGCAAGTGAACAAAAAACTCAGGTTTACACATCATAATACTCCCCTCACTTCCAAGTTTGAAAATGTCCAACTAAACAGACCCTTAAGCAAAACTCTGATGTTTTGTCTTTGTATGAGCTTGACCTTTGCTGCTCTTGCTTTCAACATAGAAAGGCGGATAAAAGGATTTTGTTATTCAGGAACATATCAGGTGAATGAGAGGAACAAATTTCACAAAATCAGTGAGAAGTCAGCATAAGGGAGATAAAGCAAAAAGTAGAAATGTATGAACAGAGCAGCATCTTCATTCTTCTTTTCTATTTTGTGGTTTCTTTCCTTTGCAACTGCTCTCATTTTTTCCATCCATCTCCCTTCGCTGCTTTTTCTGTTTATTTTAGTCCGTTCTTTTTTCTGTGACTCTTTTTGTTTTCCTTTTAACTCACCTTTTATTTCTGTACCTTGTCTCCTAAAAAACTTGTTTTGCCCGTGAGGGAAGTTTTTAACTTTCATTATGGATGACAGAAAGGTGACATATTATTCACAAGTTGTGCTCACAGCTGTTCTTTTCTCCGTATGACCAAAATGTTTGTGCGATGTGACAGCTTGAGAACTTTAAATTTTACTTGGACATAATCTGAGGATAATCTAGCAGATTTGTGTGTGTCTTCAATAGCCACCGATTGTCTCAGTTTCACTCCTTTCTTTTCTCTCAGAGTTCATCATTGACATCATGTGCAGCTGCCCTTAATTTATTGGTCTCCCATCAGCTGCTCATTTGATGGCTGCATGATTTTGGACGGAGTGTTTCTGTGAGGAAATTCTGCTCAGTTAATGACGCGTAGATTAAGACTCTCCCACTGTATGTGATGGACAACATGAGGTTTTCCAAGGACCAGGATCAGCCAGTCAGCTGTAAAAGAGACATCTGTGTTTTCTGAATAGCATCAAGTGCCATTTACTCTGCCTACCAGAGATGTCTTGCAGTAAGATCAAAATGTTGTGGTAGAAAAAAAAGGTTTTGAATTCTTTCTAAGCGATCAGTCTGAGTCAAAAATAACCCACATGGCTGGTTTAAACATGAATATGGTTTTAAAAATTGGGATTTCTTCAAGTATGCTGTAATTTATGTTTAATTCATATAGTACAAAGCCATCATAATGTCACTTCAATTAAATATTGATTGACTTCTTGCTTCTTTGTACTGCTCCAGGACACTTAATCTTGTTAGTGCGCTATAATTCATATGGCTACACACATGAAAATATAATGAATTTATAAATACATTGGGGTTATTATGTAATATTAAGACCCTCCGTAGTTTGGGAGATGCCTGGAAATTGAGCATTCTCTCCAGGAAAATTGCTTTTTCTTTTGTGTTGTTTGAATATTTCTTTGTTTTAAGTATTTGTTTCATGAACAACTTTGATGCAGCTTATTTTTACTTTGACTGTTATGACAAAAGATTAAACGTACATAGACTTATTGAAACCATACATTGTAACTTAGTCTTTCCTTTCAAATAAGCATTGTGAAGTGGTTTGACTTACATCATGTCTTGTTGCTTTTGTGCACAGCTCATCAATACAACAAAGATAGTGATATTGCACAGGCATTATGAATGACAGACATTATTATATAACATTCTAGCGTATCACCTGCAATAGAAAGCGCGGTCAGAGCCTGGTGCCAGCACAGTGTGTGTGCTTTGTTTTATCGGTTTATCCGTGTGAAAACCTGAACTCTGTAAGCTGTTTTCTCCTCTTTGTTTCCTGCTGTTTCACAGACACAGCTAGAAGCTATGGCCCCCATACTGCTTTTATTATCTGCTCGCTCCCTCTCTCTCCCTCTCACTCCCTTTCTCTTTATTCTCCCATCCTCATCCTCTCTTCCTGCTCCATGCTGTTCTGTGCTCTACTCTAATTTCTGCAGAGTGAAATTGGAGAGAGCTGAGGCAGATAAAACCTGAGCTGTGGAGCGCAGGGTTTGGTGGAGTGATGCTGATGGAGGAGGCCTCTGAGAGGGCTGCAAAGGCCAACAGATATCAGGGAGTCACACAGAGGAGAAAGATGATATGAACCCTACAGTGTTGTTTTCTTTCCCGCTCTCTGTTTACTCCTCTGTTTATCATACTTTGTGGCGGGAAAAGGAATGTCAGCTTAGGTGCAAAAGCACATTGTTCCTTTGATCTTCGAAGATCAAGATAAAAGAACAGAAAAAGGAACTACGTATAAAACTTCAAACAGAAATGAAACAAGGTTCAAAGTTGTTTGTGTCAAACAGTTTATACTTCGTACCAAAATACATTTACAAGGCTTTTGACATCAAACGCTTATTTTTCCTCTTGTTAAAACAAAATAGAGTAGATCAGTGAGTTAGCAGATGAAAGCAGGACGAATTAAAGGTGGAGGCAAAATGAAAGGAACAAAAGATAAAAAGGGGAGCATTCAGCATCATGAAATGTTGAATGGTTTAACTTTTTAAAAGGAACATTAAAAACACCCCCTGTGGACAAAACAGTCCATCTAATCATTTTTTGTTTTTCTACCCTGTGTTAATTGTGGTTTATGACATAGAAATCACTCTCTGCATGGTTTTTACTGTAGCGTGTGTGATGCACCCCAAATCTTTACACGGGTAAATGTTGAAAAAGGCTGTTTCAGAAGCACACAGTTCTTGAACTTAACTTACACCTTTCTCCTTCTTGTAGTTTTAGACATAAATAAAGTTGAAATAATGAGTGATTTTTTTCATAGACTTTTTCGGGTTTTGGGTCCATCTGTATTGATTTCAGTCTGCTTTATTAACAAATAAAAAATCCTCCTGGGGGCTTTAAATGTTTAACAGGTCGTAAATCACATTGCAATCTCACGTAATAACATTTTTTTTTCATTTATTTCTTTTAAACAGACATATAGTATTAGGGGGAAACATATCAAATTAACACAGAATTAAAATATAAAGAGCATATATATATAATATGATATTAATAACAGTTCCCTTTCCTGCTGTTGTGTTTGCTCATTAGAAAAGAGTAATGAGACACAGTGAAACTTCTTACTGCTAATTTTTTGTTCAACATACACTGTTCCTAGTATGTTTGTGTTCTGCTTGTAACGTTTAATGAAACCTGATTGGAGGTAGAACCCTGAATGATTACCAAGAGGTACAACAGAAGTTAATAGTTTTCATTACAATGACACACCTGTGTCTTGTCTCATTTTGCACAAGAAAACATTTAATTCACTTATCTTACAGGAAAAATTGGATTAACATTAATGAAAGATAAAACTTGTGCTGCTGTTCACTCAGTGACAACAGAGCCAACAATTTTTGCCTTGACTTGAGGTTCTTTTTTCTAATCTATGAGATTATCACGCTGAAGTTTCACTTTGAAATTGGAAGATCAGATCAGAGTTATTAAGCCATCTGGGTTTGCCGTTCCTGCCTGTGGTTGAATTTCTGTCGTAAAGATTGATTTTGAACTAGGTTGTAGGTCAGTTTTTCTTTGTCAATTTCAAATGTTATTCAAAGACATTTTTCCTTTTACACCTAAGATGTGAGTGACAGGAGATCTCGCTACCTTTGTTAGATTGAAAGTGTAGTAAAGAGTGTAATGGCTTGTATTGATATCCTCTAGACCTTGTAACAAAGAAGCTTATCTGAGGGGAGATAATTCAAATAGGGGTCAGCGACGATAGAATACTGAGTGTGTGAGGAGGGGATGAGGCTTGATACCCTAAAAAGCTCTGCCTGTCTTAATATCCTTGACATACATCGCCAACCCCACCTGCTGCTGGGTCTCCTTTCCAGTGCCTTCATCCCAGCAAAAGAACCCACAAATTTAAAACAATAAAACCTCCCTCCTCTTCCCTTAGTCTGGCCTCTTTTACACTGTAACTTTATAAGCAGTGACATTTGCTAAAACATGGCTACCTCTGTCTGAATTAATGTGACTCAAGGTGAGAAGCAGCATAATTAGTCTAGATTGCATATCTTATTGTGAAGGGCATTTGCAGTGTTTATTTAAGCACTGTGCGTACGACCTCGGTATATCTCCATTAGCCTTGAAATGTGCTAATGACACATTGTGTACTATGTTACTTACTTTGTCTCCATTAGCTTAAGTGTGAACGGTTATTAGTCTGCTAGCACTGACCTGTGACTTCACATCTACACCCTCTCACTCTCTCACACACACAAACACACACACACACACACACATACACTCTGTATTGGCTTGGGTGATTTGTGACCTCTTTCCCTCCTTTGCTGCCATCTCACTTGTATTGATTTCTTCTCGTCTTTTCTCTTTGTCTACCTTCCTTTGCCTCCCTCTCTATGGTTCTTTTTCTCTTTCTGGCAAGATTCCTGTTTTCCTCTGTTGTCTTTTCCTAACCCTCCCACCTTTCCTCTTCCTGTGTTTTTATCTTGTTTTGCTGCCATTATCCATCTCTTTCTCTCTCTGCTGACACTGTATTTACAAATGAAGATTTATGAAAATAAAGGGACAATTGGCTGCTACTCCTGTTACATATCATTGATTTTTGTATGCTTTTGATTAGCCTTTTTCTTGCCTCTGCGCATTCATACTTAATCTGTGTATATGTTTTTAATTTACTTGGCAAATTACAGCTTTGTACTTTTATTTATCATTTGGACATGTTTGGTCCATCTTCTCGTATCCTTACATGACCCAGTTCATGCCGCCACAGAGCAAGTGATACCACACAAAGACAAGTGAATTTACACACACACAAAGGGGAAAATTCAAACATGGACCAGGAGGGACAGTGATGATCAATCAATGTCAGAGTGGGTGTCGGGAGAAGAGTGTACACATAGACTCACACTTATGTGTATACACACAGTCTGCATGGTGAGTGTTGAATTGGTCACAGACCGGTGCGTTTGTTCTGTTGCTGTCCTGCATGATTTCTCTCCATAGGCAAAGAAGTCAGTCAACCTCTGCACTCGCTCCACCCCCTCCCATCACACACATAACTCTGTTATTTCACTTTTTCGATTTCTTTTCGCTCTTTCCACCCTTCTCTGTCTCTTTTCTTCTTATTACTTATGTAGTCATTCACGAGGGCACTCAGGTAATGTGATGTACCGTTTCCTCAGATATGAAGCACTTGCTCTGAAAGGCTTCTCTTGCTGTGTAGGTTTTGTTTTTGCATATTTATGACAGCCATTACTGTAATATTTGATCAATACTGTGCTTTCATACTGTAATAGATTTAGCTTAATAGCTCCACACCCTGTATCTCATCTTAATGTAAGACAGTAGTCGCAGCAGATATTCCCATCTTTGCTGAATGATGGTGCTGAGGAGCAATGATTTAGGATGTCAGTTTTAAATCTCCCACTGGTGCTCAGCTGTAATTAGATCAAGATCTGGTTTCAGAAAGATAGACTTTGACTAAAGCTCACATCCACTTCAGATGATGTCTCCATTCATTGCAGAAAGCTGTCCAGTTCTAGAGTATTACGTAATTAGGTATGAAATCTTTTTAAATGAGACCTTTTTCCTCAACTTAAAGATATGACTGACTGAGTAGCAGCATCAAACCACTTGACTGCCTAGAACGTAATGGTTGCAAGGACAAGGCTCAGACGTTTAAGAAGTAAACATTAAAATTGCCAAAATGAAATACATAAAAAGATGGATGGTAAAAAGAAGACCAAGTGTTTTTATATATATATATATACACACACATATACATATACTGTAAATTCCCTTGCTTTTTAAAAAAAATTTGCTAATAAAATAAGACAAGTTTTTTTTTTCTCTTAAGAAAATGCATTGAAATGCTGATGCTGTGTGAGCGAAATGAGAAAATGCAAGCTGAAAAATTTGCTCAGAGTATTGCATCATAGCTGAAAATGAGAAGGCTGTAAAACACAAACTGTTCAATGCATTTAAACAATCACAAAATGTTGCTCATTAGAAAAGAAAAAAAATCTGAAAGCTCAGGGTAAGCAGGTAGTACATTTTTAAAAGCAGGTGAAAGAGGAGGAAGTATAAAATGCAGAATAATTTGTTAAAAGTAGTGTGTCACTTCTGATAATGAAGATGCTTTAGAATTAAAATTGTTACATGCAGTTAAATAAGTCAAATTAAAAAGAAGATACTGTGAATGATAAATTACTTAAACCAATGGAAAAAAGTGTCAACAGTTACATATCAGATATATGTTTACAGAGCAGTATCATGAAATAGCTGTATTTTGTATCAGTTTCTGCTTTTAATGTAGATGCTGATTATCCCTGTAAAGCGTAAGATCAGTGACCGCATCTTCAGGCTGAGCGCATCTATTTTCAGATTAGATTGATTCCCCTATTGTTTAGGTGATCCCCATGAGGTCTGCCCTCAGAGCGGGTGGCATGGGTACGATTCCAGCCTGCAACTGGTTTCCGGCATGTCTGTCCCCCTTATATGGTTCAGCCATTGTGACCTACCCCTACTGGCTCTGAATCTACCTACAGAAAAAAAAGAAGCAATGTAAGGTCACATTGCCCGAGGCAGGTCTCGAACCCTAGCCTTTAGATTCCATGCACTTTGCTGTACCCACTCGGCCAACTGTAAGTTTCGATTTGATGGCAGAAACCATCGGTAATAAAGCAGCATCTGCGAGCTAGCGCAAAATAAATCCAAGGAATTTACTGAAACCCCACCTTAACCCATAGACATTATAAAACAGATACAGAAGCTGCAGATAATTCACATTTTACGGCGTTTTCTTGTTCGTATCAGCGGACGATTGAGAACAGGACTCAGGGGATGACTTTTAACAGGTAAGATCGAACATTACTCTTGATGATATTTGTGTATTAATTGTGATTGGGCTGTATTTATGTCCGCCAGCTTAGCTAGGCTATGATTATATTCATTATTTACCTATCAGGCCAAATGAGACTTTATAAAACATATATTTTATCACACAGACTTAGATTACAACTGACAAACGAATGCTTTGTAGAAATAAAACAAATATAGGATCTACCAGCAAATTTTACACAGGTGACAGAGGCTGTATTACTCCCATGAAATTCTTTCAACCTAATAGAACGGAAATACCACTCAGGTCTCATTCTTACTTAAAAACACAGACAATAGAGCATCTGACTGTAGAATAGTTTTCAAAAAAGCATATTCACAATTTGAGCAGCTTTGGTTTACTATCAGCGGATAATGAATGTTGGGTTGAAGAAATGAGATAAAAAATTTGGAGGAAGAAAATAAGCTTGTCCTCATTTTAAACATGTTTTGTGTTGACTCTCTCAAATCTACCTTTTCCATATTTAAGGTTTCCTAAAGAAAGATAAGAGGAAGACTTGGAAAGTGGCTTTCACTGCAGAAAGGGAGCACGAGGAAGAAGCACTGAAAACAGTCCTCTAAAATTTATTTTACCTTCTTTGTATGATATGGTTTGGGACCTTGTGTGTATATTTGTAAATATAGTTTGAGGTGCTGTCATGTTCTTGTATTTCACTTGAAAATGTCTTTCTTTACGATTTCCATTGATAAATAATATTGATAGATCGATAGAAAGATTGATAAGTAGAAAGTTAGAAACCTATAGTCTATCAATTTATCTGTTTTTCTGATGTATACAGATTTTTATTTTGTCTTATAAAATATAGAATTCAAATTTCTTATAAATATATGGATATTCTTTTTTTTCTCATATATGACTGTCTGTTGAATTATGTCATATATGGATATATAATGTTTGAAATTGTTTGTTAATTTTTCTACTTATTAAAATAGCTCTGTATTACACAATCTGCTTCTGCCTCTCTATTATATTGGAGTGTTTATATATAATTGTGTACAGATAGATAGATAGATAGATAGATACATACATACATACATACATACATACATACATACATGGATCAATATGAACTATCAATTTATCTTTTTCTGATGTATACAGATTTTTATTTTGTCTTATAAATATATACATTTTCAATATCTCATACATATATAGTTATTCATTTTTCCCCTGGTATTTGTACATGGCTTCTGTCTGCTGAGGTATATCTTATATACTGATATATTATGTATTAAAAATTGTTTGTTCATGTTTCAACTTATTAACATAGCTAAGTAGTACACATTTGCTTCTGCTTCTCTATATATTCGAGTGTTTCTATATTTGTGTGTTTACATATCTTTAGATAATATATCTTATTATATTACTTTATATTATATTATATTATATTAAATTATATTATATTATATCATATTATATTATATACTGCGTGTTTGTTGCAAAATACCTACCACACATCACATATCAGAGTATTCTATTACTGTTTAGCCACGCCATAACCAGTCACTGTACACTGTTAAAAAAAAAGTCTTAAAAAAACGGTAATTTTCCGGCAGCTGGGGCGCCAAAAGAATACTGTGAAATAACGGAATATTACTTTCTCATAAAAATACAGTTTTTTTCCATAATTAAAATACAGTTAGTAGCTGTAATTTTAACAAGATTTTGCCTTTTTTCAGGTTTTTTTATGTTTAATCACAAACATTTTCACATTTAAAGACAATTAAATTACCTAGAAATATGCTACATAGATGTTGTTTCACAAAGAGAAAGCTATATTGAGTTGAATCTAATTGATTTTTTGGTATACATTATCGAATTTTTACATTGGTTGTACTTGATATACTTTTTGAGCACAACTAAAAATTAAGTAAAGTGACCATAATTTTTCTATATATCCTAAAGATAAATCAAGTAGTTTCTACTTAATTAATTAATCCATATTCCGTGAAATGGTGTTATCTAAACATTCAATTTTAAGTTGTAGTAAATGTATACATTAGCATTTTCTACACAAAAATGTCTATGCAAAAAGTAAACATATTAACTATACACTGTAAAACCTGATGAGTAAGTTCAACTCAAATGATTTGAGGAAACCGGTTGCCTTGAATCATTTAAGTTTAATATCTTACACTGTATAACTTCAGAAAACTAATTCATTTGAGCTCAAGTTACTTAAATGTGCCATGAACAAAGGGAAAAGTTGGACCAACTTAACTTAATTGTTTCAGTTGGTCACACTTAAATGAATAAAGTTCTTTTAAATAAAGTTAGTAAGTTAAATTAACACACTTGATTAAGTCAAATATACTCAATAATTTAACTGTTTTCAAATCAATGTTTTGCATTAATCGAACTTAAAATTTTCAGTTGTTTCAACTTGATAACACAAAAGTTTCTGGTTTGCCAAATCAAGGTTTATGGTTTTGTCACCGTGAGTGAGGAGGGAGAATAGTAGATATTAGAGCTCATGACACAGTCCACCCCTGAACGTGCAGGTGTCTGTGCTTGATATGTCAGGGGCTCTGGTTCCTGAAAATATAACAGGAGTTATCTAAAGTTTGACATCAAATTTTTATTTAAAAGTATGAATGTTATAGGGTAGAATGTTGGGTTAAAAAAGAGCAATATTTTATTTTTGGATTATGCACATTATCAAGTTGAAACAACTGAAAGCTCCAAGTTAGATTAAAACGTTGATTTGAAGGAAGTTGAATCATTAAGTTCATTTGACTTAATCAAGTGTGTTAATTTAACTTACTCACATGATTTAAAAGAACTTAATTCATTTGAGTGTTACCTATTGAAACAATCTGATTAAGTTGGTCCAACTGTTTCCTTTTCAATGACCCATTTAAGTAACTTGAGCTCAAATGAATTAGTTTTCTGAACTTATACAGTGTAAGTTAATGAACTTAAATGATTCAAGGCAACCAGTTTCCTCAAATCATTTGAGTTGTACTTACTCATCAGGTTTTACAGTGTAGGAAGTAACATTAACTGTACTTATTTTCAATGAAAACATTAGTCAATTAACAAAGAAATTATAGTAAAATTACGAATTTTTACTATTTATTTCTGAGTAATTTTAAATGATATTTTCCTTTTTTTAGAGTTTTAAAGTTGGACTTTACAGTTAATTCCCCTAAATAACAGACAAATATTTGTAAAATCACAACACATTTGTTAATGTATTTTAACAATAAATTTATGTATTCCCAATGGGCTTTTTTGTAAAACAACAGAAATATTGTGTGTTTTTACAGTTACACTAATTTCATGTAATTTTACATTTGACATGTAAAATCAAAGTCTACTTTTGNTCTGGCTCTTTCTCCCTCTGTGACTGATAAAATAATAACAGCCAGAGTCGACTTGTTCTGTATCCCCTGTGTCTTTTCCCTACAGGCCTGTCAGTTTGACCTGTCACTGATCACATCACAAGCTCGGAGTGCTTTTTTGCTCATGTTCCCATATCTTTGCTTTTCTAAACCGTTTACCCTCATAGTACACGTCTGTGTTTTCATGTCCGGCCGTAACTTGCTTGCCCCATTCCAAATGTATTTCTTTCTGTCTTCCTCCCCCTTGTACTCTCTCTCTCTGTCTTGCTTTTTTCTTTCCATCTCTGCTTCATTTGATCCAAGGAAATCAAAACTTTGCTCTTTGGTCCATGCCCTAACTTGTCTGTTTTCTTCATCTCTGTTTTTCTGTCAAAGCACAGCCGGGAACAGAGACCAAGGGAAGTACAAAACAGTTTCAGAAAAAAGAAACATGAAATGGGAAAACGAAAAAGTAACAAGGGAATTGACAGAAAATACATCATTTGGCTTTTAGCTAATGGTACAGCAACAATTGTATTCAGTTTTTACTTGTGTCACAGTTTCATCCTTTAGAGCTTGATAAATGAAAGCCAAAATTCAAATGGTTGACATTGAAATTGCTTCCCATAAAAGCCTACATTAAATTCAGAGTTATGTTTGTGACTATTGCATAGCAACAAATCAATTCAACTACATCAAACCTGCTTATTATTTTCATATGGAGCAGGCTGGGTGTTTGGCTCAGCTTCTACTAGTATGTCTTTTTGTCTTGAAAAGAAAGCACTTTCAATATCCCTGCTGGAACAAAAGATACAAGTCACTGTCTTTGTCATGTGCAACATTTCTCAACCCACTTGACACTGCACATTAGTTTAGAGTTTTAACATACTCTTAATCCCCTTAAAATGTGTTCACAGGGCACGTGGTAGCACATGGAGTAACATTTGCACTCCACTTGTGGTGGTAGATCTCCACCAAATGCTGCTACTGCAACAATGACTATAGCCTTTGAGTATGAGGCATGTGCCCAAACTAATTGGCCAATGGCACCTCTACTTTGGAGCATTAAATTAACATGTTTGACCACAGGTACGATGCAGAATTCAACAATGTTTGTCTTCATTAACAGATATGAATATGTAGAATTACACGTCAGGTACAAAATATTTTTAGTCAGTTTTTACTCTACAAATGGTCCGAATATATTTTGCTTATTTGTGGGTCCCATAATTTATGGAGACAGTCCAAACCTGACATAGTCACTTCCTTCCTTATACTTCTACTCTCAGCTGACAAGTAAACTTTGTTATAAGCATTGACACTTTAGGACTAAGAGAAATATTCTGAGGTTGTGTGCAACTGCGTGATTGATAGAAATGTTTCTGACAGTATCCACTTGTCCTGATACTTGTCTTCCATTTTTCATCTTCTTCCTCCCCCTCACCTCCCCCAGCTGACAGCAGTGGTTTTGTTGATGTGAGGGACTGTCATGCTACAGAGACCTAAACTTCCTTGCTTGTCTTCTTATAACAGACTGATGTGAATGCTCTGAGCTCTGTATCCAAACAAAATCAGACACCGAGTTATCTGGGACCATTGGAGCCTCAGGTAATTCAGTCGCTTTCTGCCTGGCAACACAATCTTTGTGAGTCCTGGGTTCACAGACAATTGAAACATCAGGGGCTTCATCACTGGCAACATTACAACCCCAGATGCAGTGATACCTGTCTGTATACCTGCCATGTGTATTCCTGCTTATTGTCATCATTTGACAAATCTTCTCCTCAGACACAAAAGACTGGGAAGACAGATGTAGATAGGTATATTTTATGATACCACACAGATTTGTGGCATCCAAACTTGGCACATTTCCGTCACTTTTCACCGCCTAAGTTCCAAGCTGACATATAAAGATGACACCTAAAGATAAAACATGATGTGCTACATCCTTTTGAAATAAAGCCCCTAAAGTTTTGTAGAGAGGAAAGAGCTCATCAGCATAAGCAAACTATGTCTCAAAAATTATTGATGTGTTCAAGATTTGGGAATGCACTGACAAAAGCAAACAAGTCTCGCTTCCACTGAATATGTGCACTTGAACCAAAGAGATATTATCTCATTTACAACATGCCAAGGGTTAAACCCTCAGAAAAACACTAGTGATAATTATGCCACAATGTTTTATCGTAATAAAACAACAGCTCTGCATCTGGATTACATGAAAAAAAAAAAACTTTATAGAAAGGCTGTTAATAGTGCATTGATACAGCTATTATTGCTGGGGTTGTATCAACCTGGTACTGTTTGAGATCCAACCACTTCACACACATTGGGTTTTGCCTTATGCACAAAGGAGTGATTGATATATTTATATTAAAGGGTTTCAAACTGAATTTGTTTCTTTCTGCAAGCTTGCTCAAGGAGCAGTGGAGTTGGTTTAGCTCATTTTAGTGCCAACCAGGTGCAAAACTGAGCAAACTGCACAGAGCTGCAAAACTTTGTGGAGAGTTTTGCACTTTCATGCCATTAGAGCAATTTGCTTTGTGAATTAGACCTTGAGATGGAACAGATAGTAGGAATAAATAATGCACAATTCTTGATGCTGTCAGTGTCCCATCCTCTTTGAATCCCCTACTCAGTGTGCACATGACTAAGAAAAAGAGAGAAATCAAACTAAGTTCATAACTTCTATTTAGCCTTTCTTTAATTTATTAAAACAAGAAATGGTATCCAGACAACATTTTTGAAAATGAGGTTAAGGGTTGTAGACAAAGTTCAGATGCGCACTGTTAAAAGACAGTCCATTTTTTCTTTCCTGTTTCATCCTTTCATCCACACTCAGCCAGCTGCAGCACACTGGTGTATCTTTCCTGGTTCAGCTTCACAAATAAATTGAACACATTTCATCATTACAAACATTGATTTCCCCTGCTGGGAAACCAGCTCTGCTCCCCCTGATGTTCTCTGTTTCACTCCACAGTATATACGTCCCGCTTTTGTTTTGTTTTCCTCTCCCCATCTTGTTTTTCATATCCCAGAAACCCCTCTGTGTTCTCTTTTGTCTTCAAAGTGATATCTCCTTGTTACATTTCATGCAATACCTTGCAACAAAAATCCTAGTCTGCCCTTCAGTAACCCGCTGACATCCCTAACTGTTGTTTATGATCCTGGTTTAAGCATGAGGTGCTCATCCAACTTTCTCCTGTAGAACAATGTTATTCTGGCTGCAGTTATGTTTGTAAAAAGAGAGTCACTACTCTGATTAAAGGAACCATACCCTTTCACAAGGCAAGTAATAAGAATAGGAGAGATGCAGCCATTGTCCCACATGCTGCATCGTTATAATCTTTGTGTTGTGCAGAGAAGGTGGGAGTGTGGATTTTATTTGCCACCATTAAATCTTTACTCATTGCAATTTCAAAACAACCTTGTAACATCATTACACCTTTGCATCCATACATAGAACCCTACAGCGATGTCACGCTAATGTCCCTGTGTGTGATTTTGTTTGTGTTATGGTGTTGCATAAGCTCAAGAGGCATTATGTGTGAACACACAACAGGAGCCACACAGAAAGGTACTCAGACACACACCCAGTGCTGCTTCTTCCTGCTGGCTCATCCCTGCTATGCCTGCCTTATTTCCAATGACTGATCAGCAGTGGAAACAGTTCCCTCAACCATTCCACCTCCTCTCTGGCCTCAGTGCAGCAGCGGCAGCCAAAATATCCTACCTTTAACTGGCAAATTAAAGCACCTTTGAGCTGTGTATTTTCTACAATTACACAGATTTTTAGTTCTGCTGCACATAAATATATATATTTTTCCAAAGTAGCATATATGGTGGAGTTATGGTATAATGTCTTTGATAATAATACTAATAATTGAATTGCTTGAACTTTATTTTCTTCTTTACAAATTTTAACCTTCAGTATCATAATACATGCACTCAGTGATGTAAAAGCTTAACACATGCTTTCCTTTCTGCTTATTTATTTTTTTCAACAAAGACTCTCGTTCTGCCCCCCACTGTGTCTTAAATCTCTTATTCCCACTCATGCAACGCTACATATGATTCCTTTGCGTTTGTTTGAGTCAATTTGCCATAACTAGCAGTCTAGTTCCATGAACCATTCCCTGTAATTGCCCTACTTTTCTCATTACTTTTGCTGCAGTTTCCCCTCCTTCCTGTCCCTTTGTCCTTTTCGGCCTCACACTGGCTCTTTTGCTTATTGCCTCTGCCTGCCTTCAAGTTGTCTCAGCTTCAGCGTTAGCTTTCTTGCTGGTAATAATTGCCTCTTTGGCTATTGTGCTCTCTACCTCTCTTACTGAGTCCCTTTGCTCTTTTATTTGAAAGTCATAACAATCTCCCCCCTTTGATACTTTTCACACAAGCTTTTTTTTTCCTTTTCCTTTTTCTTCCTCTCTTTTCTGAAGGCTCTCTCTCCCTCACATAGTCATTATCTGCTGCATTGCACAAGATTTTTACCTTCTTCTTTGCCACTGGTGCCGTCAATGTCATGTGAGTCACCTCCTTCCAAGCTTCCTAGCTTTCTATCTCTTCAATCTTCATATTCCCTCCATCAGTCTGTTTTTCTCTCCGACTCAAAAGGCTTGTTTCTACATATCTTCATCAGCTCTTGTAAAACTTGCATTACCTTTCCTACCCTTTGCTTTGTGCAATTTCAGTTAAATTCTCTTGCAGGCCAATGGTGACCTTTGATTTACCAAAGTCCTCCACTCTGGATTTTACTTTCTGCTTTGCCCTCTGTCCCGTATTGCTTTTCTGCCAGCATGGTGACTTTCTCTCAATCTCTTCAGAGGCAGGAATTCACCAAAAGTCCTCATAAGTAATGAGCCCAAGTCTTGATTTGTGGAGTCCCACAGAGATTGTTGCCTTGGTCTGTGTAACACCACTGAACCTGAAGTAATCTGCCATGATCTTCAACTCCCCAGTCTCACATACTTTTACTTAAAACCCATTTTTATCTCTTTTCCTTTTCCACATTTCATTGCCCTCATGCCCCTCCCATCCTGTCGTCGTCTCTTTTCCTCTCACTTTGCCTCCATCACATTGCTCTCGATTCCTTCCCTCTTTGTCGTTCTCTCTTCCTCTTTCCTTATAGGTTTTTGAGCTTTAAACCTCTTTTACATTATCAGTACCTCTGCGCTCGCTCTTCCGGCTTATTCTTCACTGCTTCATTCATTTCCTTTGTGACACGTTTCTTCTATTTTTCTCAATATCTCTTTTTTTCTTCGCTTGTCCCTTTTCTGCGCCCATGTATTTCCTATTTCCCGCCTCTATTTTGGCTTACTTGCATTCCTGTCAGAGAGATGCAGTTATTTAAAACCTCACGTTAATTCTTCTCATGAAGCTGCTTTTGAACCCCAGAGAAAGGGGGTATCGAAGGGGTGGGGTGAGATAAGTGCAACAGAATAATCTCTCAAAGTTTATATTAAATCTTAAGTGTATCTTCTTCATGAAATGACCTGCGTTACATGCAGTGACAGATATTGTGTGATTATCCCCCGCTTCTCTTTACTTTTTGAGGTATTCACAGTGCTGTGCTTTGGCCTTTGCTTCCAATATAAAAGCATCACACCAGAGGAAAAGCTCAAACACACTTTGGCTTTCACTTTTTCCAGAGTATCACTGGCTCCTGGGGAAACTGTAACCTATGAATCATTTGCGTGAGCTGTCTTATGCTTTATTCTTCATCTCAGGTCATATTGGAAATGGTTTAACAGTAATCTCTTTTCTTTCCTCTGCAGGTCTGGTTGTGAGAGAAGCCAGCATAGAAATCACTCGACAGCAGGTGGAGGAGCTGTTTGGTCCTGAAGATTACTGGTGTCAGTGCGTGGCCTGGAGCTCCGCTGGAACCACGAAGAGTCGCAAGGCGCATGTCCGCATTGCATGTGAGTGCTATACAGCTATAAGAAAAAATGTGAAATTTTCAGGGGATACTCTTTGAATTGAAGAAGAAATTGTGAGCAAGTTTACAGTTGGTGTTCTCAAAAGTTCACCTGAGAAAGATTCTAGTTTTTTACCCTCCTCTGGAAGAAAAAAGATGTGAGTTTAAGACACACTTATATTGACCTGTTGTTGTCAGGACAATATTTCAATAAAATCATTTTTTTTTCTCTAAAAATGTTCATTGTGAAAGCTTTTAATTTCAAACAGCAGCAGTTCCCCTTTTTTACTCACATTTTAGTGACTTATGATGAAGACCTCTCATTTTATTCATGTTTTACATGTGTTTTTCCTGAATATTTGGGAGATACTTTGTTTCAGAAACTTTGATTGTTGACTGCTCTGTTTGATCTTTAAGTTTGGTTTTCAGAGTTCAGAATAAACTAACATCAACACAGAGCAGGTCCGACACACAAATACTGTTTTTATTTATTTTTTCATCTTTTTAATCATGGATTTGAGATGGTTTTTAGTTTTAAAATTCTTGATGTGGAATTAAAAATATGATTAACCACAACTGACTACTGAAATACAGTGAGTAATTGTAAAGTAGAAGAATCAATCGTTTAACAGCGCTCATATAAAACTTTGTTCCTGCCCTGCTGTACTGCAAAAACGGAAATCGAAGCAAGTCATTATGTCTTATTTGTAGTAAAAATTGTCTTATTGTTCTTAATTTGAGCCACATTCACCAGACCAGGTCATAAAAATGTTTTATTTCAAGTTTTTTTAAGACAAAAATGAGGTGTAAATTGCTTGTAACAAGTCACAAAAATCTGCCAATGGGATAAGACAAATTCGCCCAGGAAGTTTCTTGAAATTAGAAAGATGTCTTAAAACAACAATCTTTCTTATCCCATTGGCAGATTTTTTTTGACTTGTTACAAGCAATTGATGCCTCATTTTTATCTTTAAAAAACTTGAAATGAGACATTTTTATGACCTTGTCTAGTAAATGTGGCTCAAATCAAGAATAGTAAGACAAATTTTACTAAAAATAAGACATAATGACTTGCTTAGATTTCAGTTTTTGCAGTGTGCTTGTTTTGAATCAGAGGCACTCACAAACAAATGTGTTTGAAAAAACTCACTGCTTGGTATAACCTTCTCTTTGTGATTGAGGGTGGGAACTTTTGTAGCTCAGACTTATCTTTAAGTTCTTCATCCACCATCAGCAGCTTCCTGTTCTGGTCTGGTGAAGACTTTAATATTACAACTGGGAGTCTGGCCATAAGGTCATCCAAAGAACAAGACCAGACTTAAACCAGCCAGACTTGGTTTGGCTTAATCAGACACAGTAACAGTGTTACACACGTTGATAACAATGGGAAATCATTTTACACTCTGACACTAGTTCAGGGGTAAGAAAAGGCTGGTGTGAGTACTGGTCACTTTATTTTTCTGTAGCAGTTGTGCAAGAAAGTGTGCTTGCGTGTTGAATAGAAATCACTTTAAAAAGCTTGATTTGTTCTTACAAGTTAGGCCTCGTCGAACAGCACGGGTTGTCCCTTCATAGCTCCTCTCACTGGCCTGAGAATTGAGCCCACTGCTCTAGTTTTCCAAGCGTCATTGCTCTGGTCAATTCAGCCTCATAAGACAACGGGGACTTGTCTGAGTGCTCAGGTTATAGAAAGGTCAAGCAGAAACGAAAATACCAATAACAGAATCGACCCTTCCTCTTGCCTGTACCTGGCTTACTCTGACAGAGAGGATGTGCTTGAGTGAATTCTCAAAAGGACAACCGAGGGCTTTGACTGAGTCCATTCAGCAGATACTCAGGACAAACTGCACACAGCACCCCATATGTAGTACTTTAACAGACTGTATCACTCTAGCAGACACGCACGTTGAAAATCCTCTTTTCCCAGGTTGGTCTTATCCATGCTGTTGGGGATATCCATCATGTTGACGCTTGTTGTTTTTTCACCCTGGTTGCTTTATTTGGCTTTGAATAGATACAGTGTTTTTTCAAGTGCAGAGTCTGGTTATCACATTTTCACATTTCTTTATTTACATGATAATTTTCGCACATTTTTATTTTATTGGTTTACATTAAGAGGGAGACACCACAGGAAAAATGATTTTAAAAAATGTAAATGGGATTATGAAAACAGGCTTATTTGTTATGCTCTGCTTTATATCCCAGACCAAAAACTGGAAAGTGAAATAGCTTAGACACAATAGTATTATTGTCAAACACAAGTTTAGAGGGGAAAATACATAGTTTGTAGGTAAATTGCTGTTGTGTTCCAGTACCAAACAATGAAAATTAAGTAACAGACATTTTAAATTTCTGTGACTTCAGAGTATTGCGTCTCCTCTCCACATTGCTTTGGCATGTGAAGATGTTTCTCTGTCTCTTCACAGAGAGTTCGTGACAGTCACAAATATCCTTTAAGCTCCACTAATAACCTTTTCAAAGGAATAGGCCTCCTAAGGGTGCAAAAAAAAAAAGAGCTGGGTTATGTGCTGTTTTTGGCTTGTGTTTGGGCTGAAACACACTGAGAGACAGCTGCAGGCTGGCATATGTATACAAGCTTTTGAGATTCTCCAAGTAAACACAAGAGTGTGATCCTAACACAGAATCTACACATATTATATGTTTGAGGCTATGAAAGTGTATTGCAATAGATAAATGTCACAAATCATGACTTCAGTATTTCTGCCATCAATGGAATCGAGCTCTGATTTATACAGCGGTGGCAGAAAGTGTATGAAATCAGAATGGGCTCACAATCATTTAGTTTTTACTGTAACGAGTCATGTAAATTGTGAATGGACTTTTGCTATTTTGCACTCACGAGTTTCACTGTCCACTCAAAGCACTTTTACACTACTTGTCACATTCAACCATTCACAACACATTCACACACTGATGGTAGAGGCTGCTAAAGTAGAGGGACGTTTTTATCTACTAACCCTCATGACGCTGACTATATTTCTTTTTGGGGTTGAGTGTCTCTCACAGTTCACACAGCTTACTTTTCATCATTTATCAATTACTTTTTTTTATATTTCCTGCTTACATTCTATTTTGGCTGCCTAAATCTGATTCACCAGTCTAAAGAAGCTGAAAATTTTCTTTGTGCGCTGCCAAAACTTTCAACTGAATGACACGAAAGATTCTTTACATTACAGAGTCTAAGATGATTATGTCTGCTGTTATTTACATATCGTGGACAGGGTAGAGGCAGTCTAAGAGCGAAATTTAGAAACGCCTATGCTGTGTTGGAGGCAAATATCCTGATGTCCATAACATTAGCGCTCTTCATTCAGAATCAGACAGGTAAAACCAGAGCTTGGGGCCTGATTAAGTATACCTATCTTCAAACATACCTTAAGGAAGAGAGAAGATAGAAATCCCCACTGTAATTTATTGCCCTCTTTTTGTTTCACTGAAGATTTCTGTTTTTCACCCTTCTTTTTTTCCGATAGTACATTTTACCCTTTGACTTTCAGACCCCCACCATCCTTCACATTCTCTCTGTTATAACAGTGATTTTTCCCTTAACCAGATCTGATTACACTCAGCCCCCTCTTGCGATAACCTTTTACTTCAAATCGACCCAACCTCCTGACCTACCCCGCTTTCGCCTCCTATTTGGATCTACAGTTGTGATTAAAATGCTTCCTGGCAGCTCGAGCTTGCTGAGCAAAGTGTCTTTTCAACCCCACCATGCAACAGCAATTCAGCATTTCTCTTCCTTGCATTCCCATCTCCTTTTCTCTTACTGTTTTCCTCTTTCTAGTTCCCTCCTCCATTGACTCCCTTTGCGTATCATATGTTTTATGTTTCCTTTTGTCCCTTGAGCTCTCCCTCCTGTTTCTTTCTTTATCATTCTCCAGCATCGTAACTGTTTTATTAACTGTAGAATTAACATGTCAGGGCATTAACTGAATATTCAGTTTGTAGCCGGATAATGGCAATCAGTGTTGTGGCTGTAAAAGTGTCAAACACACAATCAGAGATATTAAATACCCTGAGTGATTTGTTGCTACTTTTGGAGCTAAGCACTTAAGCTGAGTTATGGGTGGTGCAGGCAGCTTAATTCAAGTTTATAAACCAGGTGTCAACAGCACACACACACACACGCACACGCACACGCACACACACACACACACACACACACACACACACACACACACACACACACACACACACACACACACACACACACACACACACACACACACACACACACACACTACTTTAATAATGCACAAATTGTAGGCACATACATACATAGGGGTGAAGAAGCACTTACAGCATGAGCAAACAAATGTGCATGCAGAGCCACTCGTGCTCTCTGGCCCTGCAGCGATCAGGTCAAGTCATTCTCCTTCAGAGGGATCAGCTACTGTATATGTCAAAGTGCCACAAGCTTTTGTGGCCTGGAAAATATTTGCGAATGACTTTTCTCCTGTTTTGGCTATGATGCAAACTTGTCTTCTGTGTGTATTTGGGTTTTTCTTCAATCAAGGGTGAATTAGACCAAAGAAAACAAGCCTAAATAAGAGTTCCTCTGTTAGAACTTTAACATTTATTATTCTCAAACTTGTTTATGCTCATTCTGGCTTAAACCTGAACAGAGTTCACTAAAGCCTGCATATACAAAGTTTTAGCCAGTTTTTTGCAGAACATATTTATTTAAACCTACCACAACGTCTTATCATATTTAAGCATGATGCATGATATAGCATGTGCTTCACACCTCAGATGAGGCATACTATGCAAAAGTGAAATTACTAGTTGAGAACTGCTCTACACTTTAACAGTATGCAAACACAGCTGGCTTTTTTTTTCTGCGATAGACATCATCAAGACTTTATGGTTGTCGCAAACACTAAATAAACATTTTTATGGAGAGATTTTAAAGTGTGCATATGTGTGCATTTGTGTGTGTGTGTGTGTGTGTGTGTGTGTGTGTGTGTGTGTGTGTGTGTGTGTGTGTGTGTGTGCGTGTGTGTGTGTGTATAAGTGTGTGGGGAAGAGTGTGGTTTTGATGTCTCACCATCCCTGTAAGCCACTGAGCTCTTTGCCAGATGTCAAGGACTGCTTTAGCGTACTCTTAAGTGTTAAAGTGGAAAGCCACAGTGCTGATGTAGTCACATAAAATTAAGTCACTTTCTACAGTCCACATGTGAGGAAACACAACGCAAATATACAGTGCACATAGTTAAAGTGTATACAGGATAGACTGCATGTTCTTGAGGAGAAAGGAAGGACACAAAAATTTTATGATTAGTCATCTTTGACTCAAGAGAAAACTTACAAAACTTAGCCATGAGGACATATAGATGACATTGCATATCATCGTGTACTCATTGACTTCTGATATAAATGTACCCATTAAAAATTCTGCTGTCTTTCTATGAGCAGAAGCAACATCAGAACAAGATTAAATATTTCAATATTATTGTCAGAGACCAAAATGGCAAGAGCTCTGAGTGGGTCATAAATATGAGTATTAAAAGAAATCAGGTTAGTCATTGAAAAAAAAAGCACACAAGCACATGATAATGTCAAAGTCTGAACCACTTTGTCCGCATCAGGCATCTAAATTAGCCTGAAGTTCTTCACATGAGCTTTAACAAACCACAGCCCAGAAGAAACTTTGTTCTTGAAGTACAATGCCAGCAGATGGAGAAGGTTACTTGTTCCAAACTGTAGGACAAACCTCGCCTGATGTCTCAGTCTGATCATAGACTGTGAAGTGTGGAAATGACAGGGTGGAGAGTTCAGTAAAAGAACTGGTCTGAGTGGAAGGACACTCTCTGAAGTCACTCAGAGAAAATGACGTCCTGTGTAACTACTCTGAAACTGACCATAACACTCAAGGTCAAGCATTGCCCCAGGGCCTTCCATTTTTGTTCATCTGAGAGATTTATTGCCATTTGGAGACACACATATGAGAGCCTGAAATTTGAAGTGGTACCTATCAACAGAATTTGACGATAAAAGACTGACAAACAAGCGCTTAACACTATAATGCTAAAGGACACGTTTGTATTGTCTAAAAATAGAATATGAACAGTTTAGCAGTTTCGACTGTTACATATGAAAAAGTATGTTTGCAAAGATGATGACTGATTACTGTTAAATGAAGCTCATGACAGAAATAGTTAATTTGTGACAGAATCTCATTATTTCAAGCTTACATGTTCAAACACCCAAAAAAGCAACAGAATCCATTAAAACAGACTTGGCTCCCGCAGAAGGAAATCATCACAACTTTATTATCTAGAACAAATAGGTTTTAATTATGAATGCACAATATATCCCTGTTCTCCTATTTGTATCTATCCCTCTTGAGTACTTTGTTGCTTTTTTTCCCTAGCCAAAGGTCTGATTGTTTCCATTGCATGTCATCATGCAGCAAATTACACATTCAAATGATCCTCCATGAGTCTGAAGCAGAGCACTGTGCCTGATGTTTTCTTCCCAAGCATCTCACATTGCTCTTTATTACTTGAGCAGCTCCACCAGGGGAAACCGTTATGATTTGGCATGGGTAGCATGCAGGCGGAGGCACCCATTTTTGGATAATTGCTCTGAAATGTGCTTATGTGGAGGTGCCTGAGGCAACAAACTAACCACAAACATAATAACAGTTTCAGTTTAGCGTGTGGAAGAAGTTTGAGACAGAGACCGAAGAAGGAGGAGTGAGACACTCAAGAGAGAGAGAAGTAGTTTGTGTAAGAAAAAGGGTCATTTTGAATAGATGCTTTCACACTGGAGAACACTTTACAAGGTTGCCCTCTGTACTTTTCAACCCAGACGTGTTCCTAGCTCGTTTGCTGAATTTATCTCTGCTTTTGTTGTGTTTATGAAGGTGGATGGTGTTATCTGCAGTTTGGGAGTGAAGAGGGGTCAGTGAATTGATGGGACACAGCTGTCCCCCTTCTCCTGTGCACATATTTCCCATGGGCATGCATTTGCACACATGCAGAGAAAACATGCACACACACCTTCCAATGAATTCATGGTTCCCTGGTGTCGTGAACACAATGTCACATTCCCTCTCTTCTCAAAAACACACATTCTCCCAAACTCACATGCACCATTGCTACCAAATGGGTGGAATTCACTCAGAGCCCACAAGGTTAGTGCTATGTTTGGGGTGTGTGTGTGTGTGTGTGTGTGTGTGTGTGTGATTGTTTCCTCTTCATCCCCTGAGCAGTTTGCTTTAATCTCCTTTAATTTCATTCTCAATCTTTATGGAAATAAACTCTTCCAACCAACTCCTCATTTCACCATCTCCCTTACTAATTAAGAGCAGGAAATTGTTCCTAGAATTGGCAGGCATGAGATGAGTGTTTCATCCTTCAATCACCTCCTCACTTCTCCTCATGGCGGCAGTTGTTTTTACACATTTGTGATGCCCAGTTCTTCCAAGATTTTCTGAGTCGTACTTCACCATATGCGTTTGTAGTTGTTTTGCCTCCACTTTGCGTGTCATTCCTGCTTGTTTTGTCTCTGTCTCCTGTGTGCATTACTGTGACAGTATCTCTCTTCCTTCATCGTTCCCTCTTTTGTCTCTCCGTGTCTGCTTGTGTACGTGTGCGGCTGTGTGTTGTGTGGGTAGCCATGTGGTGGATTAAGGACTAAAGCTCTGGGTGATTACTCCCATAATGAACCATCATGCTCTGTTCGGGCTGTCATCCCCCACTGGGATTGACTGTGTTATGAAGTTATCGTTCAGCCTCAGCAAAAACTCTCTGTCCTCACGTAACTCTCTAAACCAATATAGCTGTACACACAGAATGTGGTAATGAGTAGATTTAGACTACATGAAATTAAACCCTGTCATTCAGGTGAGAGGATAAAATGTAGAATTATTGAAATCCTAGAGCCAAAGTTATAGAAAGCAGATGACTTGACCACCTTGAACACCTTGAAACACTTAGGTATAATAAAAAAAAGCTTGCTTATTTACCTGTAAAGAAACTAGCTCCAAACTTTATTATACTATAAACAATACATGTTAAAATTGTGATGTGCAGCATTAAGTACAAAATGATAGAGTGATTGTCACTGATACGTATCATCGGCCATCAGGTCTGTCACTTATGCTTTGAGTTGTCCCTCATGTGTCAGAAGACATTTTCAATAAGGGATAAAAATAGGCGTCCCTTCTGGATTATTGGCCCCAGTGTATGATTTGTGTCTCACGAATTGATTACTATTAAACCATGATCTAAAACACTTCAGGTAAAAAGCATTTGAGCAAATTTAAGTTTACAAAATGCTGAGTGCTTGCCACACCTCATGACAAGTGAAGGATCAGCAATGAAAACTATTAGCTAGATATGTCAACTTTTGAATATTTTCTGTGTAAAAATATCCTCTTTTTTTTTTCTAAGTCCAAGGCTGTAACTGTATTGCTAATGGTCCATTTGCACATCAACTATTGTTTTCCTTTTATGTGATCACACATTTTCCACCGACTTCAGCAGCTCGTTTGTGTATCTCCTCACAGGCTGATTTAAAAGTTTTCCACTTGCTCAAGCAAACCATATCTTCTTCCTTCTTTTTGTCTTCAGACTTGGATCATGATAGAAGAGATGTAATCAAAGTCAGATTGATGGCTGGGTTCAGTGATGGATTGCTGGTTGGTTTAGAGACAGCTAAGGCAGATAGATAGAGATGATACAAGGTGGACTCACTGCCACAGGCTTGTGTTGGATGGTTTGTTAAACGGACTGTGCCAGACATAAGAAAGATTTGATGTGTAGAGACCAAGCAGGTGGTTTTGGTATTAAGAAAGAGTGCAGTGGTCCTGCTGTGCTCTACCAGCATCTCCTTCCATCCCGCTTTTCCTCCCGGTCTGTCATCTTTCAACCCTCCTCCTGCTGTCTCCACCTCTCCCTGCTCATCTTCCCCTCCCATCTCACCTCTCTTTGCCTTTCACTCTGTCTCTCTCTATCTGTTAGCTGCTGTAAGGTGACTGTCCTGATGAAATACCCAGAGAGGGACTCCAACTCGGCTGGTTCAGTATTAAAAAATGTTCTGTGTGGTGCATGTGACTCTGTGTGTGTGTGTTTGTGTGTGTGAGTCCACAAATAGTGAACAACACTGATGGATAAGGTGATTAAGAGTACACCTGGGAACCAGGAGAGTAAAAGGGCACAAGGAGAATACCCTCACACACAGAGAGACGCACACTGTGCCTTCCAGAACAGTTTTCTGTATGGTTTTAAAAACTAAAGGACAGGGGATCTGTCTTCCATAGATGCAGCCATCCTTTAAGAACTTAGACAGTGACCCATACTCTTCAAGGTGAGAAAGTTTTTAGTATTTCTTAATACCTCAAAAATTGTATCAGTTACCATATAAACAAAGCTCTGGCTTTACTTTGAGGTACACAGATCATATATCTCGAGCCACATGTAGGTTGCCAATGTAATTAATCACTCGGACTCGTTGACATTTGTTATAAATCTGATACAGGACACATAATCATCTAGATGGAAATCGGGCTTTCACATGCAAGCAGGAACTGAAACACCAACATGCATGTCCAATGCACTTTTAATGAACATGTACATTTGGAAATTTGTTATCCTCATGTACACAAAGGCAGACCTACGTTAGAGCACAGAATCTAACACCCCAAATGTTTTTTTTCTTTCTAGTTTTCTCATTTTTTAAAACTTATTACACAGTTTCAAATGGATACATAAAAAGCAGCTGTAGCAGCAGCAGAAGACTTGGGTGGGGAGCAAAAAGCAGTGATATATGTTTTTCAACTCTGACCAAATGGTGGAATAAATCAAACTAGAAGGGGAGAGGGTTGGGAGAACAATATTAGACGGGTATAGGAAAACATAGAAAGAGCTGTAGCAGGCGTCAGGATGAGTCAGTTTGAACACCTAAAGAACAGTGGCTTACTGAGCCCTCAATGCCTTAAAAAATGTCTTTTTGTGCAAGAATATGTAAAGACAAGTGGCAGCAAGACAAATACAGATTATGAGGAAAATACAATAAACGTAAAGATCGGTTGTCCAAATATGTCATCCTTTTCTCCATCCATTACTCCATCCACCCACAAAGCTTTTTGTGTTTTTAATGCCTTCTCCCTATCCTCTCTTTGTCTATCCATCCTGTGTTGTTCTTATTTAAATGTCAGGCTAATTGTCTGCCACCATGAGCATTTTTTTTTCCATCCCAAACAGCTGAGCCTTTTCTCAGACGTTCTGTGAAAGAAATGACTGCGCATTCCATGCAGCTTTGTAATGCTGTCATTTATCACAGCATGTGGACCATTAGTGTGAATCATTTATTGTCTTTGGCCTGCTCAAAGAGAAACCCTGAACTCTGGCAGGTCTATATGGGATGAAAGGAAGGTTTAAATATTGTGCATGATGAGGTAGAGGCCAAGAATCCAACAAAGCAGCCTGTGTTTGGTGAAGCAGCGTAAACCCTGATAGGCAGTGCGTGTGTGAGTGTGTAGAAATCAAGTCACCACATTGTTAGCACTATGTCTCTCCAGCTGTGTTCTGATTCTTGGTTGACACAGTACAGCTAAGTGTTTTTCCTTGTTGTGTACATTTCTCAAGTGCCAAGGGATTGCAAAAAGTTGACATATGCATGACTAAGTTAGTCATAAACTCCATAATCACTGTGTCATTGTTGTAGCAGAAATGAGGTAAAATGAGGTCTTTTTACAATGACATGGCAACATCTTTTAACAGCCTGCCTCGCGGATGACTCACAGGATGTTTCTGCAAAATAGTCTCCCACACACCACTGATATAACTGTTTTTGCTGTTGCGTGTCATGTTTCCAGAAAGAGAATAAGGACCTGTGTCCACTAACAACATTTTTTTGCACTGGCAACACCCACTTGCTGTTTCACCACATAAGTCATTTCTTTCCACTTCTTCTCACTTCAGCTGTGACTTTTTAATGTCCCTGATTAGCTTTTATATTTTTAAAATTTTATTTGTTTACATTCCATAATAAATGTGGAAGAATCATGTCTTACCAGTAGCCCCCTTTCTTATTGTCATTAAACTCAATATCAGTCTCACACATCTTGACTTTGATTGTGAGTGAGAAATTATATTGTTGAGCACACCATTATTATAAAGTTAACTTTTTTTGACTGTGAGCGCTGACAAAAAATACTGCAATTAACTATTTCACATAGAAAACAGACACTCCCAGAGTTGAAAATATGCTGTTAGTGGATACAGGCCCTTAAAAGCTTCATTTCTATCTGAACACTTTGCAACACAACAGCATTGTTTTATCAGTTGTTTCGTGACAGTGTTCAAATAGGGTTTTTTTTCTGTCAAGAATCTTTCTGTTGTAAATGCAAATGTTTTGTCAAGTGCTCCCTCATGTATCCCCTCATTTACTCACCAAATTTTTGTTTCTCTCTTTCCTCAGACCTAAAGAAGTCTTTCGAACAGGAACCTCTGGGAAAGGAAGTGTCCCTTGAGCAGGAAGTGCTGTTACAGTGTCGACCTCCGGAGGGAATCCCAGCTGCTGAGGTATTTGCAACATGATTATTGTCTTCCACCCAAAGTGGCTACAATGGACATAAACAGAGGTGCCATTGCAGGATATTTGGAGTGGTGGGCCCAGTGTAATAATTTATACAGACCCCAAAAGCCCCTGGAAGTTCTCCTGGGGATGAATTTAGAGAAGGAACTTTTAGGTAAGAGCGAGAGAGTAACAGAAGATTAGGGATGATAAAATACACTCTTTGTAGTCAGTGGTTGAAGGGTGTGCCGAATGAAGATGTTTTCTGACTGTTCTGAGAAATGTGGCCAAACCGCCCACTAACTTGATAAATTTGAACAGTGGTATGACCAATGCTAAGACTGATAGGACTCAGTATCTCACGGTTTTAAAAAAAAAAAAAGAAAAAGAAAACTTTTTGGAAAGATCAGCCATAGTTTTCCCTTAAGTCCAGCATAACTGAGAAAAAAATTGGACCAAACTCCAACAAGGAAAATGTTCAAGAAATGACATTAATTACATGTTGGCTTGAAGTGGTTTTACTTTCATAGGTTTTGAAAAGACGTCCCTAAAGCTTTTTCAGAGAAACTTTTGTTATAATGTGCCATCAGCCCCATTCTTGAATCAGAAAAACAGGCCTGTTTTGAGTGACAGCTCCTTGAAATCCGCTCCAACTCTGTTGCAAAGATCCAAAGTATAAAACTTCAATGTCCCTAGAGAGCCAATTTGAGTTGCAACAAAAGTTACATGAAGGGATCTCAGCAAGTGCAGAAACTTAGCCTATATTCCAGTGTAATTTTACACATTGATTGCTTGCTCTCTTACTGTACCTGAGCTCTGCAGGAAATAATGAGGGTAATTAATGAAAGTGGATCAACTGCTCTTCTTCAAAAGGCCTGAAACACTCCTTGTTCCTTTTTATCAGCTCAGATGTGTTAAAAACTCAACCCAAATACAACACTGCATTTAAAGCAAATTTGAAGTGTTATTTATGAAGCATGTGGAAAAAACGCACATTAAAGCCAATATTTTCTGCCTTGCCGAAGAAGTATGCCACTAGCGTCGCCAACTTCATGAGGTGAAGGTACCCAACAATGACAGCCCTTTTAACAGCTAAGGATTTTAAATACTCACATGACTACAGGCATGGATAACACCTACACACTCCCTCCTCAGTGTAAGATAATATTATTTGCTTGGAGTATATTGTCAGCACATCCTCATTTTATTCACTCAACAAGCATGTTTCACAGTAAACAGCCACTTAAGGGGAGCCACACGCATCACCTCGGCTCCCTCAGGCCTTGCACTACAGAGAAGAACGTCATTCACATTCAGATTGTTCTTTATACTCTCCCTGTTTAATCTGGCTGTGCTCCCACCTGAATGGATAAAAAGACATAATTTCATTTAGCCAGTCACTGGGGAAGATCAGCACAGCTCCTGGAGTGGGCTGTGCTACCGGATAAGGAGCCTCTGAATCAGGTTTCACTCCTCAGGTTCTGATAGTCGTTTTCAATTGCACCTAAGTACACAGCTCCCCTGAGGGAACGAGAGGGGGAGATACTGAAAGCACAGGGTGAAGGAAGCACTTAGATGAACCAGCACACAAAAAAGAAATGAGAATGAAAGAGATGGAGTGTTTGAAGATTATAGAGCGGTCTTTTCCTGTCTTTTTAGTTTTTTTTAGCTGTCTTTTTAGTCCAGAAATCATTAATACGCCAGAGCGAGATCAAGCAAACAATTTGACTTCACTTCACTTCAACAGAAACTTCTAACACAAATATAGTTTACAATTTTTCTGTCTGTTTTTCTGCTGCACACCCACATTTAACCTCACAACCCGTGTTCTTTCACCTTAGAGAAAAACTCCACATTAATGACTCATTACTACTGCTGTCGGTCCACTTTATTTATATTTTGACACCTGATTCTGCTCAGAAAATGTTTGTGCATACAAGCACAAAGACCTAGTGATGAACACCCTCACACTGACACACCGACACACCGACACTGAAAGCTTCTTTTCCACTGTGTTCAATTTGCTACCTTTTCCATTCCTTTCTCCTGTCATAATGGGATCTCAGGGCAAATGGATTGGTCTGTCTCCTCTGTCTGCAGAAGCTGATTAGAGGGATTTAGGTTTAAAGCCTGCTGATGACCTCAGGTAGTAGCCCTCGCTTTCTTTTTTTATCCTCTCTGACTTTCTATTTCTCTTTGTTCTTATCACACCCATTCTCTTTGACATTCACATTCTCTATTTCCTTTTCCCCTCTACTAGTGCTCTACATACACCACAATCTTTTTGTTGTTGTTGCTTTGACTGACAGTTGTTGGTGTCCTGTGACCTCACTTAAAATGTTCTAATATTAGTAGTTGCGGTTGCCAGTTGACGACTGTTGTAAAGTTGTCAAAGTGATAGGGTTGCTGCCCTGATAGGCGATACTCACATCGCAATGCTCAGCTGGCATCACGTGGCTGTCAACATGCCACGCTAAAGCCTTGACTTCATAAACACACGGAAACACACAGAGACTCATTTCACATTCATATTCATACAACATCCAGATACACACACACACACTCACACACACACGGTAAGACGTGGCAGGAGTCACACTTAAGGACAGATTAGCCTGGGATCATTTTAACTGCTGCATAACTGTTAGCTTTGAGAGGTCAGGGTCAAACTGATTCAAGATTGAAAAGAAAAATGTCCGTACACTGACCAATGCACCATTATTTCCTTTGCAACTTTCCTTTGACAGCGTACTTCATGTCATCAGTCAGCCTCCTCTTCATGTTTTCTTTCTTCATCTCCTTTCTCACCTAGAGCTCTAGAGAGACACAATTTGAGGCATTGTAAAATCCTTGAGAAACATCTAAATCTCTTCAGACTGTGATAGAAAGCCTTTAAAAGCTGAAGGAAAGCTATTGGATCCAGTGTGGCGGGTTCAGCAGTTCAACAGGAGAGGCTTTATGGACACAGATGGTGAATTCAGAGAACTTTCAACAAATGTAGAACATTGTTCACTTTTGATGAAAATGTTACCAGGTCTAATTCAATTTCTTACTGGTATGGTTGATATTTTTTGTAAACTTTTTATCTTATTGAAAGACTTTACTAGCCTGAGGTATCGATTTCTCTCGAAAACCTCTTCTGAAAACAAGCAGCACGCTAAAACTTGAGCTGTAGTGAAGTTGTATATTTTTCCCAGAAAATGCTGAGAGGTTCATTAGGACATGGAGGTCAGGGAAAAAGCTAGCGGTCTGACAGCGAGAACACTTTTATCTTGAAACCCAAAGAGAAGGAGTGACCCCACAGGCCCGGTAAAGCCAGCAGACGGTGCGAAGCAGGTGGGGTTATGGATTTGTGTGGGTGTCTATGTGAATATTTGCCTATGTGCCTGTCTGCGTCCGTCTCTGTGTGTGAGTGATTGCCCCAGCTGCAGTGAAATAAACACATCAGTGTGTGGTGACAGGCCCTCCACGTGTCTGCTCCCTAACACACACACACACAGCTCTAGACAGAAACTGGATACGTGTCTGGAGCCTGATCAAGTTCTTGTCACATTCTTAACCTCTCAATCCACATCCCAAATTAGGGCAAGTTATTCTCTGTCAAAATGTCTTTTGGTATCCTTAATCATTATTTTTTGGGTTTAACTTTCTATACTGTAAAATAGATTAGAAAGTAAGACAAAGTTGTTACCCATGGCAAATAATCTGCTTAACATGATGACTGAGTTGGGAAGCTCAAACGCTAATGAATGTAATATGTTCCAGGAAGTAGATTGTTAATTTAGTTTGTTTGAACTAGACATTGATCCTATCATTAGAAACTTGAAAAGCAAAGTTCTTGCAACCCATTTGGAAAATTTACTCTTTACAAACAATTTAAGCATTATTTTTGTCTTTTTATATCTCAAAATAGACACGTGTCTTGACTTTTTGGATGGAAATGACACGCTCGCTTGGATTCATTTTTTTGTGGTTTTGAAAAGTCTGCAGATATCAAGCAGCTATTGTTCCCACTTAGCTGCATCTTAGCTAGCATCATATAGACTGAGAAAGTCATTTGTATTCTTTTTGGTGTTTTTCGTTTTTTACACCACAAAACATGTATGTTAGCTTTTAGCTGTTCAGCTTATTTTTGTGTGGATGTTGTTTTCACTCACCAATGTTTTGTTACTTAAAATATAAAGCGAGAGTTTCTTTCAGGTTTTTACCATTTATAGTCAAATAGCGAGCATGACTTACAGCCATGGGCCTCACAGTTCTCGCTGTCTCTCTCTCTCTCTCACACACACACATACACAACCTTGCAGTAGCCCTTCATGTCCTTTTTCTGTGAATGACTTTCTGTCTCAATCAGTGTGGAATAGTTCTGGACATGTGCCTTTGTGTAATTAATTGTTTGTGTGTGTGTGTGTGTGTGTGTGTGTCTGTGTGTGTGTGTGTGTGTGTGTGTGTGTGTGTGTGTGTGTGTGTGTGTGTGTGTTTGTGTGTGTGTGTGTGTCTATGGGGTGTCTCTGAGCGCATGAGTGGTTTTGTGTGATATAAATCACAGCAGACACTTCTGTCAAAAAGCATCAGTGGCGTGGTGTGGCCGAACCCCTAACGGCTACCTCACTCTCACACTTGTACAGTATACTGTACACAGACGCAGTAGATTTCAGCCCCCGAAGTCACCGTTGTGAATGTGTCATGTGATGACATTTACTAGCAGAATCTTTCTGGAGGTTATAAAATCAGTGCTGGTGGAGTGCTTTAAATGGACAGTAAAGGTGACAGTGTGAATTAAACTGTCTAAGTAATAAGGCATACTCCCTTTCTCTTGCCAGAAACAGAGGGCCACATATCGATGTCTGTTCTCTTTATGCTACTTTTAGATCTTTCTTGAGCTTAATGTTGATCCAGTGCATTCCAGATGAAATATTTGCATGTTCCAACTACTTCTCAGCCATTGATGTCCTATACTATTAGAGCAACAAAAGCTCTGTCAATGGGTTTATAGCTGAAACCAGCCTTTTATCTAGGGCAAAAATATCAAGTAGACATCATGAATGGGATTATGTGGACCTGTATATTTCAGAATAAAAAGAACTGAAAGAGTCTGATAGGATAAGAACGGTCTATAGATAGAATTTATGTATTAAATTAAGCAATGAAAATGTGTTACCACCATTCTAGCCCCTTTTCTAGAGAAATGCATGTGTGTTTGTTCACCTGTGTGGATAAATGTGTGTTCCTGTGCACAAAAACAATTTATGTAATGCTTCTTTCCCGATAGATTCTCACCTTAATCCTCTTTGAGCGAGCATGGTAAGCCCCACGGCTCATCTCCCATCACATTTTACCTTGATCCTCAACCTCTGTCAGAAATCATCACGGTAATCCACAGATTAGTCAGCAATCTTTTTTTATTCTGACTGCCGGGGTGAATTATTGAAACGGTGTTAAGATTATTAAAACGCTGTTCTGATGGTCTATCACAGAGGAGTAATTTACAAATGGAGCACGTGAGGAGGAGCAGTGTGTGTTGTGGTAGTTACAAATGTGTTTTGATTAGCCGATACTGATAAAAATAGGGATTATGATCATTATCTAATGGTATGTGTACCGTGATACATGGATTGACACACATAAATGCACGTGCCATATGTTTTATCTCCTTCACTCCTTCAGTCTTGTACAACACTGAACATCAGCGGTCTTTTTGAACCACTTTGTATTTCAGTATCCCTGAGAGGCTTTTCATCCTGTAATAAGCTGTATCTGTAAATTCAGGAATTAATCAGATCCCACTCCAAAGCCAGCAGACTGTGCCAAACTGAATTTGAAATGTGTATTTCATTGCACAATCTCAGCATGAGTTACCAGACTGCCTCACTGATTTATGACAGTCTTCTCTCCTCTTATAAAGTCAAATCACTAGTCTGCTTTCATTTTTATCTCCAATCACTGGTTTAGTCTAGACAAGGATACTGAAATATTTATTGTCTGCTGCATATGCTGAGTAAAGACTCATCTCTCTCTTTCACCACTTTTTTTTTTATCGCTTGATGTAGCGCTGAAGTCAAAGTGCATCCATAGTGTGAAACTGTTAAAAACAACAACTCACTCACACCCTAATCTTGGCTTTTTGACAAGCGGCAGAGTTCTGCTATTTCAGCAACCACTTACAGCACATCCACCCATCGTCTAGTCCATTTCAGGAAACTATCAATCACAATCCAAAGAAAGAAGCTTCTCATTACATAAAGTCACCCTGTGTTTTGTTTCTTTACTGATGGCTCAACCTTCTCTCCTCAGAGAGGACAGGATGTATGCAGGCTGCTGATCATATGTAGTTTTAGCTTTCTGTGGTCTGAGGTTTGAGTCTTTTTAAAACATAGACTTTGTTCTTTGTGTGTGCGGTATGTAAAGTGATGAGTGGGTGTGTGACTCAGAAGTATGAGGGTAGGAGATAATGAGGACGTTTGTGTTAGGAGATTAGGAGGACCTTCTCCTTCCCCTTTCATTATGCATTCAGGGGCTTTTGCAAACACTGCTGAGTGGTCTCCCTCGGTGTTTAACCTCTTGCTGGCAGTCACATGTGAAGAATTGCTTGTGTTGATATTTCACTCTGCTTTTGTAAGAATAATAATCATGCTAAAAATGTTTTTGCTTATTTTTTGTTTCTTCAAGGGAGTCTTGCCCATGTTTCTTCAACCTGCTGTTTTCTGGCTACTTTTGTGCCGCCTTGTCCATTTCTCTTGGGGTCATTTTGCACTTTGTCTCTTTCTGTCACTATTGCTGTCTCTCCTTCTCCCCCCTTGCAGCCTGCATTTTCTGGCATAGTTGTTGGATAAAACTACGGATTGGCTATGACATGACAGTGTAGGGTACAGACTGCATTGTCAGGCAGCTAGCCATGCTGCCCTCGGCAGTCCTGACAGTGTTGTCATGGATGAATGAACACGTTGGTTTGACACAGGTTGTAGGTTGTGAGAGTGTCAAATAAGAAAAACTCTGTTCTGGTCTGACAACTCTTTAAGTTGTTGGACTTTTTGAGTCTTTGAGGATTAGAACTTGAAAGTTTTACTGTAGCAGCAACATCCAGGAAAGGTTTTAGTGTACTCCCAAATAGCTCATAATAATATGAACGTATTAGAAACCTATCTATAAAAAACTTAAGCTGCTAAAAATAGCCCCCTGGCTTACTGCTGGCAGGAACTGCGATATAATTTTAAAGACTACACTAAAGCAATAGAGAGGATGAATTTCTCATTTGGGACACAGATTGAAAACATTTAATAAGTGAGGGCTTTGAATAATTGTTTCCAATTAATTGCTTTTCCCTTATATAACTATTCAGTTAAGTAGTCTGTAGTAACTTGTTAAAAGGGGGTTATTGTCAGTGCAATTGATGTTTGTTCAAACATCAAACATCAACGTTTTGATAAGACAGAGTTATTAGATGATGGCTGCAACTTCTTTGAGGTGCTTTGCACATCTTCAAAAAGAAATGTGCTCTTTCTCCATCTGATTTTGAAGTCAATTTCTACTACATAGCAGTCCTCCATTTATTACCATGCAAAAATATGTTTGAAATCAAACATGTCTCAATTTCTGCTGAGCTGTATTAACCACAATACTGCTTACACTCAAGAACTGTTTTGAATCATTAGCTTATCAAACACTCTGCCAAGAGGCTCCTGGCACTATCGATGCCTCGCTGATTCCAGAAGCATAAGTCTTGTAAAGGAGGATGGCTGCGGGCTACTTAAATGTGACCTTGCAGAGCCTGGTGTGTAGCTCTGAGAGGTAAGATGCTCCTCCATTTCTACAGGGAACGATGAAGTAAGAATATGCTGATCGTGATGCCATTGGCTGTCTTTTTGTGGATGCAGAATTATAAAGCTTTTGGTTGGTAAGCTAAGAACTTTTAGTTTATGTCGGTTTTGGCATCTCTGTGGACAAAATGCTATCTAGAATCAAAAACAAGTCTCATTTGCTTTCTTTAACAGTCAAATCAATAACTGTGAATCTTTACCCTTGAGCAGTTTATTTTGTCTTTTCAGTCTATTCTGTTGGCATATTGTAAATTATGTTTTTGACTGAAGTCCTTAATAGTGCCAGCCCTACAAACAACCATACAGAAATAGTATGTACTTCTGTACTTATGATCTAGTTTGCCTTAAGGGCAGGAAGCAGTTTGGGTTTCAACCAGTTTTATTACCAGTAAAAATTCTCCTCATGTGAGCTTTAAGGTTGTAAAATCTACTATCTTTTAAAAACTGCAGTACTAGTCTGCAAAAAATGTTACCTTTATATCAGCGAATTAAAAGAACAGCCCAGCAGAGCTCTTGTAAGTGATATAACAATATTCTTTGTTTTATTACAAATACATTTCCGTAACAAAGTTCAATTTTTAAAAAAAGCAACTCTCATTCATCATATTCATGATGTTACTGAAAAGGAAATCTGACTTCAGAATAAGATATTTTCCTGCAGAGGCACCAGCTGCTTGTATTTGTTAACACACCACAGTTTTGTTTTTCATGCTCCTACTTTACCATAAAATACAACACTGACAAACATGGAGGTCTTGCATAGTTCAGTCGACCCGGCTAATAAAGCAAAGCTGATTTTGTTATTGGGCGGTTTTAATAACACTGGAGAGCTGGAGAGTCAATTAAAAAGGATTAGCATGGCCCCAATCAGCTCAGAGCCTCTTCATGCTTTAATGATTATGGAGTGTCATCAGTACTCCTACACTGTACACTCAACCAGCTTTGACATGCACATGGTAAAACATGCACATAAATGCCTGTGCACTTGCATAATTCCAGTTTTAATGACATGATAGGGCTAGATTTCTGCTCATTACACATGCATTTGTGTTTATGACTGCATGCAAGCACAAACAATCAGGGCTGCACAGGGATATAAAGCTTTTAGGCCTGTTGCTTACCTACATTAACGTTCTTGGTTCAATTGCTCTGCAGGTTGGAGGCCTTTCTGCGTATAGTTCTCTAAGAGTATGTCTGGGTTCTCACCCACTTTCTCCCACAGCCCCCAAATGGGGACTGTGCAAGGATGGGATATGTTCTCGGCCCTGGCTTGGGAGTCAGGGTTAAGACAATGGATGGATGTTAAATTTGTATTTCAGGTGCAAGAAAAACAATACTTGAGAAAATAATTTGAGTTATTCTAATGGTAGAAATGTGTTAGTTTGTTTTCATTCACACATTGTTAAAATATTGTTATTGTAACACGACCCTGTTTGCAATGACTAACACTGTTGGTGGGTGAGTAAGATATGAGATAATAACAATGTTTGTTTTGCATCTCTTGGTTCCCACTCTTTTGAATGACTAGATCAGGTCAAATACTAATTTAAAAAAATGCCCGATTAACCTAGATCAGGATACAGTACAATTTTAGATGCAAACTCTAAGCCTGAAAAAGATTCACTGAAGACAAACCTTTTCATCCTTTGGGGACTGGATATTACAGAGGGGAACTGTGTATGAATTATTTGCCCACAAATATCCCAAGCAAAAATCAGAACAGTCTCATCTGAGAGATTTATGTTATTTCTTTGACACATTCCCCTTTTACTTTGCAAATGCAGTACCCAAAGAAAACAGAACGCTTCGACTCAAGCGACTGAGTTATGTTTTTCCACATTGAACATCTGAAAATGAAGCAAATTCAGCTTCAAACCAGAGCCACACTGCTTCATAGATGAGTCAGACATTGCAGGTGTTTTTAAGGTCAGCCATTGAAACACTTTAATGCTCTCCAACAGTCTGTGGATTCTTCTGCAAATTCTCCTGTTGCTGACTTTGTCACCACCATTGCTTTCTTTCTTTTTTTTCTCTCCCTGCTTCTGCTTCTTTGCATCTTTCACCTCTTGTTCCTCCACCTTTCTCCATCTCCTGCTGCAGTCGTTGGTGCTGTTAAACTACTTAGTGAAATGAACAGTTTGGACAGGAGCATAAAAAAACATAGCCATCCACAGATACAAAGAAGGCAACAGCAGTCACACATACAGAGGGCTTCAACACTTTTACTGCACTGACCCGTAACCATGCACAGGGCTGTTCTATAATTTAACAGGCTGTCAATCATTTCAACACTGACTCACAGAGACCAGGAGAGTCAGTTTGGCAGACTTTTTAAAAGTTCTTTGGAAAAGTATAAAATCTCACAAAAAGCACTTTCTGTGACTTAGATATAATTGTAAAAAGTTTTTTTTTGTGAAGTAGGGTTAATAATTGTTGCAGATTGAGCCGAGAAAAAAAAAAGAATTGGTGACGACTACAGGCTTTTGGTTTTTTTTTTGTACAATTTTTTCAGATATTCATTATAGACTATGTAAAGCATGGATATAGTCGGAGTGATGTTGCTTGTGTTTTTCAAGAGGGATATATAACACCAAGGATTGCAGAAGTCATATCAAAGATGCTAACGTAGACTTAGAAAACTTTGATGTCCTCAAGGATTTGCATGCAAACATTAAACAAGCATCAGACAGACCAAGACAAAGATCCAAATGATCAATAGCAGCTGTTATCAGTACTGCAATAAGACCATGCCAACAAAAAGCCGACAAAAAATATTCCTCATAATCCATAGCAGCTGTCGTCAGTGTACTCCCGGGTTGATGCATGTCAACAAATATACCAACAACTCTGACTCAAATAAATAAAGGAATACTGGGTTTTCAGAACATTAAGTATGCTAGCCCTTACAGCGTACATGTTTATATAACCAAGCTCTCACAGAAGCTGTTTGTAAATAATGGCTCCATGGACATCCATGGTTTGGAGACTAAAGAAGAACGCAGAGTAAAGCAAGAAATATAACATAAGGGAGAACAAGTTGAATCTTTTAATTCTTCAAATATAAGATAATCTGACATTTATCTGTCCCTTTTGAACTCTCCTGTGCTGATACTAGAGGTATGGATTCTCTATTTGGCTGTTACTAGGTCAGTGTCTGTTTGGGGAAAGACTTCCCTGACATGTCTAGGCTGTTGAGTGGATTTGGATGGGTTTTTTTTAGTCTTCCTTTAATGATTGGAGCCCAGGGTCTCATTTCAACTTCCCATCCCCAAACTGTCATATTTGTGTCTTTTATTCCTACTCCTCTCAGCAGCCAGTGCTGCTATCACAGCCCCAATGCATTTTATCCTCACAGCTCTGAGTGGTTTTTTTTATTTACTCCGTTTGTTTGTTCTTTTTTAAAATTTATTCTTCTGTTCTTTTCAATTTCCTGTTTTTGCTTTCTTTTCTTGTCTCCTTTCAAACTCACTAAGCACTGACTAGTATCTTTTTAATTTGACTGAGTGAAAAGATATGAATTTGTAATATTTCATGACTCAAATAAATGAATAATTTACTGATGCCTTCACTTATCATTTCTGAGCCTTGGAAAGCTGATAAAACTAACTTATTATAAATGAAACACGCTTGAACGGCATGCCATAAAAATGTTTTGAATATAATTTTACATGAGAATGTCACCATAGACCCTTCAATTCCTGTTTCACAAACAAGAAGCAGTGAATAACTTTACTTCAGTGGTTAGAAACAGGGTGACAGAAACAGCAAAGGAAGTACATATAATGAATTATTGTATGCTTATTTAAGAAAAATTGGGTTTTTTTGCTAAGGAAATAATAAAGGTCTTAACTTCCTTATAGATGATTCTAGAAGGCTGGTTAATAAATGTAGAAGCTGGTGTTTTTTTCCTTTGATTTTGTTATTTTTCAGGGAGACATGTTTAACCCAACTTTTCAAACTTCCTGTCCCCCTTTATTCCGATTGGGCAAATTTTCCGAGGAGCACTGAGGCTTTTGCTAAATTTAAAAACAAGACTGATGCTTTCCTTATATTACTTCTCTCAAACAGCTTTCTCTGCTCATAGCCTTGACAAATTATTACATCATACTAAACTCTTGTACAATTGTGCTCATAAGTTTACATATCCTGGCAGAATTTATGACTTCTTTGACACTTTTCAAAGATGTTAATGATAAGACAAAAAATTTCTTTCACTCATGGTTAGTAATTGGGTGAAAACATTTATTGACGAACAACTGTTTACTCTTTTTAAATCATAATGACAACATAAACTCCCAGAATGACCCTCTATTTCTTTCTACCTTACCTCTTATTTTCCATCTCCCCTCCTTTCCTCCTCCTGTCCTTGACCCCCACAACTTCCCTGCTTGCCTTATCCCTCTTCTTTTTTTTAATGCTCTTTTTCCTACTCCTTATTACCCCCTTCTTCCTCCTTTTGTCTTTTCTTCCCTCTCCTGCTTTATTTATTTCCCTCCCCTCTTTACTGTCCTTTCTTTCCTCTTTGTTTTCCCATTCCTCCCCTTAATAAATAGTTTTCTTATTTCCCCTTCCTTCCTTCCTTCCTTCCTTCCTTCCTTCCTTCCTCCATCCATTCTTTTCTCTTTTTCTACTCCTTTACTTATTTTCTTATGTAACTTTATTTATCATCCCTTCTGTCCTACCTCTCTTGTTTCCTTGCTTTTATAGTCTTTGCTTTTTTTTCCATCCTTCCATTTCTTCTGCCCCATCCACGTTCTCTTTCTTCCTTCCTCCATTTATCTTTTAATTTTATTTATTATCTTATTTATCAAGTGTTTTGAACAAGTTCTCATTATAAGAATTAGAAAACTGAGCTCTTTCATGCCATCACTGATTATCCATTTTCACTCCTGAAAACATCTTTGCTCGACAGCTTGCTGACTGAGTCATTTCGTCACCTGTTATTTTTGTATATGTGTTGAGTTATTTTTTTTTGCCAGTGATAAAGCAGAATGAAATGAAGAGGTATGCCTCCTTATAAACTACTAAAGCAAACAAGCCTTTCAGTGAAATTGACAGCTTCAACATTGTTATTTTGTAAGCCCAGATCTGCCGCCAAGAGTGAAGATGCTAAATGAGATAATTTATAGCGCACTGAAGCAACGTCCTTTTTATTTTCCCGTTTTCAGCAACAGGAAGTGATACATTTGACAGCTGAAAGGAGGCAGTTGGAGAGCTTACAGGACAAGATCAGCACCAAGATGAGGCATATTACTTTGTCCACAGGAGGCAAAGTCTCTCATTTGATTGTCTAACATCATCGTTTTTAAATTTTGGGTTGGGATACATTTTTAAATAACTTCACCTTCTTATTTCTACTTATGAAAATCCTGCACTATGTCTCCAAAGTGCAACAGTCCCTCTCTGCAATCTGTTTCTTTGATGCAAGAGAGATAACACTTGAGAGCTGGGGGTTTTATTTATTTATTTTTTGACACATTCTTGTTGACACAAAGACCTCTAAGTAAAACATTACCCTGACCGTCCTCCTCTCAGTTCATCCTTTCCTCCTTGCCCTGCATTCCTCGCATGACTTTCACTTCAATCCCCAATGTTTTTCAAGAGTCAGGCCTAATAAATGACTCCTCTATGTCTTCTCTATCTGCTCCCATTTCTCTTTGTTCAACACCATCGACTCTTTCTGCTCCCCCTTCATCCTTCTTTCCCTAATTGTGGAGAAAGCATGGAAATTCAAAATTGCCTCAGCTTCCTCTCAGCCTCCCTTAACTCCTCATTACCTTTTCATTTGTCCTTTTCTCCTTCTCCACAGGATCCCTCTCTCCTTTTTCCTTTGTTGACATTGTTGGGTTAGCTTTAATGGATCACCCACAGATATCTGCTGCTAGTCCTGCTCTCCCTGTTTCCTCATCCTCCTCCACATAATCCCAGCTCCCCTGACTCTCTCTATTTTCTATCTTTCGCTCTTTAACCATTGTGGTGGAAATACCTTTACTCTATCTGGCTTTCTCTGCAGAACGCTCCCCATCCATCTTTCCCGCTCTCTGTCTCTCCACTCCTGGATGTTGACATGAGAGGGTGAGTCTAATAGATCACTGTGAAGCATCTGCACCTGTGTTAAATCTCAGAGGAAGCATTGCGTGTGTGTGTTTGTGTGTGTGTGCGTGTGTGTGTTTGGGTGCACTCTAGAGAAGCCAATGCAGGCTTTCTGTTCAGCACATCTGTGACCTCCTTTAGTGCTGAGCCACTTCCTTGTTTTCCTCTCCTCTTTCCTGCTCCTTGATTTCATCTTTCTACACGTTCTCCTCCATCCTCCACTCTATGCTCTCTATCGTTTAAAAACTTATAAAGCTGAGAGAGTTCAGTTTAGTTTGATTCTCAGAGATTCTCATAGGTTACAAGGTATTCTGGTTTCCGAAGAACTCATTTCCTGAGAACTAGAGAAACAAATGCTGCTCTATGACATTACACAAGAAGTAATATTTTAAGTCTACACTGAGATGCTCATGTATCAAAGGTGTGTGCCATGCATCATTCAGTGGAAATGCACTGAGGTGTAGTGGAGCACTGGTTATAAATAGGCCTCTGTGGGCCAGTCCCAGACCAACTGGGTGTCCTTCGGTGTCCCAGTTCTGTCTGCGTGGAAAACCTTGGAGGGCACTATGCAATTCTTCAGTCTCTGCAGCACACAGAATAATCTTATACATATACATCTGCTTTCTTTGAGTCAAACTGCCATGTCATTTTAATTCCTGGAGATAATGAAACTCTTTTGAGGAACATTCTTCGCATATTGAAGACCCCTTAGGATGCTCTGCAATCACACACGTATTTAATTTCCTTTTTTTTCTTACCAATTTCAGCAGGTTATGCAGCATAACATAAACAGATTTGCAAATTTACAGTAAAAGGATCTTCCACAAAAAGTACTACCTTTATTAAAACACTATTTCCTCTGTTGTTAAGACTTATTCTGAGAGATACTTTGGTAACACTTTATTTTACAGGTGCACAAATTTCATCAGGATTAGGATATAATTCGACAAACTTTTTAAAAACTTATTCATTTGAAATGTCGTCAAATTTCACAACAGTGGGGTGGATTTGGCACGTAACTTCTTTAGAATAATGTTCAAATTCAACTAAAAGTAAATCACAATAAGCAAGTAATTGTTTCATCCCATTTCTTTGAAATTTCATGAAAATCTCAAGATAAGTATGTGACAATTAGTGAATAATTTATAGCTTGATGTGGACCTGACTTACCCATATCACGCGAAACATATTTAATAAATCAGAAGCTATTTACCACTTGCTTTGGAAATAGCAGAATGAAGTTTGGCTGGGACAATTTTCCATATATTTTGGTGAATTGTGATTTGATTCAAAACAAATTATTCATAACTGTCCCTGACTTACCTTGAAATTTAGAGGAAATTACAAAGAAAATGAACAAAACAGTTACTTGCCAATTATGGCTTGCCTAGAATTAAATTTGAGCATCATATCAAAGAAGTTGCATGCTTATTTTCACTTAATTATCATGAAATTTAGATAAATAATAAATAAGCAGATAGTTTGGCTAATAGTTAACTAATTTAGATAAAATTTAAAAAGCTGTAAAGTAAAGTATTTCTGATACCTCGTATTTTATTTTTTTTGAAGATAGCTTTCCACAAACAAATTGCTTAACAAAATTTACCAAAAAGGGTTTCAGGAAAATGCAAGTGTGTAGCCATACTGAGTTTATAAAGTGTACTCCTTGTCACCTTTCAAACAATAGTGCTGCATG